>CM051032.1:32816042-32991042 GCA_027627225.1 Congeria kusceri | reverse complement strand
AGTTTACGGTGTTACCATGAGAACAATAGCATATTTGAAAGACAGCTGGAGACAGGATTTCTAATCAAGATATGATTGAAAACAATCAAGAGAAACAAGACGTTGGCAATACCGTTCTCTAAATATAGATATCTTTATATCGTGGTTCCAATCTCAATTGTGCATATTTATATTGTTCTGCGAACTGTCTGGAATAATTACGGAAGGGTGAACACAAAAAATCATCTTTACACTCTAAAACAGCGACAGTTTGGTATATTTGTACTGGTTAGCAACTGCCGATAGCTATTGACACTACATCGTAAAATAAATTGTAACATTTATTTACTCAATGCTCGAGAGTTCAAATCAAATTTGCATTATAACACGTCAATAAATGCAATGTATCTAACAGTGCCGATTCGGTAAGTAATACATATGTGCCTAAGACTACACTGTTGGCATTGCTAGAATGCATACACTGATTTATAGAATGTAAAGCACATACGTATTTGTTTCTTGTTCTGGAATATATTTTGTAACTTTGCAGATACATTTGGTATTATACTTGTACACCTAACTACAAAATGTCTTCATACTTTAATCACTAAATGATGCTTTATTTGACGCGTGATTGATATTCTCCGCCTGCGTCCCTTAAAGGGGATATATACGATTTCAATATCAACATTTCATTTTTTCAGATTTTGAACAACACAAATGAGAGTACGAATATGATCGAGGAAAGTTAAAATAAAATAAAAATAAACAGTTATGTGTACCATATGCCATTTTTTTAAATGAACTTCTTCATAACGACAAATTTATTCCTAGCGCTACGCCGATACCGACACATTTTATCGTATATGTGGCAGAAACAAAACACGTATTCATGTGTCGTATGAACACATCTGCACGGAACTTAAGTCAACGCGCAACACATATTGGGGATTTCCTAATATTGTACATGTCTAATGTACATGGACGAGTTTTCGACTGGAAGACGAAAAACATTTTAACGATGTAAAATCTCATTTCAAGGATTTTCGAATATCAGTTCTTCTGAATTTTATTCTAGTTTGTTATTCATTAACGTTTTATCAGTTTAATTTTACTTGCATATGTTTCTATAAAAATTTGATGAGTTCGTACATACCCTCTTTAATACACGTCAACATTAATAATTTGATGCTGCCACGCAGTGTCAGAGAAGGGTTAATACCTAAATTTTGCCTCATTTACAAACTGAATATGGAAATTAACTATTTCCAATAATCCAGAAAATACAAAAATACTGTTAATGAAAAACGATTAAGATTAAGGGACCTAACACAAACACAGTCAAACAGTATGTGTATATGTTGTAACGGTTTAGTAAAATGTGTAAAGCAATAAAATGCTATTTAATGCTTTATGTTTAACTTCGAATGTCAATAATAAATTCAACCTTGAAAAACGTTTATAAATCAATAGAAATAAACGCAAAACAAGTTTATTGCGTTGCACTTTAGCTGGCGACTTAAGCATATTTTGTTCTAGAAGTGCCGTATATAAAACATATGACATCGATAAGTAAATAATACATATCTTTTCTCAAAACATAATTCTTGAATGTATAAAGAATACAATTAATATTTACATATATGAAAGAAAAATCGTTGAGTTAAAGACAAATGTCACTCTGTTGTTAAAAACACTATATTGATTTTCTCATGTTTCATGCTTTCCATGAATAACTGTATTTCTAACGGTAACATTAACTGTCATCCAATGGAAAAATCATTTTAAGGGCCGTCTATGAAACATATTCAACATTATTAGAAGTTTACAATATATAAGATATTCAACAATTGAGGAATTAAAAATCACTTGGTAAGTTTTTGTCCACCAATAAGTAAATTTGCTTGAAAAAAACACGCCAATTTGTTTATAATTTACCTATTTTTTCTCCATTTGCTGTACCACACTTTTTGTACAATTTTGGATAAAGTATAGATTTATGAGATGACCCTGAAACTTGAAACACTTCACTTACCACAATAACGGGATTTCTCCATGCAAAAATCATGCATGGGATTAACATTCCTTTGACGGGAAACTAGGACACCCAATGTCTTAAAACAATGTTTTTAACAATAGAGTGACATCTGTCTTTAAATCGTTTATGATATTGCCATATGTTATATAACATGTTATACAATATTGTCTACATCTTTTGTAATTAACGATGAATATTACAGGTGGACAGAACAGGAAACATTTATTTTCCCCACAACATACTATTATTTGTACTTAATTCCGTCACAGAATACGTTCACTATGTTTGTATTTTACAAATATAATTATCTAAACGAGAATGGTCTTGCATGTTCCGCACATTAATAATAACAGTCTGTTTACCATGATGATTTGGTGAAGCTGTTTTGCAGATTATTAGTGGTAGAAAGGCACTATTTACCATAGAATGACATCATAATTTGCACTGTAATGAATCTTACAAATGTATTTGGCTAAATGTTCAATATAACTTTGCCTCAGCTAGAAGAACTGTGCCGAGTTTTTAACACATACGAGACTGAACCATATACAAAAAGCAGCAGCAGCAACAACAACGCTTACAACAAAACTTTGAAACCAAAGGTGCAGCCACCACAAGAGCAATTTGCAGTCAATATACATATAAACGGTTATACACTTCCAGCATATTCGGTAGTATAAAGTAAAGCAACAAGTAGACATCGGTCACAAGCGTGTTGCGGACTTTTTGCACCTGGTCGGTATTCATATAGCTACTAAGTCGTTTAAGAACAGAACTTGCAATGTGAAATTCAACAATTGCTGCAAATTTAAGAAGCAAGTGATTTATCTTCACTAGAATCTGTTAATGCAAACTTACTTATCAATGACAAGCCACATACATGTACGAACGGAATTGTATAGGTTTAAGAAATACAATGAGGATTTTTATTAAGGTATAATATGAATATGGAACGGCATGATTGTGATTTCGTGTTCATCAAGCAATAGCAGCGTTGATTTCCAGCTTAGTTTTATGGTATATTAGTATACACCATTAGGCATTGCCTTGATGAGATTGAAACCTTCTGGAATTTCTCTGGTAATGCTATTTTAATTCTAAAAGTAAGCGCTTGGGTGTTTGAAAATCTAGTGTCTCGTTACACAAATCATTTTTTTACTGATTGTATAATAATCCTGCCCGCCAAACAAACACTTACAAATGCATGCCCTTTTGCTTTTAAACATTTTTTCAGCATGGAAATACTTTCTGCAACACTGCAAAACGCACAGCGTTACTCATTAAGTAATGACGCACGTTTACGTGTAATTAGAAAGGCCAATGATCTCTTTTTCTCAAATAGAACATTTGAGCGACAACTTCAAAATATTCAGGTGAATAGCTGAATCACAAGATACTCACACATTCTAATAAAGAAATAACCACATTATAGTATCTTTTAGTACATATTGTTATGTGAACCAACCTTTCATCATTTCATTTTTACTTCCGGGTTCGCGAAATTTAGTTCCATTTCCAATGTTCCGTTTTGTAATATGTTGCGAATGTTGATTTCATATATAAAACGAAATTTAAAGTTGTGTACCTTTAACCAGCGTCATACATATGTAGTTTAATCCGTTTTATTGCATATTATATACAATCATATTTCTTGCATAAATAGTTTTGTTTTTCATTTGCAAAACACATTATTATTGTTTGAAATGTTAAAACCGTTGCCGTATAGTAAGTAGGTTAACATGCACTTTATTGGTGATCTTATTATTAATAACTATTTTAATTGTTAGACAAATAAGTATTTTGAAAATGTTTCGTCATTTTAAAGGGATTATTTCCTTTTTCGTAGGATTCTAATGTCGTATGTTCTACGTTTTGTTATATAAAATCTGATTGGTCAGTTTACTCGTATCATTATTTTCATTGACGTCATGATATGATATGACGTCATTGTTTTTGCAAGTGCACTGGCGCGTCACATAAATACGTATGAACGCTGGGTACAGGAGGCTTTTTCGAACATTACGGCCAGGCTTTCAGTTCCACCACTGCCAGTTTTTCTACTTGGGTCCTCCATCACAGTATGCAATTCAATTATATTAAAACATAAGAATAAGGGAAATTTTCTAGCATAATTAAATTCAGATATACTATATTGAAGATCTATGATTTGCGTTTATTAAAAATCGTTTAATAAATGTTATAAGTTATTTTGCTTGTTTGTTTGATTGTCAACACACGACGACGACGATGATGACAACTCCTCACTGGCGCACGCCACGTTACAATGGCGTCAGAAGTGGGATGTTAATATATTGTTAACATCTAGAACCGTTTTGCCGAATTGCGCGGATTTTGCGGATTTTGTCGTGTGACTTTGTGGGTAAATTTGAACGGCAGAATTGTGCGGATAAGGATCTGCGATTTTGGTTTTTGTTTGGAGCAGTGGTTCTGTTCGGATTTTCTGTGATTATAGTTTCGGAATTCGGCGAACAGAGTGCAAGTCTGTGCGGGGAGGTTGTGCGGATTCATTTGAACGACAGTGTTTGGACGGCCGATTTCAAACGGATCAAACGGAAAGTTGTTTGACGGTTTACACGGATCTCTTCTTGAAGATTTTTTTTTTCAACTAAACTAGTTTTCAAAACGAGAGCTGCGTTTAAACGACACTGTGTGGACGGATTAAACGGAAACTATTTTCTGAACTGTATCAAAGTAAAACAGTTGTTTTTTTACAAGTGTGTTTTGTGCGGATTCGTTTAAGTGACAGTATGTGGACGACTTATTCGGATCTCGTTTAAACGGAATAAAGTAAACAGTTGTTTAAACGGGAGATGCGTGTTTACATCGTTTAAACGAAAGTGTGTATGCTACGAAATTTAAACGGATCAACGGAAACGTTTTCAACGACAAGTTGCACGGCATTGTAGGATAGTGTGAATATACATATATATTGAATCATTAAACGGGACATCAGCAATGGGAGATTCTGATTCGGAAATCGAATTTAACATGAATCAAAATCACGCTGACGAGAGAGAAGTAAGAGGACACGCTGGAGATCATAGTTCCCATGTTTCTATTGACCGTCGATTAGAAAGTTGGTCATACCCACAGCTAGAAGCAACGTGAAGCCTGACCCATACAGTGGTGATGATGATTGGGATCAGTATATATCGTATTTAGAAGATCTTGGTTAATTGGCCCAACGGACGGAAAGAGAAAAATTATTATATTATCACTGAAAGGCCAAGCGAGGACTCACTACTGCTCACTACCCGTACAGGAGCACCGGTCTTAGCAGTCGACAGTTTAGAGCAAAGATTTGAAAATAAGAAACAATAGACCAGGTGGCTTTCAAAAAATGCAGAGTAGGACAAGAGGGAATCATGAATCTATTGCTGCATTTGGGGACGAGATACTCTTGTACTCCAGGAAGGCTTACATTAACTTGGAATTAGAAGCTCAAGAAATGCTGGATTTGCAACATTTTTATAAAAACGTATCACCAGAAATGAGATGTCGTCTAATGGAGAGGGATTGCAAAACCGTTTGGGAAGCAGTGGAGATTGTAGAGAGATATGAGGAAATCATGGGGGAATCAAAAACAGTGACAGGAACCTCACATATGAGGGTTGTTGCAGATTCAAACGGATACATAAACCGACAAGAGCACAATGAACCATTGAATAGTGAACATCTTAACTCAATGATCAAACGTTTAGAGCGTCGTCTTGATGTGCTAGAATCCCATGTGACGGGACAGAGGAACACAATAAATTGTTTTACATGTGGTTCAAACAAACACCTTTATAAGCAATGTCCACAGAACAACAGGAAGGGGAACGGCCCGTCGAAGGACAGAGAAAACTCCGCAAGGCATCAGTAAAACTCTCGCCCGTCACTTCAGTAGGCCGAGAAGTGGCGGACACTCAGGATGTAGACAGGCCTAATCACATTAGCCATTCAACTGTATCAAGCAAGCCTTGGACTGGACAAATTGGAAGGTAGCCAGCTCAGCAGACAATGGAGTTTACATTATAGGGCGACTGCAAAGTGTAGATGTGCATTTCTTGGTAGACAGTGGAGCCACAGCGACACTAAGTTCAGAAGATTCATATATCAAATGTGGACAGGAGGAAGGAAATCCATTATACAGAAGGGATATAATTGTACAGGGAGTAGATGGAAACGACATTAATGTGTATGGGTGTGCAGATTTAATGATCCGATTGGGAAACTTTGAGACAACAGTTACATTTATCGCGTGTGACATTTATTACAAGGAATAATTGGCCAAGATTTCCTCATGAACAATGTAAAGAGATGGGACCTGGAATCGCTTGAATTGTTAACAAAAGATGGCAGAGTGATACGCTGCTATACTAGAGAGGCGTCAAGGACGGTGTGTAGAGTTTATATCGAAGAGACAATTACTGTGCCGCCACGGAGCTGTATGATGGTACCCGTGAAAATTCCGAACGCGGAAATACTTCCTGATACCGTCTTAGTCACTAATGAAGGAACATGTGAACTATTGTGCACACTTGTAACTGGGATAATCGATCCACATAATACAGGGGTTTCTGTTGGTCTAGTGAATGAAGCTGATGAAGGAACAGTCATAAAACGTGGTCAAGAACTTGGTATTTGTCAACCTGCCACAGATATCACACAAGCGAATCAACCGAATGTTTCTAGGTATATTGCCTCAGTGCATTCGGAAAAGATTTATACTGATCAACTTCCGGAAGATCTCAAGGATATGTTTGAAAAGAGTGTTGGTGAGTTAAAACATTCAGAGAAACAGCAATTCCGTAAGTTACATGTGACTTATCAAGATGTATTTGCAAGGCCATCAGATGACTTAGGTTCCACAAATTTGGTGGAACACAACTTAAATACAGGCAAATCCTATACGCCAACCACCAAGGAGACTGCCGTACGGAAAGAGACAAATAGAAAGACAGGAGGTTGAGGATATGTTAAAGAAAAACAAAATAGAGCCTTCTAACAGTCCGTGGTCTTCTCCTATTGTGCTCATAGGAAAGAAGGATGGATCCACACGATTTTGTGTAGACTATAGGAAATTACACGAAGTGACGGTTAAGTATGTTTATCCAATACCGCGGGTAGATGACTGCTTGGATGCGCTCTCAGGAGCAAGATACTTTTGTTGCATGGACCTCTGGTCTGGTTTCTGGCAGATAAAGATGGATGAAAATGACAAGCTAGGACGATCAGTTAAGGAATGCATTGCAAGGCTGGAACGCATATTTGTCCGTCTCAGATCCGCCAATCTTAAATTGAAACCATCAAAGTGCGTCTTCTTTCAAAGATCAGCACAGTTTTTGGGTCATGTAGTGACCGAGCAGGGCGTGAAAACCGATCCTGAAAAGATCAAGGTGGTTCACGAATTGCCCGTGCCCCAAAATGTGAAAGACGTAAGAAGTTTTCTAGGCCTGGCGTCTTACTACCGACGATTTGTGAAAGGTTTCTCGGACATAGCAAGACCGCTCCACAGGTTATGTGAAAAGAACTCAAAGTTTATTTGGACGGAGGACTGTCAAAAATCGTTTGACTTCTTGAAACAAGCTCTAACAACATCGCCGATACTTGCTTACCCACAAGTAGATTCAACATTCATTTTGGACACATATGCATCGGGTAATGGTGTAGGAGCTGTGCTTTCACAGGACCAGGACGGAACAGAAAGAGTTATAGTGTGCATGAATAAATCTCTAAATAATCACGAAAGAGCATACTGTGTGACCCGGAAAGAGTTGCTGGCATTTGTCACTGCGCTACGTCACTTTCACTATTACCTATATGGGCAAGAGATATTGGTAAGGACGGACAATTCTGCTGTTAGCTGGATACGTAGTCTGAAGACGCCTACAGGTCAAGTAGCGAGATGGTTACAGGAGCTTAACATTTACAATCTCACCGTTGTCCACAGGGTAGGAAGGAGCCATGGAAATGCAGACGCGTTGTCTCGTTTTCCATGCAAAGTATGCAAGCGTCAACAGGAACAGGACAGCGGCAGCCCTGACGAGCCAGTTGAAACCAGTAAAATAAGAGTAGCTACACGGAGAAAAGTTCGGGATAATACTAGCTCTGAACTGACACGCAATCAGGTACTTTTGAATGGATGGGATCAGACTGAACTAGTAACAGCTCAAGCTGACGATAAAGACATTGGACCAATTCGGATGCAGTTGACAAATGGACAAGACAGACAAAGCTGGTCGGAAGTTTCAAGCTTCAGTTCGGAACGGAAAACTATTTGGCGACAATGGGATAGGCTTGAAGTTAAAGGAGGACTGCTGTACCGCAAATTTGAGGACGTTAGTGGAGATATCAACTATCAATTGATAACACCAAAGACTCACAGGGAGACGGTAATGAAACACTACCACGACATACTAAGTTCGGCACATTTAGGAATGGATAAAATGATTCGGAAAATTAACCAATCCTTCTATTGGCCCGGAATGACTCACTCCGTGTAGTCTTACTGTCAAAGATGTGACATTTGTGCTGCAAACAAACTCTCCAGTCTCTAACAAAGCTCCACTCGGACAATATGTAGTTGGGGAACCGATGGAAAGGGTTATGATGGACATCGTTGGACCGCTGCCAATCACTAGTTAAGGTAATCGCTACATTTTGGTAATTTGCGATTGGTTCTCAAAATGGACTGAATGCATAGCATTAACCGACATGGAGACAGCAACTCTTGCTCAAGCATTCTTGGATCATTTTGTCTGTCGATTTGGTGTTCCTTTACAGATATACACAGACCAAGAAAGATGGTTCGAGTCGAAACTCCTGGAGGATTTGTGTGTTTTGCTGCAAATAGACAAGACCCATTCTACATCTATGAGACCACAAGCAAATGGAATGGTCGAGCGATTCAACCGGACGCTCATTTCGATGCTGAAGTCTTACTGTAGTTCGCAGCAAGCAACGTGGTATATTTACTTGCAACAAGCTGCAATGGCCTACCGATCTTCACAACATAGTAGCACCGAGATAACTCCGAACAGGCCGCGAAATAATTCTACCTTTACAGGCTATTACGCGACGACCGCAGAGTTCAGAGGGCGACGTAGGGCATGACGAGTATGTAACTACTCTCCAAACAAAGCTCCAGCAGATTCATGAAGTAGCGAGAGAAAACTACGAGCAGCAGTATCGTATCAAAAGAAGCATTACGACACAAGTTCTAAGTTTTCAAATATGTGGAAAGGACCATGTCTGATAACTAAGAAACTTGACGATTTGGTCGTCATGGTCAAATGCACATCTTCTGGTCGGCCAAAAGCTTATCATATTGACAGTTTAAATCTTTATCGTGGAAATAAGATTCCACGATGGATCGTGAAAGCAAACAAAGCATACAATTCAACGAAATACGTCAAGTTTTATGACTATATGATGTATGGTTTCTAATGTACATTAATAAACAATAAAAAATAAAATCGAAAAGCCCAATGACTTTGACGACCTGTGGACATGCAAGACAGTTTGGGATGTTTAAAATATTTGTATAAATAAAAGATGAAAACGTTACAAATGGGGTGGGTTATGAAAATCGACCAGCAATTATGTAAATTAAAATGAATAATGTATAAAACATTATGTATATATTTAGTAAGACAATATAAAATGAGATGTAAATAAATCACTAGTGGCATCTGAAATAATGTTGAGAAGGCATATTATCCGATTTTCAAGTAACGTTGCATTTGTTTTAAGCTTATTGATAAACATTGTAAATAGAAAAATATATGTATGTTTATACTCTATGTGTTTCAGCAACAATGGAGAAGTGTTGGCTCTGCGAAGGGTCCTTCCCGGGGCAAACAGAGCTCCACAAGCACTTGATTTTGTCAGCCCCCCGGAGATAGACGGTTCTTTGTCCGTGGTGTCTCGGTAGGGAGAGAACGTTCACACGGGCCACCGACCTTGCCAGCCACGTCAGGAACACCCATAACACTCTCACTATGCCGCCATAGATGTTTAGCAGAGGAAACTGCTATTTCGTTTCGGTCTACCCCTCAGACTACGCTAGGATCGTTGAAATAATAAATTACTACCAGGACGTCAACGCTCATGCGGCCCGTTCTGCGGTCCGGAACTGGATCGAAAGTATGGGGAACGGCCAGAGCCTTATTGACAAATGGAACTCTGGTTGGAAGGTTGCCATTGAAATGCGAGGACGTCAGGAACACCAGAACGAAGCAGACAAAAGTGAGAGTAAAATCACATCGAAGTTGCGGCTGTCAAACGGACGATGGAATAGGGTGATAGAAGGCAACGGTGTACATATGGAAGATGCGACGAAGCATGTGACGGTACGAGAAAGTGTTGATGCAAGAGGAGATCGAAAGGGTACTGAAGATCATTTACACTCGGCGGGTAAAAAGAGGGGATTGAGCGTTGAGAATCCTGATGCCAAAAGAAAGCGTGAGGGTCGCGACGCGAGGAAGGACGATGGAGAGACGGATTCACTGGACCGTTACAAGGATGACATCGAGTTGGGCGAAGGTGTTCAGAAGAAAGCCAGTCCATGCCCGTCGCCCTACTCGTCGATATCCACATCTTCATCCTCTTCCACCTCCTCGTCTGGGTCGGATGATTCCAGTGTGGGTAGCCTTGTCGGGAGGGCCAAGGCCGTCCTCATGAAAGGCTGCATGCCGTGGTGCCCTCCGGCCAAACGCGACTGGCGCGATTCGCAGCGACTGTCCATAGACCACGAGGGGAGAACCATTAAACTGGCCTCCATATAATTGGGCGGATATGAACTCGGATATGAGGCTGCTGGCTGTGGAGTACGCAGCCATGTTCCTTGAACATGCCATCAAGGGGGAGTTCCTAGTCATAGAACGAATAGTTCTTCTATGCAAGTACCAGTTCCTTGTTTTAGAAGGACCAGAGAGCCCAAGACGAAGAAAACAGCTGAAGACAAGATCAGAGGTGATTATTATGTACTGTTGTGTAATTTGGCAAAAGGAGAGAAGTCAAGTCATGCAGAACATATATTGAGTGTGTTGGAGAAATGTGAAAGGTGGTCGGATACGGACAATATGATTAATGCCCTTGACCAAGCCGGTCTGAAGTTGATTGTTTAGTGGTTTCGTGTTTAAAGAACAAAAACACTGAACATATGTTTTCTAGTTTAAATGTTTTTTCTCATGTTAAAAATGTTATGTGATTGGTGTGTACTTATTGTTGTCTATTTGTTTAAAAGTAAATTTTTGTCAGATCTGTTTTATTTATAATCCAGGAGGATTATGGATTAAGAAGGGGGAAGTGTAATGTGAACCAACCTTTCATCATTTCATTTTTACTTCTGGGTTCGCGAAATTTAATTCCATTTCCAATGTTCCGTTTTGTAATATGTTGCGAGTGTTGATTTCATATATAAAACGAAAGTTAAAGTTGTGTACCTTTAACCAGCGCCATACATATGTAGTTTAATCCGTTTTATTGCATATCATATTTCTTGCATAAATAGTTTTGTTCTCCATTTGCAAAAGGGTCGACAACCACATTATTATTGTTTGAAATGTTAAAACCAGTGCCGTATATTAAGAAGGTTAACATGCACTTTATTGGTGATCTTATTATTAATAACTATCTTTATTGTTAGACAAATAAGTATTGTGAAAATGTTTCGTCATTTTAAAGGGATTATGTTCTTTTTCGTAGGATTCTAATGTCGTATGTTCTACGTTTTGTTATGTAAAATCTGATTGGTCAGTTTACTCGTATCATTATTTTCATTGACGTCATGATATGATATGTCGTCATTCTTTTTGCATTGGCGCGTCATATAAATACGTATGAACGCTGGCTACAGGAGGCTTTTTCGAACGGCCAGGCATTCAGTTCCACCACTGCCAGTTTTTCTACTTGGATCCTCCATCACAGTATGTAATTAAATTATATTAAAACATAAGAATAAGGGAAATTTTTATAGCATTATTAAATTCAGATATACTATATTGAAGATCTATGATTTGCGTTTATTAAAAATCGTTTAATAAATGTTATTTTGCTTGTTTGTTTGATTGTCAACACACGACGACGACGACGATGACAACTCCTCACTGGCGCACGCCACGTTACAATATTATATTCGTATGTAGTTGAACAAGTTATAATATCTGATTACCTAAAATGCGTTATTGTCTGACTGTGTAGTGACAATGACTTTTGACTCAGTATGATAGAGAGACTAATTTCTAATATAATTTTAAAAAGTACAAGAAAGTAAATCATTCAAAACACTGTTTTTGTTAAGCTATAAAGTCTTGGAACTTATATACGTACAGCCCAATAGTTTCGCAGCAGTTTACATTAAAGGTATACACAGGTATTAAAATGGAACAAAGTTTAGCAGTCACATAGCGCTTTGCGCCGCCTTGTCCAGTCCCAACCAAACCATTCCTGATTATTTGATCTCCTATCTATGTTTGGACACGAAATTGATTTCCATATTTGCGGTTACGTACCGTGTACGTGTCTTTATTTGTTTGCTTACGCGTTGGACCTAGCCCCCTCTAAATGAGCCATTGATGATACTCATCACCTGTCTATGTTCGTATAAAGTCTGTAAAACGCATTGATTAAGTGGAAAGGCATTGCATGATCACATTGCAGTATGAAATAGAGTCCAATAAAACTGCAATAAGGTGCTAATCGTTAACACATGTTTCTCATAGCATACGCGTGTTGTTTTTTAAGCTGAACTGCGTCAAATGCTCTGGAATGTGTTTTGTAGGTTTGTATTCAATGCACTTTGATCGCGCCTTTTCAGTTTGAAATTTAGAACTGAACTGATTATAAATCATTTTTACGCATAGGTTTGTGCCACTGCAAAATCAATTTTTAAATCAATACAATTTATGTATTTCTGTCATTAAATTTACTAGATCAGATTTTCGGGTTTTCTGTCACGGCACTAGTAACAAATAATCGTCACATGCCAGAGACAGGCTTAAGGTTGCGCTGTCATAATCAAGCGGTATTCGTATAATTGAACATAATAATGACGAATGCAATTAGTGTTTTTTGACTTTTGCACTTCAGTCGTGATACTGCATGTACATTCAAATCAACAATGTTTACACGTTTAATGCGACATGACTCTGGGTCGCATCATTTGTTAAATTATATGTATTTATCTTTATTCGTTAATAAATTATTATTATTGTAACTCTATGGTTTTCTGGGCTTTTCTAATGGTGTTTGTGGTTCGTTTAGTTTCCGTATTTATACGTATAACTTGACGAGAGGACATATATTTCATCTTTCTAGTGTTCCATAATTTGTTTGGAAAACAAACCTCAAGACTTTATTGCGCTGCAACCAGACAAGAAAATATGCAGTGAAGTAATTTGCGTATATGATTTTGTTGGATTTCGTTTAAAATAAAATAATCTCAAGGGAAGGCAAACGACCAGAAATTCTGACAATAAGTCATTTAATTGAAATTGCACGCACAATCGATATCTTCTAATGTAATAGCAAATATGTATTCAACTTTTTAAACATCAAAGTCTGAAAACGTAGATAAGTAGAAGTTTAAATACAATGTTTTTTTTATTAGTTACGTGCTTAAAAATATAATTGGTACGAAAATGCCTTTAACTCAAATAAGAAACGAGAAACGTATTCAAACTTTAATAAAGAAAATTATTAAAAAGAGACAGGAACATTCCAGGACATGATGAGTAAGTTTAGCTACATAGTTCACTTCTACAATCACAGCATAGGTTGGCTAATCAGTGCTTAGCCAATCTCGTGCATAACTAATTAACGTTGACCTGTTGGATAATACGAGGCGTAGGCATCGACTCGGAAACGCATGTCACAGAAAATCGCCTTTATTACTTGTAATCCGAGTCTGCAATGTTATATATTTCCACCAGTATGGCCATATAGTGCAGTTCATTGGATGCCAATGATATAGATTTATAGGATTCCGTTCTGCATTTAAAACTCATTTAAACAGTCATAGTTAATTTATTGGCTCATAAATCAAATTGACTAAACATTGCCGAAGATTTTGAAACGTTACAATTTGCAACAAGGCATGCATTAAGATTTATTTTTATTTGTTGGTTTAAGGATTGTTGACAATTTGTTGTGCATAACACACCTTTAAACGTAAATTAAGACCAAGTGCATGTACTAAAAAAAAACAACCTAGTTTGAAACTTTTTACTTTCTTCAACATGTGGAAATACCACTTCTCGATAAATATATGCGAACATTTAGTGGTACTTAAAGATTAATTTATTGCATGTTTCTGCACAAAGCATTTGATATTCGCATCAAACTCATCACGTTATTGCTTGTTTGCTGTGAAAATACTTCCCAGTTCCGACTGTGATACTTACAATTTCAGTTGATTTATGTGTGTTTCAGGAAAACATCTGCCGCGTTTCTTGAACGGTTGGAATTTGATGGTGGAATTTAACTGGCTTTGACACAATTATTTTGATTAGTTCCTATCAGTACATACAAATAGTGTAGTTGTTACCTAACTACTGCTGGCAATTGTTAGGTTATTTTAATTGAAGTCAAGTTCGTTCAATGTTGTCATTTATTAGATAGGAATATTAAGGATACGAATTTCGTATCTAAACAATTTTTTTTTAAAGCAAAAAACAACAACTGATTTTTATTCGAATATTTTCATGATACATAATAAGGTAACATTTTACGAATATAATTGTGTGTAAAATGAAATCAATAAAATAACAAATAACAGCAGTCTTTGTTAGATCATGTTTCTGTGTAGGGTGTTTTCAGAGCGCCTTTGCCAGCATTTGAACGATTCTGCATTCTGACGATAGGAATGTCCAACAAATTGATATAGTATTATTAATAAGAATTATCGTAAAACAAAATACACGTTGTTTTTAATTGATTGACAAGGCGAAATATAAACATTAATTAATTGAAAAAATGATTGGCATTCTGGTATACTGATACACTGGTATAGAAATGTATCATTTTGCAATTATCAATGATATAAAACAATTTTCTTCAAATTCGACCACCTCTTAAGAAAAGATCTGACCCCCATGTGAACTAATGTTCTTAATATTAAAACTGGTATTAAACAAAATATTAACAAATGTAAATTATTCATACACATGCGATTCTGTTTCTATATGCATAAGATGAGGCAAAAGTTGGAGCTAAAGAATATTTGAGGCGCGTCGTGGGAAACCCGAGCTTAATACATGTGCGTTAAGTGTCGTCCCGGATCAGCCTGTGCAGTCCGCACAGGCTAATCCAGGACGGCACTTTCCGCTTTTATGGGTTTTTTTTTTTTAATGAAGACTATTCTAAGCATAAATCCACTGTAGGCGGAAATTGCCGACCCGGATTAGCCTGTGCGGACTGCACAGGCTTATCCGGGACGACACTTTACGCGCATGCATTAAGCCCGGTTTTCCCACGACGAGACTCATTTGTTGTCGTGAAGTTAGGTCTGCAGTTCGGTTTGTCCTAACAATTTGCAGCCTGTTGGCCGTCATTGCTTAGCGTTTCGTATGTTATGACCCGTATGAAGGCCATTTCTATTAGCTGACTTGTCATTAGTCTACTTATAGTAATAAATTATATTGATTGTGGAATTACTGTATCGAATGCTATCACCAGTATCGAGAACACAGCTATTAGTTAAATGGTAATTGTTGAATTACATGTAGCATATCGAATTATACGCGCATCAGGAACATTCTATTAGTTTAATGGTAATTAAAGTCAGTGTAAATTTTTACGCAACAATATGTATATGTGGAATCGAATGTTCGGTTTTAAACAATATTACTCCTATTAACCTGAAAAACACAATCTGAAAAGAACAGATGCACATGTATATCAAACTGTGGAACTTACGGTCAGCGCTATACATTACTTACAAGTGACTTAAGTAAGTACAGATATAAATTGAATAGCCTTTTCAAAACAGACACGAATAAACTCAATCTTAGGAAACTGCCATTCAATATATTTGTGGCGTTTTTCTAACAATAAATGAAATCGTTTTATACATATTTTGGTTCATAAGGATAAGACACACGATACTGAGAAACAAACAGATATAGGTTACGTTATACTAATTCCAATCCATATGCAATTTAATGTAAAAGCGATAACTTTAACCAAAATTAAATGCAACATTTTGCACATAGGGACCCTCATAACCATACCTTTTCTTAAAGAGCATTCTAAGCTGCATTGATTTAAGCAATAAAAAGGTTTTAGTCATGATTTATGTAAGAAATAACTCGACACTAAACAAAGTTGACTGTTTTATCACCATCTTTTTAGCGGCTATTTTCTAGTTGAATGTAATCCGCATCAACGCAAGCGTCATACCGTAGTCTCCAATCTTAAAACATATCAGTGATTTATTTGTGCATACCAATGCTTACCCTACCAACATCTCCAAAAAAGAATATCAAAGCAAGTGTCTAAACCTAAAAACATGCCTTCGAGTTAAACTTGTTGATTTATTTAGAGAGTACAGCCCTACATCACTTATTTATTTAGTGTATTATGACCTAGAAGACAACTTACAGTAATGATATCGCGAAAAAAACAAAAATTTTACATCATTATTAACATATTTCTAATGTGCATGCAGTATTTCGTACCGATCCACAAAGTAGAAATGCTTCAAAAGGCATTTGAGAATGATGCCTGATAAGCAATCTGGCTTGCGTTTTCAGTGCATTGATTATATGGGGTGCCTGAGTCAAATTGTGTACTTAATTCATAGAAATCAGTCAAAATACTAGCATATGTTCACATACTTTAATGCAATCGAGATAAATATTTATAAACGTGTTCATTTTTGGTTTTAGCATGATTTAGTGTGCTGCAAGATGCACAAGACGGGTTTCCGTACTTTTTTTCTTTTATGTTTTACTTGAAAAAGCGGTTTTAGCTGTAAAAACCGTAATGCACATTAAAATCATGATATTTATCGCATGTTTTCCATGAAACTTATTACAGCCGATAAAACCACACAGTAATATGGTGATTTTGTGTACACATTTCCCCTTTAATACCGCTCCCTGTTTTGTGTTTAGGTTACAATATGCTAATTCCAATACTTATGTAATTTAATGTAAAAGCTATAACTTTAACCAAAATTAAATGTAACATTTTACACATAGGGACCCTCATTACCATACCTTTTCTTAAAGAGCATTCTAAGCTTAATTGATTTAAGCAATAAAAAGGGTATGTCATGTATTATGTAAGAAAGAACTCGACACTAAACAAAGTTGACTGTTTAATCACCATTTTTTTAGCGGCTGCTTTCTAGTTGAATGAAACCCGCCTCAGCGCAAGTGTCATACTGTAGTCTCCAATCTTAAATCATTGATTTATTTGTGCATACAATGCTTACCCTACCAACATCTCCAAAAAAGAATATCAAAGCAAGTGTCTAAACCTAACAACATATCTTCGAGTTAAACTTGTTGATTTATTTAGAGAGTACAGCCCTACATCACTTATTTATTTAGTGTATTGTAACCTAGAAGACAACTTACAGTTTTGATATCGCGAAAAAAAACACAAGTTCTACATCATTATGAACATATTTCTAATGTGCATGCACAATTTCGGACTGATCCAAGTAGAAATGCTTCAAAACGCATTTGAGAATGATGCCTGATAAGCAATCTAGCTGCGTTTTCAGTGCTCTGATTATATGGGTTGCCTGAGTAAAATTGAGTACTTAATTCATAGAAATCAGTGAAAATACTAGCATATGATTACATACTTTAATGCAATCGAGATAAATATTGTATAAACGTGTTTATTTTTGGTTTTAGCATGATTTAGTGTGCTGCAAGATGCACAGGACGGGTTTCCGTACGTTTTTCCTTTTTTTGTTTTACTTGAAAAAGCGGTTTTCGCTGTAAAACTCGTAATGCACATTAAAATCATGATATTTATCGCATGTTTTCCATGAAAATACTTACAGCCAATAAAACCACACAGTAACATGGTGATTTCATGTACACCTTGCCCCTTTAGTGCCGCACCCTGTTTTGTGTTTAGGTTGCAATATACTAATTCCAATCCTTATGTAATATAATGTAAAAGCGATAACTTTAACCCAATTTAAATGCAACATTTTGCACACAGGGACCTTCATAACCATATCTTTTCATAAAGAGCATTCTAAGTTGAATTGATTTAAGCAATAAAAAAGGGTATGTCATGTATTATGTAAGAAAGAACTCGATACTAAACAAAGTTGACTGTTTAATCACCATCTTTTTAGCGGCTACTTTCTAGTTGAATGTAACCCGCCTCAGCGCAAATGTCATACTGTAGTCTCCAATCTTAAAACATATCAGTGATTTATTTGTGCATACAATGCTTACCCTATCAACATCTCCAAAAAAGAATATCAAAGCAAGTGTGTAAACCTAAAAACTTTCTTCGAGTTAACCTTGTTGATTTATTTAGAGAGCACAGCCCTATATCACTTATTTATTTATTGTATTGTGACCTATATTTTTTAGTTGGAGAGTTACATGAATTTTGAATCTATGGTATATGCGATTCTATAGTAAACAAACAAAACCATAAAGCATGGATCTTAATCTATCTCTTAGCACACAACTAAGTTAATCGTTGTGAATTGATTACTTTGAATGTTTGGAAGTCTTATTGGCAACTTAAACGCAAAATCATGTGGCTATAAGATATGTGTCGATCGTCACTGACATAACTATATGTAACCGTTCATGCCATTTAATAACATCCGATATTTCTTATAGCAAAGTTCCAGTAGTTCGTCTGTTTCAGAATTCATATTTTCTGTTGAGTTTAACGGTTATGTGTAATATGTTTACTGTCTGTCTGTATGTATTATATGACAGGCTTAAATGAATTAATTTTGAATTTAAAAACATAGAAATCGCAACCTTTTCAATATATATATATATGCTATTGTACAAGTTTAGAGATTTGGCAAATAAATTCAAATGCTGTACACCTGGTTGGTGCAAACAGGAAATGAATATGTGTAATCCATTCACTTGGTGATAAACACGGATTATTGGTTGAAGTATTAGCATTGAAATAGGAAGCCGCACAACTCGAAATAAAAGCACACACTGCACTATTTAAAAACGAACAAACTGTTGCAATTAAAATAACTTTTTTATATTCATATATTTCTATTTATGCAACACTATGGTCAGAAATGATTTAAATGATGCTGATGTTCTTATTTACTATAAAGGATTTACATTGCAAATTTGTGCATGCATTACAAATGATACAAATTCCAATATGACTAATACATTGCTGTAACAAATGTTGGTGTATTAAATTATTGGATGTGAACAGTAACATATTATGTAGAGAGGTGATTTTCTAAGAAGCGGAAGAAAACCCGTGTAATGCGAACTTAAATAAACATTCAATTTGACCTTACGTTATTTCAGGATTTTAGTGTAAACTGCGACGTATTTGTCACCTGGTTTAAATTAAATATAATATTATTTGTTATAACTGTAACAGTTATATTTGACTTAAATATTATGAATTTGAAAACAATTTGTTAGCACGTTATACTTCTAAACAATCAGTCGACATGATTCAATAAAATCGCATTAAAGTAGTAATCAGCTTTCATTATTCTTTCTTAAAATGCATATTCAATTCTTCATCAGCATCATCATGCTGCGAATAGTATGAACAACATTAGCGTACTGGCACATTTAATTCGCCGTTCCAATGATCGGCCGAATTCCCTTAATACGCCTTTCATATCAAGCCATAGCGTTAATAGCATTTGTTTACTTAATCAGAAGCCGATTATTCTTGACAATTTAAACACTTAGTGGACCATTAGAATTGCAAATATTGTGAAAATCGAGATTAGTTCCATGACAGGACCTGTAATGATATCTCTTCATTTCATTTCTCATTATTGTCTTAAAACATATCTTTATATAGAGAAATCATTTCTACGACTGTCTTTTAAAAGAAATTGTTGTTATTTTTCAAATGGATACACTACTACGGACTCGGCCGTTTGACAAAAGCTGACTGTGTTTATTGATGATGCTTTTTAGACGTCTTTTTATGATCCATCATCACGATTCCCTTACCTATATACGATCTGACACGTGGAAAGTATCTGTGTATAGTCGGTACGGAATAATGGATAGGATACATTTGCTGTACTCACACATGTAGTTCATTCACCACCATCAATTGATAATATGTGCCGACACATTTTCGTTCAACCACAATCAACTACGATTGAATAAAATTCAGCAATATCAGTCTCCACATAGCTAATAGAGCATTGTTGCAATACCAACTATCATGAAACCAAATATACATTACATAATCATTTGGGGGAACTATTCAATAACACGTGTCTAAACACGTCGACGACATTGATATAATGTGATATGTTGTAATGTTTTGCCCATGCCAAAAGAAATAAATTGTGGTTTTCGGGCAACGGTCTCAAAAAAGTTAGTTAGGGTCGGAAGTGAGTTCTTGTAAAACATTTTGGTCAAAAAGATTGAAAATCATCTAAAATCTGACGAATACGGATTTCACGGAAACAATCGTCGAAGCTCGCTAAAAACTTTAGGGTCGTTTTTTTTTTTGCATTTCCTGTTTGCTAGGTTGGGTCGGGTTGCCCGAAACACAGAATGTTTTTAGGCCTCAGTACTCAAACGTTGGGGATAAAACTGTGAAATCTTTAGACAGAAAATGCAATTTCAAATATTAAAGTGTTTTTATAGACATAATAAAATTAGTGCCTTGTAAAATTAATAAAATTGTATGCTATATGACCATATTTACTACTAACTGATTGCAAATGCATGTGTAAATTTAAATAAAATGTGTATATTCAGCAAATCCAAGGTGTTTGTAAAATACAGTACAGTATTTTATGTTTTAAGATATCAATTATATATGGATACAATAGCATGTTAATATTGTATGAATTGTATGATTTACTACCATAGCTAGTTTCACGAATTTAATATGAAACTTCTTCACCACTGCAAATACCTAAACCGTGATTCTTGGTTTACTAAACTGTTATTATTCGTACTTTGAAACGATAATTACAAGATAAAGAAAATAATACTTAAATTATACGTTATAACGAATCAATATATTTATACTCCGAGAATATATACTCGCATATGGACTCCGAGAGAGGGGCGCGACAAATGGTTAGACGCGTATCTCAAAGCAGTAAAAGAAGACATCATTTGCGGGTTGAAAAGAAAATTTCTGTTAAATATTAGCAAGTCTGAAGAAAACGCGATAAAAGAACTTCTCTCTGACAACGACATAGTGATTCGGCCTGCAGACAAGGGGTCAGGAATAGTAGTTATGGACAGAGAAGAATATGTACGTAAAATTAAAACGTTAAATGTAGGACAGTGCAACATACGCCGAGGTGGCGAATGACAAAACAAGAACTGTGAAAGAACAAGGTGAAGAAGGTAGACGGTACACTATACAAGAAAGGGTCAACCGACAAAGACTTTAAAAAGTATCTGACAAGCAGTGAAGGAACTTCCGGTAAGCTTCAAGGCAACCCGAAGCTTCATAAACCTGGGATGCCTCTGCGCCCAATTGTAAACGGCCGGAATCACCCGACAGAAAAGATGGCGGAGATAGTAGAGGGTGAACTGTGGGACCATGTGACGTCACTTCCGTCTTATGTAATGGACACAAACGACTTTCTTAAGAAAATACAACAGGTACAACAACCACTACCTGAAGGTACAATTATGTTTTGTTTGGACGTAAAGGCGTTTTCGCCGAGTGTTCCGAAAGCGGAGGCCCGCGCTGCAGCTATTGAGGCTCTGAATAGCCGAGAGGATCCGGACATACCTACTGATGATGTTATCATCATGATGGACACTGTCCTGGATAACAACACCATTTCCTTTAGTAGGGCCACTTCATACAAACGAAGGAAACGGCCATTGGTTCACACCTAGGCATGAATTACGCGTCAACGTACATGGGAGCCTGGGAGAAAGAGCTGTTTCGGCGGTCGAAAAAACAATCCCTTCCCTACTTCCGGTTCGTCGATTATATCTGGGGCATGTGGACGCATGGTCTGGAGAAATCATGATATCCACCCACGGATAAAGCTCGAGCTCCGCTACTCAACAGAGCAACTCGAGTTCCTGGACACTCTGACGTCAATCCGGACCGGAAGCCTGAGAACCGACCTGTTTCACCAAGCCAACGGATATGCACCTATACCTGCACAAGGAGGCGTCGCACCCGAAGCTACGAAGAAGGCTATACCATATGGCCTAGGTGTTAGGGTAAAACGCATCTGCTCGGAGGAGGCGGACTACAAGAGGCACAGGCTGGGAATCAAGAAGCAACTGGTGAAGATAGGGTACAATTACATATTTGTGGAGACAGAACTAGAGACAGTTGATCGTAAGAAACGGGAATACCTTTTACGTAGCAAGGCGCATGCAGAACGCACTTCTAGAGTACCGCTTGTGACCACTTTCTCTAGAGCGCTACCAAATGTCGGCCACATTATCCGGAAGCATCTGAATACACTCCACACATCTGACCGCATGACAGCATTCAGAAGAGACTGTAACCTGGAAGACATCCTGGTACACAAGAATCATAACATAATGTTCTTCCGGGGGCTAAACAGGAGCGGGCCGTGTGGTGCGCAGAGGTGTGCAGTCTGTCCGTATATGGTGGAGGCCGGAGAGTTCACCGATGCAGGTGGCAACACGTACACTGTGAGGAACGAAGTAACCTGCAAATCTACCAATGTAGTGTACGCGGTGTACTGTGAACGCTGCAAGATCTTCATATACGTAGGAGAGACGGGGGACAGTCTGTACCAGCGACACCTTCTCAATCTATCGCGTATACGAACACGGCACAATGACCCGGTGGCCGAGCACTTCTACACCAATGGCCACAACGTTGCGGACTTCCGGATCATGGGACTCGAGAAGCTAAATGGGTCCGATGAATACCGGAAGACCATGGAGCAGCTATGGAAGCGCAAGCTGAGGACGTTCAAACCCTATGGAGTCAATAGCAAGGACTGATCGAGCGGAAAATGGCGCGGATTCGAACGTTGTCGTTCAACGTCACTTCCGTTTACTTGTATAATCACGAAATAAATGCCGCTGAAGAAGACCGAAAGGTCGAAAGCTACGGCTAATTATATTTTAGCGTTTTTATTATATATTACTGTTCAGTTATTAATATATTATTGCAAATGTATAACATACATACCTATCGTGGTTTAAATATATTTAAACTAATTTCTTTAGTCGTGGTCTTCTAAAGATGTATCCCTTGAACGCACATAAATACAAACACATTGTGTACAATGTCTTAAAAATCTTCTTAGTGCAAGATGTAATGAACTACATTTAAATCACGCTTCACCCGTAATATAAGTGTTATCGCAAATTTAATCCACGGATATAAACATATGCGATGCCTAAGGACATGAGTTCTATTTTAGCTAACATTAAGATTTTGAGCCTATAATTACATGAAAGTGCGGCTGAACTATGAAATCCACTAATGTTGTCTTTTTTTTACGTTCTTCGTCGATAGCTTAATGTCGATACAGTCTGGTTTAATAATTCACACGCTCTCTATTAAGCCAATTGTATCTTTTGTTTTTAAAATAATAACTTTATCCATATTGTACTTCTGTGTTGCATCTTAAAATGTCGAACACCATGTGCAATCCGTTGTACATCATTCGATGATTAGTTTGCTGTTTTGCTTAAACTGTATTATATTGGTGTGTTTTGTGTCTTTTTTATATTAGTATATGCACTATTAATTATTTCATATGTAACATTGTTGATAATCTATGCGATATTGTTTTACACTTATATGATCAGTCTTTTAAATCAGGCTGCACATATCTATATCGCTATGATTTAGATTAATGTAAGACAAATGGAAATAATAATAACTATTTTTGACATAGTATAGTATACAATTGCATCTTTATAGTATACAATAACTATATTTAACACAGTCAATTGGATCTGTCCCATGAAAGATGTTCACTTTGCAAATAATATAGAACTGCTCACTAGTATTGTGTACGTTCTACATCAAAATACATAATACGGGTGTACGACTCTTATATGCCATAATAGTGATAAACACATTCTTAAACAGGAGCATGGTTACCTGTTTATTTTGCCGTTCTTTACCGTTACAAGTCGGTTACATATTGCTTTCTAATCAATACGCACACTAAGGGAAATTATGAAATTTGTATTTACTTATTTGATAACTTATAACTACAGTATGCGAAATGCCAACACAACTATCTTTCTCTTTTCGCGAGAACAAAATTGGAAGTATAGATTCGCGTAGACAGCCTCATCAACATTGTATCTTGGTCGGCATGTTGTGTTCAAAGTCATTAACGTCAGATTCAGCCAATTTCGGGAGATAAAAAACCCCCACTCCTAATGACCACAGCCACAACGAGTTGTGTTTATTAAACGGCAAGCAATACAATACTGACATATGTTTTACATCGGATTACTTTGTGATGTATTTACTTTGCTTTCTTGCTACAATTCATTAAAATTATTATTATTATTATTTGGACTTAACTACCGGTTACATTTTCAGCACTATCCTCTCATTCAAACATTCAAGTGGCATCTGCCTATAGTTCCATTCAAAACAGCACGCTACATGATTTCTGTCTTGCTGTTGGTTAGGTACTTCTCTTGTGCCATGCTGATCGGAAAACCTGTTCCTTTGAGGGATATCAAGTGTTTTTGTATTTCAAGCATAAATACTGCCTTCAAGAATATTTTATAAATCTAATTCAATCAAACATATATCTATCAAACTAGACGTCAGCCGTATAATTTGATTAGGCAAATCGTATTTTCATCTCATATGAATTAGTTTCTGCGTCGTTTGCTTTGCATTTCGATTTGAAATTAGGCAACTAATATTTTCATCTCATATGAATTAGTTTCTGCGTCGTTTGCTGTGCATTTCGATTTGATCTATTCAATACTTGAAAAATGCTGATGTGTACTATGTATCATTGTCATTTAATAACGTTAAAATTCAGCTTAACCTTGAAATAACACAGACCATAATAACATTTATTATTATATACCTATTTATATCCTCCGATCAGCTGTCGTTATTCGTGCCACAAGTGCATACAATATTTCACCGTATTGAACGCGCGCGCGTACAATACATTCCGTATTGGACGGTCCGATAATATAAAGATACGATAATGCCCGAGTATTCCGAAGGAGAACGAATATGTAACATTTAGTTTTACCTCAATGTTGACTCTGATCTACTACTTCGAAAGCGTCTTTTAAAATCCAGCAACTATAATTTTAAATCCTTTTCATATATCCAGTTCCACGAAGCTGTATTTATTCTGTCAGCCGTGCTAATAGTGGGATCAATTCTTCACAAAATACTTCAGAAAATAGGAAAAGCACCATATTTGTTTAATCTTAATATCATTAATAAAAACACCATATTTGGCACAGTTGCACATAAAGGTAAAACAAAAAAATGAGCATGAGACCCAACCCCCAAAATCCAAGATGGCCGACAAATCCAAGATTGCCGCCATATACATACATAGTTTTTAGCAATAAGAAATGTTAAGGAAGATATCTATATAAAGCACGTGAAAATGATGAAAATATTATCTTACATGTTTAATCTTAATATCGTTAACCTATTTATATTAATATTCATATAAAGCATCATTTATTTTTAACTTCTGCTGATCTTTTATGGCATTTTGTGGGTAAATATATCATTAAAAGCTGTAAAAAGTCAAAGTTATTCTTATTATAATCGTCATATCCATACATAAAACATGAACCATTAAATAAACACTATTGAAAACATATTTAGGTATTTAATTTGGTATAGGGGATAGACAAATTACCTTAAAAAGCATAAATGATTAAAACACTCAGTATTAGTTGTCTCCCTTTGTCATTGTTTTGCCATGTATATCAATAGAAGAAGATGAATAAAACCACAACAATCATGGCGAGGAATATGTCAATGTGCATTTAACTCCTTTATAATTATATTTAATGAAAATAAATACAAACTAAATATCAAAATCATTTCAATAAAGCAGTTACTTTATTTGTTAGCTGTGTCATTTTTTTCATTTAAATATGTTGAGCTTAAACCTCGCGCAAACTTTGTGAATGAAAATACAATATGTCAAAATATCTTGAGTTTTTATAAATAGCTGTAAATAGCATACACTTAATCACACTTCTAACACAACGCGTATAATTCTAACTTCTCAGAAGTTATTAAAGGGTCTATGTCATCGAAAAGGGTTTCAAGGGGGGGGGGGGGGCAATTTCATTAAAAAATCTGAAATTTATAGATTAATACTGTATATAAAAACGGCTAAAACAGGATATATATATAAAGGGAAAAGAGTGTAGGCATTCTGAGATAAAAATCAATTTATAAATTGGGTTGTGTTTGTTTGGCCCTTTTCCTGTTTATATTTTGACGTCAGAATTGTGAGCATTTTGTAAAACTACAGTTTACAAACAACTTCTTACCAAGCAGTTGGTTAAAGCGCTGTCTACAGTCATTTCTTCGTATGACTCCTAAGTCGTGAGTTCGATACCCGCTTGGGGTGCTATTTTTTTCAGGCGGTTTTGCTAATTTGTATTTATCAAATATCGTACTGTGTATTATATTATTTTTATTTATTTAATGGACATGTCTTAGTGAAGCGCATTTATATAAAA
The DNA here is from genome assembly GCA_027627225.1 of Congeria kusceri. NCBI lineage: Eukaryota > Metazoa > Mollusca > Bivalvia > Myida > Dreissenidae > Congeria > Congeria kusceri. Next base: position 32,964,168 of record CM051032.1, on the reverse strand, counting down.
TAATATCATTCATAGTGCAATAGGAAGCCCATTTTTCGTTGACATAGTCGCTTTAATTTGTGTTTCAAGAATATGTTGTTTAAAATCATTATTAACACTTGTCCACTGAAATCATTCATCCATGACGCTCAGTCACATTTGGGACAGGCGCACTTTTGTTATTGATTATTTTAATTTATTTTCATCCTGCATTTAATCGATTAGAATAAAAATTCAACTAGACCTTTACAAATGTATTCATATTCCACTATTGACGCAATCCCTTGATAAATAGTTGAGAAATTGTGACAAATAAGTGTTGCATTAAACTAGTGATTGAGTGTATATACATACGTTGGAGACCTTGACCTGTCTTGGGCCGCTTACCACTCTGAGCAGTTTGCAGGAATCTTCACTGAACAACCAGTTGACATTTCTACATTGCCTCTATTGTTTAAAGAACAAACTGAATATGTTGTCATGATTAGTATAAGTATTCAATGACTATTGTAAACAAAAATAAAACATCAGCCAAACTCCATTCATTGCATGTGATAAGTCTAGCTTTGCAATTGCTTAGCATATGTGTAATAAATATGGGTAGACCACTTGTGCGAAAATTGCTTTGTAATGATGTTAGGTGGATTACATGTATATGTAGAAATGTAGCTGTCGAGACTCTTGGTGATTGGCTTGAGAACAGTGGTTGGACAAGTGCTCTTGAGCAGGCCAATGTGGTGTCTTTTGGTACAGCTGACCACCTTTCTAGAGCTCTGTAATGTTTCTTTACTGGTCAGTCACTCTGAGATTTTAAGTCACTGTTGTAGTAATTGTTTGTGCTTATTCATGAAATGTCTACATCACATAAGCAACTGTTCAATGAGAAACATAAATTATCTACCAAAAACAAGACTGTTCTCTTTTTTCCAGGTTGTATGTTTCTTGCCAAGTCCGGAACGGCAACCTTCATAATTTCTTTGGCCGTGATAACACGGCGTGTCTACCTTCTCTATAACAAATTGGTAATTTATGTATGGGAACAATGTCTGACCTTGTATTCTGTCTTGAAGAACATTATTAAGTTAAACTGGACGCCCCAGAGATTGATGCACTAACAATAGATGGTGCTGCTGTTGTCAGCCTACTGCTTTTCAGACATTTCAAGATTATGCAGACACCATTTTTGCTCCATATCTTGGTCGTCAAATGTATTCAGTAAAGCGGCTTGGTGTCATTTGGGATGTGCACCAGCAGGACAGCCTCAAATATGCAACAATGGGAAAGAATGTTGTTCTATTTCTTAGCTTAGCAGGTTGTGCTCATAGACCCCAATGATGGTGTTGTTTTTTCTACTAAAATGATGGTGTTGTTAATAACACTATAGTAAATTAGCAGCCTGTGGTCACGAAGAAGCGGGTGTAAAACTCATGTTGCATGTGGCTGTTGTGGCGATGCAGGGCTACCAGACTGCTATGATAAAAAATGTGGATACATATGTGTTAGTTCTTGCCGTAGCAGTTTGTTATCAGATTTCAGTTTCTGAATTGTGGATAGCTTTTGGGGCTGGCAACAATCTATAGATATATTACAGTTCACGCTATAAATTTCTCACTCACTAAATTTCTCTCCCGACTAATAGTCCTGCCGAATGGGGCTGGGTCAGAGTAAAGGCTGACAAATGGAGACCTGTTTGGTCTTCTTTGCCTCAAGCTGCAGTGTCATGGTTCTCGGGTGTGGTTGTAACACATAAAAGGGATGTCATTGAAGATGCAAGGCTGAATCGCTCTGCAGAGCATTATCAAGTGCAATTTGCTATTTTCAGTATTATATCGTTCCCTATTAAATTCACAATATCTAATCTATGTCGGAGATGGTAATGACACGATGATACCTATTAAACACCTTTTCAGAATAAACGACGTGGTATCAAAATGGTAAATTTATTTGGCATTAAATGGTAATTTATTTGCTGATTTTATGAAGTTAATATACTTGTGTTTGTGTATGTATATTGTTGACATTTTGTCTAACAGTGATATATATTGTAGCAGCATTTATCTTTAATAATTTTTTTTTTTACAGTTATGTTATTTGAAAAGCATTGCAAGATAACTCTTTTTGTGGGGGGCAATATGTTTATTGCCCCCCACAAAAAGAGTTATCTTGCAATGCTTTTCAAATAACATAACTGTAAATTTTTTTTATTAATGATCAGTTATTTCAAAATCCTTCAATTCACGGAAAGTAAGGGTTTTGACAAGCACTATTTTGACAATTAAGCATTTTATTTTGAAATTTTACCACCTCAGAGTATTACCTTTATGATGGCCATCCAATTCTTGAGATTGACACAATTTCTTATCTCGTTTAACATAAATTGTGACAAGTTATTTGAAAATCTTTCCATGCATTGGGAGGTTAAAGCACGGACATGCAGTATTTTGATAATAAAGAGTTATATGTTGACCTTTGACCTCAAAGTATGACCTTAACCTTTACGGGTAAACATTCGGTTCTTTTGCGCGACATATCGTCTCTTATAGGTTAACATTCTTGCCAAGTTTTTTTGGAATCCGTAAATGCATGGGGAAGTTAGAGCTCTGACAAGATATTTTGACAATAAAAAAAACACTTATATTTTGACCTTTGACCTCAAAGTATGTCCTTAACCTTAAAGGTAACCGCACAGTTCTTGTGTGAGACACACCTTCTTATTTAGGTTAATATTTGTACCAAAGTATTTCAAAATCCTGCCATGTATTGGGAAGTTAAAACCCGGATAAACCGGGATTTGACAATAAAGTGCTAAATTTGGACCTTTGACCTCAAAATATGACTGACCTTAAAGGTAGCCATCAGCAGCCAATTGTATAAACGGTGGTTAGATTTAACTGCAGTTATTTACTTACCGCAGTAACTTTTGTGGTTAGGTTACCTCCGTAATTTTTCATTTGTATAAAGCAAGGTTACCGCGCGGTTACCTAACCACGCGAATTTTCAAATTGACCATAGTAATATTAACAACAATGCAACACGAAAATGACGTCATTTTCGCGGAGTTTGTCATAAAATTGTCAGACGATAAGCAGTGTTAGTAGCAATCGCCATGACAGAAAAACAAGAAAAACGGGCCAAGTCTTTCTCAGATCGTGAGATCGATTGTATAACCGATTTTATGAAAGAAAACTTGCATCGGTTGCGGACTAGTCACAGCTCGGGAGGTCCAGGAATGGTGATCAAGGTCCACACAATCTGGACGGACCTCACCGAGCAGGTGAATGCTTGTGGAAATGGGCCTCGCACCACCAAACAAATTAAAGAAAAGTAAGTGGCGAAATATGGTAATTGCAATGTATTTGTACCTGTTCTATCCGTGAAATATGTTTTAATAAATAAAAGGTCAACAAGTCTGTCTAAGTATAGAGAAGAAAACCTGCACCTTCGGCGCAGTTCGTCGTCGGTAAGATCTGTAATTTGTAAGTCAAGTCGTCGAAATCGTCGCGGTTGTCTGTTTCTAAAGAAAAGAACGTCCGCCATGTTTGTCTGTCAGTCCGTACGGTAACCACCCCCTAACCAGCACTTGGAGCAGGGTTAAAACTGACCGCGGTAACGTCGTGGTTAATGTCAACGTCATTGTTTATACAACCCACCTCGGCGTGGTTATCACAGCGGTTACCGCGTTCTTACGGTTACTGCGTGGTTTAAACGTTTATACAATTGGCTGCAGATGCTTGCGTTAAAAACACCTTCTCATTTAAATTAACAGGTGTGCCAATTAATTTCGAAATCCTTCAATGTAAGGCGAAGTTAGAGCTCGGACAAGCCTTATTTTGACAATAAAGTTCTGTATTTTGACCTTTGACCTCAAAGTATGACCTTGACCTTAAATCTAGCCATCTGGTTCTCGCGGGGCCCGACACACCGTCTCATTTAGGTTAACATTTGTGCCAATCATTTTCGAAATCCTTCCGGACAAGTTTCGGAACAGGCGGACCGACGACAGACAGATGGCGGCCATTTTAAAAACACTTTCCATCAACTGTATAATATTCCATTCGACAACTTAGGTCTACATCAGTATGTTAAACTAAACCGCTTCAGAAAATCCCTATTGATCACGCCACCTTTTTAACATGACACGTCTAAATATAGTATCGACACACTCATGTTTACAATTAAGTACAAGATCAATGCCGTTTTCTGCGAATTATTCTAAAGTACGGAAGGCTGTTTTAGCAGTTAAATTTAAATAGTTCGATGTTAAAGGGTGTGACAAGTATAAACGTTTGTTTGGAAATTTTATATCACGTCGAGCGTCGTCATATATATACATGTAGTAATATTTTGAGCGCGCACAGTTCCGATGACTGTGTGGTTAAATGTATATATTCAGTATATTATGCAAATAATATAAATAGGTATATAACAAAAAGATTATTTAACAGCGTTCTATACGAGACTATCGGCTCGTCCAATATGGTATGTCAGCTGTGTACTCGTCCAAATATATCACTGTATTGTACAGAACGGTGTTAAATAACCCAATATTATAGACCAGATAGAGAAGAAACTAAATATGTGCTCATAAAAGACTTAACAGTAAAATAATGTTAACATAAAAAAAGAAACATGTTTTTGCAGTCTCATATTTTACATGAGTTTTGTTAAGTGCATATTATACCCAATCAAACGTATCAAAACTTAACATAATTTTAATTGATAATTATTGAACTTTTCACATGTGTTTAACGCACAATATATTACATTTATATTATACTAAACTCATTTAATATTCAATGTTAATAACAGCATCCCTTAAATTTAATGTTAAAATTCTAATTACAATGATTTGGATTTTGTAGAACTAAGGAAACAAAACACATAATAATGTAATTGGCAGTTAAACGCCCAGTACAATATACAGTTTTAGACATGAATTACATTGCAGGATCACATCAATATACATAATACGACAAGCCCTACGTAGTGCCTTCGCGTGGCGACACACGTCAACTGAGCACCTTGAAGCCTGACGCTGAACAACAAGGGAATCGGAGGTGGTCTGCCCCCAGATTTGCGGCATGCCAGGCCCACCGGCGTGTGGACAAGTCCTGATGCCCATGAACAGTCTCCCAGCTATGGGTAAATATCTAGAGCCGGGAACCGCTATCAAGTTCTCTCCTGTGCTTCCAGGGAAGGTTACAAACCAGAAGCTTAGGGTGAGGTAACCCCTACAGAAACCTAGAGAGCTGAATTCAGAGATGTCAGGCCAACGGCGCTCTCTAACAAACCATGACATCATAAATCATCGCTATGAACACTTGTTCACCCATGAATTATCGATATGGTGCTGGTACTCTTAATTTCCTCCAGGGAGATTCAGTGCCGGGCTATGAGTCTCGACAGAGTCCACCCAAAGCTACTGGAGGTCCGTCTCGCCTTCCCTAGCTAGCCAAGAGAACACAGAGGAAACTACAAGGCCAATATATGCCTTTAAAAACAAAAAAGCTAAACCTTTAGACTGATGCACTGGAATGCGGAGGGAGTTTTTAACAAGAAAGCTGAACTGGAGCACATCCGTTTCACACATTATGTAAATGTGTGCTGCATCCAAGAAATTCACCTTCAGCCTTACAAGCATTTCAAAGTCCGGGGATACCAGTGTTTTAGATGTGATAGAAAGGAACGGAAAAAAGGGAGAATCCTTACATTAGTCAGGAACAACATCAATGCCATTCAGACAAATATATACATGGATGACTCTGAAATCCAGGTCATGAGCCTCCGGTGGAATGACAAAAGTCTGGAAGTTATTAATCTGTACTTTCCAAATCACAAACCTCTTTCCCTAAACACTATCCCACTTATAGGGAAACATACCCTTATTGTTAGAGACTTCAACCGTCACTCTCAAAGCTGGGGCTATGACCATCTGGACAAGAGGGAAGAGGAAATAGAAAACTAGATCGACGAACACCACCTAACGTTGATCAATAACCCATTTGACCACCCAACATTCTACTCCAGAAGATGGCACACCACCTCAAACCCCGACCTGGCACTATGTATAGAAACATACAGGGCCACATCAAGCAGAAAGTTGGAGAACAACTTGGAGGAAGTGACCACAAACCAATACATATCACTCTAGACAAAAGTGTACCCTCTCAACCCTCTATGCCAAAGTGGAACTACAAGAAGGCCGACTGGGGCACGTTCCAAAAATTGAGTAACACACTATGCACAGACATCAGAGTTGAGGGAAGAGACATCAACAAGGTCATAAAAGATTTCAACACTTGCTTGCTACAAGCAGCTTAAAAGTCAATTCCAAGGGGAGCCAGAAAAGATTACAAGCCAGTCTGGACTAGAGAGTTGGACATGCTTCACACTAAACTGAATAAAGCAAGACAAGTGGCAGAAGAACAACCATCACAAGAACACAACAACAAACTGCAACAGGCTAAAGCACAGTTCCTTCGCAGCAAACTGCAAATGAATGATGACAACATAAGCCGAGGCACAGTTACACTGGAAGAGGGCGAAAGGTACTTACAGGCAAACAAGCGGCAAACAAATTCGCCTCAAACATTCAAAATGTATCGAACATCCACGTAAGTGCCCAAAAACAAAGAGAAGCGCGAAGAGAAGAGAGAAAGAAACCAAAAAGGCACTGAATCAATGGAGAAGCCATCTACCTCCCATGAGCTACAACAAGCTGTCCGCCAGTTGACGGTCAACAAATCTCCAGGACCAGATGGGATCACAAACTAAATAAAACATCTTGGCAGTGAACCAATGCACAAACTTCTCAACATATACAACTACAGCTGAACCATGGGTGCACTCCCAGAGATATGGAGTGATGCTATTATTATTCCTATAATCAAGAAAGGCAAATACCCTAAGAAGGCCGAGAGCTCCCGCCCAATAAGCCTTACAAGCTGTGTTGGAAAGACCATTGTCATTAACCGCCTCAAAGGGTACCTGGAGACTAACAACCTTCTCGCAACAAAACAAGCAGGCTTCAGGTAATTCAGATCCACCGAAGACCAGACAACATATATCGCACAAGAGATCGAGGACGCAATGCAAAAACAAACGGTCACCATGACAGCATGGATAGACCTTCAAAGAGTTTTCAACAAAGTCTGGACTGATGGATTACTGACCAAACTGTCAAGAAATGCAGTAGGAGGCCACATGCTCATGCTCTAAAATCCTACCTCTTCAAAAGAAGGACCCGGGTACATGTAGGAAAGACCTCAAGCAAATACTTTCTCCTACGCCATAACATACGCAAAGGCGGGATCCTCTCCTCGACGCTCTTCATTGTCTTCATTAATGATCTGATGCCTAAATTACCAAAAGGTGTCACGGCTGCGCTATAAGCAGATGATATCGCCATTTGATGCTAAGAGGAACATGCAACGACTGCAGCCAACCGCCTACAACAAGCAGCTGACATCCTAGCCGCATGGGCCGAAGACTACTATGTTACCATTAACACCGACAAATCCTCCACCACACTGTTCACTCTCTCAAGCAAACAACTGCCATCAAATTAGGAAGTACCTACTTGACAGAACAAGAGACCGCCACATACCTAGGGGTGACATTTGACAAGAGACTAACATGGAAACCACAGATCATCCATGCAGACGGGAAAGAAAGAAGAAAACTGGTGATCATGCGCAAACTTGCTGGCACAACCTGGGGAGCCAATGAACACAATCGAAAAACACTCTACCAAGGAGTAGTGAGACCGCACAACAGCATGGTCAACAACTGCCAAAACCAACCAGCAAATCTTGGACAAGGTTAAACACCAAACCCTGGAGAAATTGACTTCCATTCCATCCCTTGCCAAGACAAGAAAAATGAAGACACTTTTACAGGCAGAGAAATTTCGATCTCTCTCACAACATGCCGTGAAAAACAAACTAGACGGACTCACAAAAAACCGCTTGACACGAAGCAGCTTTGTTTACGAAACCAAGAAGTTAATGGAAGAAAACCAGCTGAATATTCCATAATCACCTCTTGGTCCTTCAGACATCAACCACCCCCTCAGAGGCGATCTGTCTTAAATTACAATGAACACTGAGGTAAAGTCCCTTCACAGAGACATGGATGACAATACCAAATGACCATCGCTTTTGTCGATGCTTCTGGAGTGACAGTGTGACAGCAAACGAGAAGAAGAAGACATAATACGACTACACTACTTTAACCACTTTTATTAAACAATAGCTATAAATAAGTTCTTTTAAACAAGAACATGGTTACCTATTTATTGTGCATTTCTTTACCGTTACAAGTCGGTTACATAGTACTTTCTAATCAATTCGCACACTAATGGAAACAAGATACAATCTGAAGTTATTTATTTGATAACTTGCTACAATATGCGAAACGTCAACATTAATTGGTCAAAGCGCTGACTAAAGCCACTTCTTCTAATGGCTCCTTAGTCGTGAGTTTGCTATCGCTTGGTTTGTTTTTGTGTATTTGTTTTTTTTTTTCAAATATTTCATTATATGATACATTATTTATTGTTGATTTAATGCACGTGTCTTAGTATTGCTCATTTCTATCATATAATAGCATTTATAGTGCAAAAGGAAACCAATTTTTCGTTGACATTCCTCATGACCACAGCCACATTTGATTCGTGTTCATTTAACGGCCTTCAATATAATACTGACTAGCATTTGACTTATTCGAGGAATAAATTATTATAAGGTTTACGTTTGCACTAGTCTGTTTTAACCAAACACATTAATTTGTAAAGTTTTTACTTGTCTTTCTTCTTAATACAATTCATTTAAATTGGTATTATTATTTGGACTTAACTACTGATTACTTCGTCAGATATTAAAGTCATTAACTTCTCATCCAAAGATTCACTTGCCAATAGCTCCATTCAATACAGCATGCTAGACGATTAGTTTATTGAATGTTCTTTAGGCAACTTTTTGTACCAAGCTAGTGGTAAAACGTTTATTACAGAACCTTATCCTGGTCATTTGAGGGATATCAAGTTTTTTTTTTTGTATTTTAATAATGTGTAAATAGAGCCTTCAATAATATTTTATAAAATCTAATTCAATAAGTCAGTTATCTATCAAAAAAGACGTCAGCCATATAATTGCGTTATACAAATCATACTTTCACCTGATTGTCGCGACTGACAAAATGTTTCCGTGGCATTTACGTAAGATAATACGTTAGATAGTTAGGTTCCCCCACGTAATTTATTGGCAAATCGTGCTGTCATGTTTTTGAGGATGTTGCAAATTCTTGAGCTGTATGAGCTTACGATTAATTTTGAGCTGTATGAGCTTCCGATTAATTTATAAGACTTGCATTGATGGCAAGGCTTAAATTGGAAGTCGTATTGAGGACATTGGCTGATTATCTGATGGAAGAATTCAATATGCAAGTGCATCAGTGTTGTTTATAAAATGGAGCAGGAAAGGTTTACGTTGATGCAAGGTTGCAAATGAAGTTGATTTTTTAAGTAAACTGCCACCAATTTTAATACTATAATGTAAAACCTAGCGTGATTTTGGTCAAAATACATTAATTCCAATTTTTGTTTCATGTTCAGTGATAATGAATGATATACTGGAATATAATCTTTTAAAGGAAAACAATTAATGTGAGTCCAATCTTATTATTGTGTATTAATAGTCCATTAATGGCTAATCTTACAACATATGTTAACACAAAGCAATGACATATAAATTTGCACATTACAGTTTAAACATTATAACATCGTAATTAACATTTCAATTTTAATAACGTGTTATACGAGATTGAGTCACGTGATTGGCTTACGATCATAACACTGATAAGCCCAATATATGATAAGCACACGATTTTCTAAAAATACTGCAGGTACATGTAGATAGTCCTAGTAAACGTAAGCATCCGCTTTTGGGTTTCGTTTTTCCAAACGCGTTTTTACATGTAAGCTTGTAATACGTATCTCTACTGAATTAAAAGCATACAAATGATAAATACTATAAATACTACTTAGGATATTTGTACTGGAAACATTTTAGTCACTTACTATTTGAAATTCGCAACTTATACTGCCCAATGTTGCAAATGCTACTTAATATAGTTTTACTTTTTCGCTAGCATATTTCAAGCGCATGGCATTATTATTGATAATTAAAACGTGTCTGTTTTACGTTGTGATCAGCGAGCAAGAACATGAATGTGAAAAGGTTTGCGTGACGTGCTATCTAGTTGTTGCTGGTGTGATGCGTGGAGCTCCTAATGTGCTCACGCAACATCTGTCACCTTGCGTAATTCCGTAAATGGAGGCATCATGCTCTTAACTCCCTAATGACAAATGATCAGAAAACTACATGTATTTTCATTTCTACAACCACTGAATGTATGTTTAACCTTTTACCTTTAAATACATTGTATATACGATTGTTCATAATAAATGTTTCCTTCTTAAAACTACAACTACTTACAATTCAAATAGAAAGAAATAACACGTTAAACACTGATCGATTTTGTAATACTAACATTCTTGTATTTAAGGTGGTATACCATTGCCAGAGAGTAATTATCACCTCATTAGCCATGCATCAGCGATATAAACCCCGTTAATTAAGTAAACGTTTGTTCTGTTTTAACAGAACAGAACAGAATATTTATTAAACTTAAGCATTACAAGCTTATCGTTATACAAATATACAATGAAAAGATACATGGTATGAGATATGTAAGGTTTTAACAAGTACATGTAAACATTTCTACTGTTAATATATTGATCTAGGAACACCCTCATTAGAGTGAGAGTGTTAAACGGTATGTTTAAGTATGGACACATAAAATAGACAGTAAACGGTTTAGTAAATAATACCATAAACCAGCAGCAAGGCTACAATGTCTGAACAATTCGCCTACGTAAAAGCGAATAATGTATAATTTGTTAAACTATATACATTAATGTGTCTCTTAATTGGAAGGCTTTATGGCAATATATTGCCAGTTTTTGAATAATTGTTTTATTTTCGCATTTCATTAAACAAATATACTTAAGTATACTCGTGTGGGTATAGAAATATTTTGGAATGTATTCTTTTCGAATATGAATATATATGGGGCACTTAAGAACAAAATGGAATTCGTCTTCTATATCATTTAGATCGCATAGGGTACATTTTCTCTCATGTCTTGGAACATTATAGTGCCGGCCGATTCAATATTTAATTTGTGGGATGATAAAAGTAATTTGGCCAAGACATTTCTGTATTTAGGATTTTGCAGCTGGCGTAAATATGCTGATTGTTCAAAATTTAGTTTAATTTCTCTATATACATCAAGAGATGTTGAATCTTCTAGGCTTGACCGCCAATTACTAACATAAATATCACGAAGTCGAGTTCTTAACTCTGTAGTGAATGTTTCTATCTCAACAGAGTCAGGATATAACCATATTTCATTAAGACCAGATGATTGTAGTACAGAGCGTACCTGTGCGGCCCAATTTGTACAAGCATTATTTACATTTATGTTATTTACCTGATCATTTAAAATGGTATGTAAAATACAATTTTCTTGTTTAACCGAGTGAATCTTTAAAAAGTATTTAACCATTCTAATATATCTTTCGATATACAATGGAAATCTCCCCAATTCGCTATACAATGCAAGGGTATTCGTAGACGGTTTTACATTAAGAACCTATTTACAGAACTTCTTGTGTACTCTTTCTAAAACATCTCCTTGACCATGACCCCAAACTTCTGAACAGTAATTTAAGACGGATAGTACATAAGCGTCAAAAAGATTAAACATTATGTTAAGTGGTACTTTGTTATTCTTAATTAAAGACATTAGTGAATATAGGGATCTCAGCCCTTTTCCCGCAAGTGTTTTCGTAGCTTGTGCGAATGACCCACCACTGGTAAACACAACCCCTAGGTAGTTAAACGAGTTAACAACTTCCACTTCTTGGTTATTATAAAACCATTTGTCGTTTACACCTAACCTCCCCCTTTTCGAAAGACAATTACTTTAGTTTTCTCGATATTTACCGTAAGATTCCATTTTTGACAGTATGAATTTAGACTGTTAAGAGAGTGTTGTAAGCCCTCTTTAGATTCCGATATGAGCACTGCGTCGTCAGCGAACAATAATAAAAATATAGCGATTTGGTCAATATTAATACCCGCATCTATATTTTCTTGTAAATGCATCTCAATGTCATTTAGAAAGAGAGAAAAGCAGATCGGAGAGGTTATCTCCCCCTGGAATAATCCGAGGTTGCTATTGAAAAAATCCGACAATGTTCCTAAATGTTTCACACAGAGTTTAACTTCACTATACATCGACCGTAAAACGGATAGTAATTTTCCATCAATTCCTAATTTTATTAGCTTGTACCAAAGTCTTTTCCTATCTATACAGTCATATGCTTTCCGATAGTCCACAAAGCAGCAATACATTTTTTGCTTATTGGTTATTTGTCTTTGAATCAACGAGTGCAAAATAAAAACTGGGTCTATAGTACTATAATTGTTTTTGAATCCAAATTGGGCATCCGTTAAAACTGAATTTTCTTCTGCCCATAACTTTAGTCGCTCGTTCAATACTGTTGTAAACAATTTAGAGAAACAGCTTGTTAGTGTATTCCCCCTATAGTTATTTGGGTCGGACTGATCGCCTTTTTTATGAATCGGGATAATCATTCCTGAGGCCCAAGCACGAGGAAATGACATTGAATTAAATATGTGATTGAAAAACATGTTCAGTGGGCGGATGATTTGTGGCACACTTACCTTAAAATATTCGTATAAAACATTGTCGATTGAAGGGGATTTATTTATACTAAGTTTCTTAATAGCTTTTAAAATTTCTGCGTCTGAAATTGGAATATCTAGACATTCGAATGTCGAGCTAAGGTCTTGACAATTATCAAAATGACTAATAAAGTCGGAACATTCATCATTTATTTGTGTATCGCCACCAGACATGAGGCTGCTAAAATAATTTTTAAATTCCTCATTTGAAATATCATCTCCAGCAAGAGATTGTTGTCGCGGTTTAAATATTCTCAAAAATTCTTTCGGTGATTTTCGCCTAAGATCATTCATCTTACGACAGCGGGAAACATTATATGAATTTTTCGAATTACGCCATTGATATTTATAATCTTTTTTCGTATTATATAGTGTCGCTCTGTCCGCGTCCGATAGTGTATTGTTAAATTGTCTAACGGTTTGTTTATATAAGGTATATTTTCGTTTACATTCGTCGTCAAACCACTCTTTTGAGTTATTAACCTCTTTAAAGCATGGTTTTCGATTACCGCAGTTTTTTTCGAAATATGTGTTGCCGTATTTACATAAAAAGTTTGTAAATATCGACGTGAGACAATCAACATCTCCATTTTCTTGGATTTCAGTGTTTAAATCATTTATTAAGGTTTCAATATTATTTGTTAAATGGCTTATAAACAGCTCTTTATATTTCTCATCAAATTTATAATACTTCGATTTGCTATTTCCAGTGACGTTCTGACACCCAGTACTCACTTTGAACGAGAAGGATAGAGGCGCATGATTTGAGAATGGTGTAAACTGACCAATGGTGAAATTGTCAAGCAAATCAAAATTATTACGATATGTAAGCAAATAATCTACCACGCTCGTACCGTTATGGGTCATGCAAGTGAAATTTCCCCCATCGCCCCGCCATCGACCGTTAACTATCAGCTGATTTGTCGCTTTACACATATCAAGTAAACATTCACCGAAACGATTTGAAGTGGTGTCACGAGAAACCCGAGGCGTGGGCGTATCGATGGCAATTTCGTCATCAACACCTATATTTCGATCAAATTGAATATAATCCGATTTACTACCAATTCTACAATTTAGGTCACCAGCTACAAATATTTTCCCACGATCATTAAACAATAAAATATCTTGCTCTAGTTGGGTGAACATATCTACATTATACATGTTATGGACCGGCGATGATTCTGGGGCAATATATGTAAAACAAATAAATATATTATCATTCGAATTAAAAAATATCTTATCGAGTTTAATCCAAATAATACAATCGATTGTGTTTTGGGCTAGAGTTACACCTTTTCTAATGCTGTCTTTAATATAAACAATAAGACCTCCACTGGGTCGTTTAGCGCGGCGATTTTGATATTTTCGAAAAGAATGAATAGGGTTTGAGTATCCCTGCACATCAATGTTAGAGTTTCTATTTGTCCATGATTCACTTAAGCATATTATATCATACTCACAAAGCAAATTTACAAAATCGGTTGACTGCTTTTTATCGGATGTAAGTCCTTCTACATTCCATGACAGACATTTTATTACACTCTCACTTGTGTCCTAGCACGGTCCGCGGTAGAGCTGTTTGTTTATGTAGAGTTTGTCCACCTTGAGATACGCCTCCTTCCCGTCCTTACGTGCCTGCAGCATGATGGGTATCAGCTGCCGGCGCTTCTCGACGACCTCTTTAGGAAACTGTTCTGATATCCCAAAGTTTGTTCCCTTTAGATGTTTTGCCGCTCGTCGCACGTCTTCCCGAACCGGATACTCAACGAATTTCGCGACAATCGGCCTCGTCTTGTTGGGATTGAACGGGCCAATACGATGGGCTCTATTTAGCCGGACCTCTCGTGGCTCAATATTGAGTTTTTCTCGAATAAATTTTACTACTTTTTGTTCACAGTTTTCCTCCTTTTCCTCCGGTAAATTGTGAAATAAAAGATTGTCACGCATACTGCGACATTTCAGATCTTGGATTTCGTTTTTTAAGGTGTTGATAGTTTCTGAGTGATCGTCTCCATTTTGTTTTTGATTTTTCATAATGTTTTCAACGTATTTGTGTTGATTGTTTATTTCTGACATGGTTTGGCTGTCAAATTCTCGACTCTTTTCAATGTCACACACTTTGCTTTGGAGGTTACTGATCGTTTTTTCCATGTTTTGCATGCGGGAATTTAAACTATTTACAGTTGTTTGGATGAAATCTAGCCGAGCAAGTTTACTGTCCATGCTATCCAATCGTTTTATTAGCATAGCAATCAGGTCGTTGTTAACAATACTCGGTGGTGTGGGCGTTGGCTGTCTCGGTGTAGATAAACAGTCAAGAGCTCCAGACTACTTTTCTTATAATTATGTCTTCATTCAATATTGTGTAATTGTTTAAGATCGCATTCGATAGTTAACCGGTAGAGAATAATAAAATACATATAATTAAACAGTTTACTGCTTTTTTATTTTTTTTTCAGAACAGAGTATTTATTTTACTTAAGGATTACAAGCTTATCGTTATACAAACAGATCAAGAAAATATACATGGCATGTGACATGTGAATAATACATTTAAATATTATCAATTATAAATATTTATCTAATTTCAAACAGTAATAAAAGTAAGAGTGTTTAAAGGTAAACAGCATGCAGGTTGTTACCTTGAATTTTAATTTACATCAGTACTCGAAGCTTGACAGGAATATAGATTAACTTCACTAAAGTAGTAAAATTTTAAGTCGAAAGTCATTCGATAAGTACTGAGCAATGTGTATCTAGCCTATAGGGAACAATAAAAGACATTTGTTACTATTTCAATATAAAATAAACAAACATACACAATACGGCTATATTAAGTAAACGTACGTTAACAGTGTTGTTTCCGTAAATTTTGAACAGACATATCATATGTAAACAGTCAAAATTAGAATGAACAAAAAATGTATAAATTATATAATAAATTAAAATAATTTTTTTCTTAGTTGAAATGCTTTATGACAATATAATGCCAGCTTTTTTTACGGTAGTTTTATTTTCACATTGCATTAAAGCAATATATGTTACCAAACTTTTGTGAGTATAAAAATATTTTGGGATATATTGTTTTCGAATGTGGGTGTATATAGGGCACTTGAGAACAAAATGGAATTCATCTTCAATATCATTCTGGTCAAAAAGTGTACATTTCCGTTCATTTTTTTGGTACATTATTGTGCCGACCGATTTCAGTGTTTAATTTGTGAGATGACACATGTAATTTGGCAAAGACATTTCTGTATTTTGAAATTTCCAACATACTTATATAGGCTGATTGTTCAAATTTAAGTTTTATTTCTCTTATACATCTAGAGACGTTGATTGGTCTAGATCTGACCGCCAGTTGCTAATATAGATATCTCGGAGTGGAGTTCTAAATATGGGAATGAATGCTTCTATCGTAACAGAACCGGGATAGAGCCATATATCATTTAGACCGGATGTATGTAATATATAACGTACCTGTGAGGCCCAATTTGTGCCAGAATTGGTTACATCTATGTTATTTAACTGTTCATTTAATATGGTATATAAAATACAATTATCTTGCTTAACAGTGTGGAGCTTTAAAAAATATTTAATCATTCTATCATATCTTTCAATAAACAATGGAAATCTACACAATTCGCTATACAATGCTAGCGTATTGGTAGACTGTTTAATTTAATACCCATTTACAGAACTTTTTATGGACTCTTTCTAAATCTTCTGACTGTACATAACCCCAAACTTCTTAGCAGTAATTTAAAACTGATAGTACGTATGCATCAAACAGATTAAACATAATATGTATTGGCACATTGTGATTTCTAATTAAGGACATCAATGAATGTAGAGATCGCGATCCTTTTCCCGCGAGTGTTTTCGTAGCCTGTGCGAAGGACCCGCCACTGGAAAACACCACCCCTAAATAATTGAACGAGTTAACAACTTCAACTTCTTGATTATTATATAACCATTTGTCGTTTATCCCCAACCCCTTCCCCCTTTTCTGAAGACCATGATTTTAGTTTTCTCTATATTAACCGTGAGATTCCATTGACGACAGTATGCACATAGACTATCAAGAGAATTTTGTAGACCAGCTTTCGATTCCGATATAAGAACTGCGTCGTCGGCAAACAATAGTAAAAATATAGCGATTTGATCAATATTAATGCCAGCATCGATATTTTCTTGTAAATGCATCTCAATGTCATTTAGGTAGAGGGAAAAGCAGATCGGAGAGGTTATCTCCCCCTGGAATAATCCAAGACTGCTGTTTAAAAAATCAGACAATTCACTATCCATTGACCGTACAACGGACAATAATTTGCCGCCAATTCCTAATTTAATAAGCTTGAACCACAGCCGGTTCCTATCTATGCAGTCATAGGCCTTCCTGTAATCCACAAAACAACAATACATTTTTTTCTTATTAGTTATTTGTCTTTCTATCAACGAATGTAAAATAAATACTGGGTCGAGAGTGCTATATTTGTTTTTGAATCCAAATTGAGCGTCCGTTAGAACTGAATTTTCACCAGCCCATGACTTTAATCTCTCGTTCAATACAATGGTAAACAATTTAGATAAACAGCTTGTTAGCGTAATTCCCCTATAATTATTTGGGTCGGATTGATCACCTTTTTTATGAATAGGGATAATAATGCCTGAGGCCCATGTACGGGGAAATGACTTTGAGTTTAATATATGATTGAAAAATGGACGGATTATTTGTGGCGCACATTTTTAATTGTTACAAATGATAACAAAATTAATATTACAGAGCAACACAAAAGGTATTCGATTTAAAAGGTTAACTAGCGTTCATATCATGAAATGTTGTTTGCAACAGAGTTCGTTCAGATATTAAATGAAGAATTGATTAAAACCTACAGGCAAATGGCGCCTTACCCGGCCATGTCCCAGCAACACCAACGGCATGATGACTTTGTCGATTTTCACTGTGAACCTAGAGTTTCCCAACCACAGCAAAGTGTTAAGAAGTTGTTGTCAAACTCTGTTTGATCATTTGATTCAACAAAACATATTCGCTTTAATAAATCTACGTCAATTTGCATAACACAGCATTGAATAACACGCAATTAATCCCAATAACTCAATGACTATTTTATTAAATAAGACTTTCACTTGAAGCCATATCTTAGGCAAAGATGATTGGTGAAATTTAACGATTACGGTTTGAAAGCAGATATAATTGTATTAAATGTGGTCTGCAGAATACGCTTCTATACAGCCTAGGGAAATACTTTTCTAGCAGCATGTATATTTTGTAGAACGTATCTGCAGCTTGTTTATGCCGTATAAATGTTACTGACCACTTGACCTAAGCGAAAGCACAGACCAAACAGTTTTAATTGGCCAAGTGCCACACACAGTTTATGCTTTTTTAATTGGCCAAGTGGCACATACAGTGTATGCTGTTTAAATTGGCTAATTGGCACACACAGTATATCCCGTTTTTATTGGCTAATTGGCACACACAGTGTATGCTGTTTTAATTTATGCTGTTTTAATTGGCTAATTGGCACATCCAGTTTATGCTTGTTTAATTGGCTAATTGGCACATACAGTGTATGCTGTTTTAATTGGCCAAGTGGCACACACAGTTTATGCTTGTTTAATTGGCTAATTGGCACATACAGAGTATGCTGTTTTAATTGGCTAATTGGCACACAGAGCTTATGCTGTTTTAATTGGCTAATTGGCACACACAGTGTATGCTGTTTTAAATGGCATTTTAGCACACACAATGTATGCTGTTTTAATTGGCCAAGTGACACATACAGTTTATGCTTGTGTAATTGGCTAATTGGCACACGCAGATTATGCTGTTTTTATTGGCCAAGTGGCACATACAGTTCATGCTGTTTTAATTGGCTAATTGGCACACACAGTGTATGCTTGTTTAATTGGCTAATTTGCACTCACAGTGTATGCTGTTTTAATTGACCAAGCGGCACATACTGTTTATGCTGTTTTAATTGGCTAATTGGCACACACAGTTTATGCTTGTTAAATTGGCTAATTGGCACACACATCGTATGCTGTCTTTATTGGCTAATTGGCACACACAGTGTATGCTGTTTTAATTGGCTAATTGGCATTTACAGTATATGCTTGTTTAATTGGTTAATTGGCACATACAGTGTCTGCTGTTTTAATTGGCTAATTGGTACACACAGTTTATGCTGTTTTAATTGGCTAATTGGCACACACAGTTTATGCTGTTTTAATTGGCTAAGTGGTACACACAGTGTATGATGTTTTAATTGGCTAATTGGCACACACAGCGTATGCTGTTTTAATAGGCTAAGTGGCACATACTTTGTATGCTGCTTTAATCGGCTAATTGGCACACACAGTGTATGCTGTTTTAATTGGCCAAGTGGCACACACAGTTTATGCTGTTTTTGTTAGCTAATTGGCACACACAGTGTATGCTGTTTTAATTGGCTAATTGGCACACACAGTGTATGGTGTTTTAAATGGCTAATTGGCACACACATTTTATGCTGTTTTAATTCGCTAAGTGGCACACACAGTGTATGCTGTATTAATTGGCTAATTGGCACACACATGTATGTTGTTGTCAGCTTTTAAAAGACATATTTCTTCCAAATATTAATTAAATATTACGAAACCAATGTATAGTAAATAGCAAATAAAGTTCAAATTATAACTGCTACCCGTATCTTACTTTGATATAGTGAAAACATTTTACATTAGTTGTATACGAAATATTAATATTTTAAAAATACTATCAAATTCTACATTAGCAACTTATAATGTGACTATTAAACATAGAATTCCACAAACAATGAAAGGAATTTCATACTAAAGTTTTAAAAAATGGAGATTGAAATCATTGGATATCACATGTGATAATGTTTTAATCGGCTAATTGGCACACACAGTGTATGCTGTTTTAATTTTAAAAGTACAGAACAGAACAAGACTTTTATTTTCACCCAAGTATATAACATATACAATTAGGGCAATATAACAAAGCAAAATTGTTAGTAAATTAGTAAATTCCGATAATTTTTACATTAACACAATTGTATAGATGGTATACGGGGGGTATTTAAATAATAAGATACATAGCCGGAACATATGATAATAATAATAATGATAATAATAATAATAATAATAATAATAATAATAGCAATAATATGAGATCTATAATCAAAATCAAAATACCAAAATCTTAATGAAATTATCAAAATCACAATCATTATCATATCATATCATATTCAAAATCATCATACTAATCATAATAATCATAATAATGATAATCGTCATAGTTATCATAATCATCATAATCTTGGCATTTAAGAAACAAATAAATAGTACAGTTCTATAAGAGCATTTTAATACTATCACTGGTAAAAATAATTAGTGGTTGGTGATCATAGTTGTGCGATGATGTATTTTCTTTTGCACACGGCGTTTCGGATTGAGAAGTTGAAACGACTGCGCGTTTTAAAAGGTTTATAGTTTGCGTCAGAAATTTAATTCATTATCAATCAAGTGACACACACAGTTTATGCTGTTTTAATTAGCTAATTGGCACACACAGTGTATGCTGTTTTAATTGGCTAATTGGCACACGCAGTTTATGCTGTTTTAATTCGCTACGTGGCACACACAGTGTATGCTGTTTTAATTGGCTAATTGGCACACACATGTATGTTGTTGTCAGCTTTTAAAAGACATTTTTCTTCAAAATATTAATTAAATTACGAAACCAATGTATAGTAATTAGCAAATAAAGTTCAAATTATAACTGCTACCCGTATCTTACTTTGATATAGTGAAAACATTTTACATTAGTTGTATACGAAATATTAATATTATAAACATACTATCAAACTCTACATTAGCAACCTATAATGTGAATATTAAACATAGAATTTCACAAACAATAAAAGGAATTTCCTACTAAAGTTTCAAGAAATAGAGATTGAAAACATTGGATATCAAATGCGATAATGATGTCATATGTCTTGGCAACGCAACCTTATTTATACTTATTACGTTTACCTTTCTTAAAGTAGCATAATGAAAAAGTCCGTTTGATCAAACGTGTAAGTGTTTATCATGCATTACATGTAATTTTCATGTAATTACCTTACAAAAAATGCAAATTTCAAAGTAACTTTGATTATAAACCCATTTTGGAACAAAAACGCAAAGAGAATCTGTAGTAGTTTTGGACATCAATTGGTAATGATTATCATCATAATTTTACGAAAATATTTATCCATACAACATAAACTTTCAACACTAGATACAACTACGATTAACTTGCTATCATGTTCGATAAAAATAACAAAGGTTAAGCTAACTTTTTTTTTTTCTGCAGTTGCGATGTCTTTTGGCATGAGTATATTTGGTCAGTCGTTACGCATTCATCTACAAGTTGATTAAAAACTTAAGTTTCTTTGGTCTCAAATGGCATTTTAATCAACCTGAAGATGAAATTGAAGACACTTTCAAAGTGTGTACGTACGGATTTCATACCGATTATTTTAAAAATAAGCAGATGAAAGTGACAAAACTTATATACATGCATTGGAGTTTTCCGCAGTACAGGATTATTTAGTGATTAAAAAACTAACCGTTTATGCGTTGTGTGTATGGGCTAACGTATCTAATAATGTTTTCATAATGCATGGGGATTAGTTGCCAAATAGTGGCTATGTACGTAGGAATGTGGCAGGAAAGTTAAGTCAAATGTCACTGTTTTTTTTTCACGAGACTTAACGGACCAAAAAATGATATAGATGTGATTTGATGATTATATGCTATAGAAACCCATCGACGGCCTACTTAGCCTACGCCTACGCCATTTGTTTAGTAAACTGTAACATGTTTATTCTTACATAAATCTGAAACGGTGTCAGTTTTAAGCGGGAAAATGTCGGATGACGTTACATATACATCGACGTCATTGCATGCAAAACATTGACGTCTTGAACACATCACTATTGCACGTGCATAGTCTTTACGGTCAATGTTCGCGTTTTTGTTGTTTTGCGATGTATTCGGAAATAATTGAAAAATAACGGGTTATAATACAGTTTTGTAAAAGTACTTGACACACGCCATTGCACACGATAAATCTTTTAGAGAAGCTTTTTGGGGAATCCTTGGTTAAGCAAACAACTGTTTATACATTGTATTAACGTTTTTATGGTGGCAGAGAACATCACAAGTCGAACATTGCCGTTAGTTGGACGCTGATTGTAGAATAACTACTAGATACATATTGCTTCTTGTGATAAACAGTGGTTTAATAACATGTTTTCACCTCAGGGGTGCGTATACATGAAAAGTGCCTGGAGGCGTCTGGTCGATATTACAAGGAAGAGTGACGTTTGATTGGAGTGACGTCATAATAATATTGACGTCGACACGGACCGACCCTAGTTACATTTACATGTTCAAATCTTATTTATGTGTGAACCTTTGATCGTATCATGTTGAAATTTTGTATGTGAATACAGGTCCGTGTATTAAATGAACAGCCCTCGAACAACGTCAAAATCTTCTTCAGATATATAAATTCTACCAGATTGACATATTCACTGTTTTTACTTAGCTGCCCGTGAAAACTTCTGAGATAACGATGAATCCCGTCAAACGTGTGGAAGAAAACTTGGGTAATATGGTCGAATGGAAACATAATTATTTCGCTTGAAAAGAAAGCGGGCATACTTAGGAAGTCGTTAACCCATGCACTAATTGAATTTATATAAGAAAACCAATTTACGTCCTTTACAATTATCCCTAAAGCGGAATGTACACTTTTGTTATTTCATTTACTAAAGTACTTGTTTATTACAATAAATATTGTACCCCTCAATATTACAATGCACGAGAAGACATTGATGTGCATACAAAACATTTCTTTGAAGTTAAAAAATTATCCCATCAACTAATACAGATTAAGAGTAGGTATTTGTAATTTATGCCCAGCAAATGGCTAATTGTTTTACCAGCGTTAGCTTACGCTAAATTCCATTTTATACTCATATGCGTGAACCATGATCCTTTGTACAAAACGGAATAAAACCAAATTTATTAAGCTTTTATGCGTTGGCACAACACAACATAGTGAGTATGGATTGGTTTTCAGAATTGATTTCTCTGTATGTGTTGGCACAACACAACATAGTGATTATGGATCGGTTTTCAGAATTGATTTCTCTGTATGCGTTGGCACAACACAACATAGTGATTATGAATTGGTTTTCATAATTGATTTCTCTTTATGCGTTGGCACAAAACAACATAGTGAGTATGGATTGGTTTTCAGAATTGATTTCTCTTTATGCGTTGGCATAAAACAACATAGTGAGTATGGATTGGTTTTCATAAATGATTTCTCTGTATGCGTTGGCACAACACAGCATAGTGATTATGGATTGGTTTTCAGAATTGATTTCTCTGTATGCGTTGGCATAAAACAACATAGTGAGTATGGATTGGTTTTCAGAATTGATTTCTCTTTATGCGTTGACACAACACAACAGTGATTATGGATTGGTTTTCAGAATTGATTTCTCTTTATGCGTTGACACAACACAACACAGTGATTATGGATTGGTTTTCAGAATTGATTAGCTTTAACTATAACGGTTTGTATAATTTACTTTTAAACCCGTTGTTATGAGAATATGTTAATAATAATTATCCTTTTAAATTACCTTGATCAGTTTTTGATGTAACGACTAATTGACAAAATATTAGCACTAAAATTAGTGTTTGCCTTTGAGGTAGCCTGCATTACGACTGTCTGTTGCGGACGTTATTGTAAAACGTATATTTTTGTTGACCTACTTTCTGTATCTATACAAATATTAAAACACTGCACGTTTTTGTCTCGACCAGTTTCCATAATTGATCAGTATATACTGGTCAATCAAGTATTGAGTTAACCAATTATGAGCTTATATTTCAGTGGTAAATAATAGCACATGGCTGCATAATCCGATCGATTTACTTTCAAACCCTTGGACAAACAACCTTGGGCAAACAGAAAGGCGGAACGATAGACGCCTGTCTACTGGTTAATTACATTAATGTCATGATTAAATTACAAACATATCTTAGGAGTCCATAGTGTACCTTTTACAAATGAGTCAAGTGAACCTTTTGTGAACAGAACAGAACAGAACTTTATTTACATCTCAGGCATACAAGTATGCAGTAAGAGGAACAATATACATTTGGTTATACAATAGTTGGAGGAACAAGTACTTCACGGTTAACAAACATATGTTTTGCAAGCGTACTTGAAAGTTATATTTGCATTAAAGGGGGCACTTTCACAATTAAAAAATCAGCATAAAGAAGTAAATGTAAATGTATAAATAGTAAGACACAAATAGTATAACACATTATCCGACACTTTTTAACAAAGTAATTGAAAATTTACTTAGTTTATGAAGTGTATCGTACTTTTCTAAAGACATTATGTACTTAAATTTATTGTCTCTGCAAATATGTCTCGAGATTTCACTGAGTTCATGTCTGTTTGTAGTAAAATGGGTGCATTTTAATAAATAATGTTCTTCATTGCCAATGTAATTTTCATTACAAAAAGTACAAAGTCTGTTTCTTTCTTGTGTGCCATTCCATCTACCAGTTTCTATTGGAAAGTGGTGGTTAGCTGTGCGGAGCTTAAAAATAGGTAAATACTTAGACTTAGGTAGTATTTTAAGGTAATTCTCAAATTCGAGTGTGGTTTTAAACGAGTAATAAAATCTGCCTTTATTAGATTGGTTCATTTCCGCATGCCACTGCTGAATGTTTTGGTCAATTAGCACACGCTTAACTTGTTGGGGCAGAGATTTTATGTGCGGCGTAGTTTGTTCTTGCCATACATTGGATTTACCTGTAATATTTAATATTTGTTTAATTTTAGAGATCCATTTAAAGTCATCTGAATTATTATTGGCAATTATATTATACATTTTCTTAGAATATTTATTGTCGTTACTTAACAACGTTCTACTCCAGAAGCGTATCATTTTGCTGTAAATATTAACAGAGAGAGGATATCTCCCGAGTTCACCATAAAGCATGTATGATGGAGTATTTTTACGTGACATAGTAATTTTTCGGAGAAATTCTCGATGTACGCGTTCTATTATGTCTAAGTTTTCATAACCCCATATTTCGCAGCCGTATGTTAGTATTGGTACAATAGAGTGATCAAACAGTTTTAATGTTAAATCTAATGGCAGATCTGAATTATTTGCCCGAACATAAAGTAAATTCATTGCCTTTTTTGCTTGTTCAACGTTGTTTTTACGCGCGCTTAGAAATGAACCGCTATTTGAAAATATGACGCCAAGGTATTTGTATTGTTTAACAATTTCTATTTCATTTCTGCCAATATAGAATTTAAAACGCGCGATGTTTCTTGCTCCAAATATTAGTATTTTCGTTTTGTTAACGTTAATGTTGAGTCGCCATTGTGTGCAGTATTCATCAAATACATTTAAGCAATTTTGAAAGTCTGTTTCATCGTCTGATAAAATTATAGTATCATCGGCGTATAACAGAACTAGAAGCTTCAGCCAATTATTTGCACTTAATGGATCATGTATGTCATTCTTGGTTAAGCATGGTGTTAAATAAAAAGGTCAAAAGCGGTGAGTGAAACCTTTTGTATCAAGTCTTGATAAAGCACACTAAACATTATCGACACTAGCATTTCCAACTACTACTACATATAGAAAATCCTATTAATTTGCGATAGTAAGACCATTTTTTTTTAGTTAGACAAAAGTCTGATTGTACATCTTGTCGGTTCTGTCCCATGTGTGACATCATATTAAGTTAATACCGGAATTAGTTATTCGTTAATCCTGATTCTGATTATCACGCGATGGCAAGTCCAAAAATAACGGTTCTAAATGGGATAATGTGATTCCGCGAGGTGATATATATACAAACGTGCTACGACAACACACGCCAGTATACAAAATATGGAAAACAGTAAAAAGGGCGACATTGATTGCGCTGTTGATGTTTAATTTATGAATTTGTTAACAAACAATTTTGTTTGCGCTTTTTGACAATTATCATTTTAAATTCTGTACTTAAAACACATCTTTGAGAAGTCGATCAAATTTTCATTTTGGAGTAGGTTTCTCTACTTTTACCAGGGGCCGTATTCACAAAGCTTCTTCGGAAAATCTTAACTTAAGAAATGTTTAAGTGAAAATTTCAAATAAATTGTGAAAATCAACATTGTATCTTTGAAATACGGTACAATAAGAAGCATGTGCTGATTCTTTACTAGATTAAAAACCGAATAAGACACAATAAACAATATGAACCAGCTACATACGTAAGGAATTTTATGAGTTGAAAGAATTTACTTAAGTTTTTACTAAGGAGCTTTGTAGATATGGATCAAGGGGGCCTATAAGGAAAATCTTAACTTAAGTCAAATTTTAAGTGAAAAATTCAAATATAATTCTCCATGTGAAAATCATTATTTTTTATTTGAAATATGGCAAAATGAGAAGTATCTGTTGATTCTTTTCATGATTTCGACCATTATTGACAAAATTAGCTTTAAAATAACCAGCCATAGACTTAAGGAATTTAATGATTTTAAGAAATTTCCAGAAGTTTTCACTAAGGAGCTTTGTGGATATGAACCCAGAGCTAATTTCATCTCGTTTGACACTCGCTGAAGGCTACATCCATATTGTGATAATAATATAAATTGATAAAATAGATAGTCAAAACGTAATATGGTATTGAACAAATGTTTTTCGTATTCGTTTCCTCCAGTAAAACATACGTATAAGTTAATAATTAATCAATTCACAATTCTGACATTTGAAACGACCATGTGAATCTAATGTATTGCCCTTATTACAAAATAATATAATTTTATAAATACATGAATTGTATACACAATATGTGAAAGATAATTAAATTGTCCTGTTCTGTATGAAAATACAGTTTTAATAATAAACATAGTGTATATAGCAATAATTCATACACATGAAGTATATTGTTATATTCTAACGTTCTAAGTATCATTATATTCGGATAAACAAGAAAGAAAATACAACAATCAGTTTAATCATAGCTAGCTAAAATTGCAAAAAACATACAAACAGTGATTCCAATTAAGATCTAACATACCCTCTGATTATTACGTGAAATGCGACCAAATCAAGCATAAGTTGATTGTTAGAACAAAATAGAGTGAAAATAAAACGATAACTTGCACATTCTTTAACACCGTCTGTCAGTGTCGGTCATGTTTGTTGTGTATTGTCTTGACACGTGATCGTAGATCTGGGTCACATGGACATGCGTCAGCGACAACTATTTTTAGGAGTTTTACTTTCACTTCATTGGTTGTTCTAAATGCTTAAATTCGCTAATTTATACAGTTTTAATATTTAAAATGTTAGGTTGTGTGTTTGAGTTCATTTACATAAGATATAAGCCCGTTTTTATAACATGCTGGGACTTTAACATCTACTAATGCCGCACTAGCAAGACGTGCCTTATCATGAGCGTTGTGCAAATCATTTGCGAAGGATTTGGTTATGGTATGTCTCTTGACATTGAACAAATCCAACTTTTTTGATCAATATTAACGCCAGCATGGATATTTTCTTGTAAATGCATCTCAATGTCATTTAGGTAGAGGGAGAAGCAGATCGGAGAGGTTATCTCCCCCTGGAATAATCCAAGGTTGCTGTTAAATAAATCAGACAATTCACTATCCATTGACCGTACAACGGACAACAATTTGCCGCCAATTCCTAATTTAATAAGCTTGAACCACAGCCGGTTCCTATCTATGCAGTCATAGGCCTTCCTGTAATCCACAAAACAACAAAACATTTTTTTCTTATTAGTTATTTGTCTTTGTATCAAAGAATGTAAAATAAATACTGGGTCGAGAGTGCTATATTTGTTTTTGAATCCAAATTGAGCGTCCGTTAGAACTGAATTTTCACCTGCCCATGACTTTAAAACGCGTTCAATACAATGGTAAACAATTTAGAGAAACAGCTTGTTAGCGTAATTCCCCTATAATTATTTGAGTCGGATTGATCACCTTTTTTATGAATAGGGATAATAATGCCTGAGGCCCATGTACGGGGAAATGACTTTGAGTTTAATATATGATTGAAAAATGTGTTTAACGGACGGATTATTTGTGGCGCACATTTTTAATTGTTACAAATGATAACAAAATTAATATTACAGAGCAACACAAAAGGTATTCGATTTAAAAGGTTAACTAGCGGTCATATCATGAAATGTTGTTTGCAATAGAGTTAGTTCAGAAATTAAATGAAGAATTGATTAAAACCTACAGGCAAATGGCGCCTTACCCGGCCATGTTCCAGCAACACCAACGGCATGATGACTTTGTCGATTTTCACTGTGAACCTAGAGTTTCCCATCCACAGCAAAGCGTTAAGAAGTTGTTGTCAGACTCTTTTTGATCATTTGATTCAACAAAACATATTCGCTATAATAAATCTACGTCAATTTGCATAACACAGCATTGAATAACACGCAATTAATCCTGATAAATCAATGACTATTTTATTAATTAAGACTCACTTGAAGCCATATCTTAAGCAAAGATGATTGGTGACATTTAACGATTACGGTTTGAAAGCAGATACAAATGTAATAAATGTGGTCTGCAGAATACGCTTCTATACAGCCTAGGGAAATACTTTTCTAGCAGCATGTATATTTTGTAGAACGTATTTGCAGCCTGTTTATGCCTTATAAATGTTACTGACCACTTGACCTAAGCGAAAGCAAAGACCAAATAATTTTAATTGGAAAAGTGCCACACACAGTTTATGCTTTTTTAATTGGCCAAGTGGCACATGCAGTGTATCATGTTTAAATTGGCTAATTGGCACAAACAGTGTATGCTGTTTTTATTGGCTAATTGGCACACACAGTGTATGCTGTTTTAATTTATGCTGTTTTAATTGGCTAATTGGCACATACAGTTTATGCTGTTTTAATTGGCCAAGTGGCACACACAGTTTATGCTTGTTTAATTGGCTAATTGGCACATACAGAACAGAACAGCGTCATGAAGATCATGCCCTAGAAATTGTTCTCTTTCAGATTTAAAGAAATCACAGTTAAGTATATAGTGATGTTCAGAGCCAACTTGACCAGCGTTACAAAGTCTACATGTTCTTTCATCAAATGGGGTTCCGTCGTATAGACCGGTTTCAACTGGAAACCAGTGATTAGCAGTTCTGAATTTAAAGAGGTATGTATATTCAGTTTTTGTAAGTTTATTGAGGTAGTCTTCAAAGGATGGTGCTTGTTTGAAGCTTGTGTATATTTGTCCTTTATGTGTTTGTTGTAGTTGAGTGTGCCATTGGGTTTTAAATTGGGTTAATAATTTGAATTTGACTAAGCGGTGGATATTATTTGGTTGTCAGGAATTGGTTGTCCCATAAATGACTTAGGTTTACTGAGGTGAGAATTTCGTTAATTTTGGTGGCCCATTTAAAATTTGAGTTTGGCAAGTTCATCATGGGACTCAAGGTAAATACTTCGAAGACAAAAATTATGGTTTTTCGTAAAAGGGGTGGATTATTAAATAGTGAAAACTGGTCATACGATGGACAAAAAATAGAAGTTGTAAATGATTTTAACTATGTAGGAACAATTTTTAATTACACTGGAAAATTTATTTTAAATCAGGAACACCTAGTTGGTAAAGCTTTGAAAGCAATGAACATTCTTTTATGCAAATGTAAGGAGTTTGATTTAAGTCCTAAGACAATGTGTCAGTTATTTGATGCCTTTGTGAGTCCTATATTGAATTATTCCTGTGAAGTATGGGGTTATACTAAGTCAAAGGAACTTGAAAGAGTCCACCTTAAGTTTTGCAAGCGATTGTTGAAGGTTAAAATGAATACTTGTAATGCAATTACATATAGTGAGTTGGGACGTTACCCATTGTTTATTAGTAGATATATTAGAATGAATAAATACTGGCTGAAAATTGCTAGCTCAAACAATATTATTGTTAAAACTATTTATTCCCAATCTGTTATTGATAGTTATAACGGACATTTAAATTGGGCAGCAAATATAAGAAAGTTGTTGGCTGATTATGGATTTGCATATGTATTTGATAATGTTAGCAGTATCAATCTGGATTTATTTTTCAACGAGTTAAAAACCCGTATTATAGACACCTTTAAACAAGAAACGATGTCAAAAATTGACAACAGCTCAATGTTGTGTCAGTATAAATTGTGTAAATCAACACATTATTACGAGCCATATTTAGATATTTTATCAAAACGTTATTGCTTATACATGAGTAGATTAAGATTAAATGGACTTCCTCTCAGAATACAAACAGGAAGATATAATCGAATTCCACGAGAGGAAAGATATTGTACACTTTGTAATTCTACAGATATAGAGGACGAATACCATTTTGCCATCATTTGCAATTGTTATACTGACATCAGAAAAAAATATATTAGAAGATATTTCTATGTAAAACCGTCTGTCTATAAATTTACCCAGCTTTTAAATTCAACTAATAAATCAGATGTTTTTAATCTGAGTAAGTTTATTAAGGAAGCTATGAATGTTAGAAATGCACTAACTTTCGTTAATAATTAACACACGGTTAACGTTCATCCTCCGATTTCCTACTTTCGAAATATGCATTTATTAGAATGAATTGTATATATATTTATTTAACACTACGCTATGTCATGTTGATTGCATGTATTATATTGATATGTGTTGTAGACGATGTACTTGTACAAGTCTTAAATAAAAATGTTCTGTTCTGTTCTGTTAAAAAGATGCAAATGTGGTCTCATAAGTATTATTTTTTGTTTTGATAAAGCTTAAGAGATGTAATCTGTACCAGTATAGAGGTAAATATGCCCCACTGTCCAAAGCGAATGACTGGCAGACTAGGGAAACCAAACGAAAACGTCGAGCGACCAGCAGTTCGTCCACGATGGGCTCACCCCACCCAGCTCAAGGTGACTTTGTTGAACCTGAATCTGTGACAACTACACGCGGACAGTTCTCACACTTGGACATTGAACATAAATTAACATGTCTGTTTGATATGATTTCTTCAAATAATTCATTAAACCAGAAATTTGAATGTCTGAATCATAGCTTTTTCCACTCCAAAGCAATCCACGATGTCGCGGAGGCCCGTCTTCGGCTACTTGAATACAAAAGTATTGACATGGAAGCCCGCTCGCTACGAACGAATTTGATATTTAGCGGCCATCCTGAAAATGTAAGGAGCAATAGTGAAGACCCTGTCCAAATCATCCGCGAGTTTATCAAATCCAAACTTAGTCTGGACTCTGATGCAGTTGCAATTGTTGAGGCCCGACGAATAGGTCGGCGCCAAGTGGTCCGCTCCCATGGTGTCTCACGTAGTAGGGCCATACTCGTTACATTCACTGACTTCCGTGACGTCAACGCTGTAATGGAGAACGCCAGGTTGCTGCGAGACACCCCCTTTGGGATCTCCCGCGACTACCCCCGCGAAATCAGCGATGCCCGTAAACAGTTGTGGCCCGAGTTCAAGGCGGCACGGGACAAATATGGTGGTAGAAATGTCAAACTGGTCTTTCCAGCTGCGCTGGTCATCCATGGGGACACAGTAATTAATTTCTTCCCAGATTGGCATAGCACGCTCCGTGGTTCCCAAAAACTCTGACGTCAAGGCGCGCACGGAACAGCGCCTTCAGCAATTAAAGTCCTGTTTATCTCCACATATGGTAGAGGCACGGCAGCCCACACAGGAACCAGAGGTCTCTGACGGCGCTTCTGACGAATCAGAACCGGAAACAATACCGGAAGCCCAGCGACCAACCTTTAACACTAGTCCTGGAACCCCTTCCACCACAACCAAGGCGAAGAAGCCTGCTGGCGTCCTAAACCAGCAACCCGGCTACCTGATGAAGGTCCACCCATCCATGGCCAGCATGTCCACCGCGACTCCGCCCGACATTGACGCCGACAAAACGCCACCCGGCTATTAACCGCGATCAGGCACAAGCGTCTATCGTTTAGGGACACACGGGGAATGTGGCATTCTGCGAAAGATGTCTTCATTTACCGTGTACCTCTTCAATAACGCACTGTGAACATTTCCGATTCCTTTCCTCCAAAGACAATTTGTATGCTGATGCCGCTGCACCTGAAATTAAGAAAATCATAGTTAATATATGTATCGAAGAACTAACAAAACAGCATATGCTGAAAATAGGATCCATGAATGTATGTGTCCTAAAGACTAGATCCAAGTTCCCGGAATTCATAGAACTAGTAAAAACGTTTGATATACTATGCATCCAAGAAACTAAACTTGACCAGTACGATATTGTTTCTGTGCCAAATTATTCTTTTTTTTCAAAACCTCGGCAAGAGAAATATAAACGAAAGTCAGGTGGATTAGGGTTTTTTGTGAATAACGATCCGAAGAATATCTTTAATTTAACTGTATTAGAATCTAATTGTGAATATGTGTATTGGTTAAAGATTTGTGACGGAACTGACAATTATGTTATAGGTAACGTACACATTCCACCAGAGCAATCCCGCTTCCATAATGATGAATTATTCCTACTTGAAAGAGATGTAACCTCTAAATGCCTACAACATGATAAACTTTTTTTAACTGGGGACACAAACGGCTACACATCAAATTTGCCGGACTACGCTATTCTTTATAATTTTCTATGTCAACACTCCCAACTTGATGAAGAAATAGTATCCCCCTGTAAACCAAGTACATGTATTGGACCAGATGCAAATCCCTATTACGCGTACATCACAGTGCAAAAAAGTTAATAAAACCGGAACTAAATTGCTTGAAATATGTAAACTCAATAACTTGCTTATTCTAAACGGGCGGCTAGGACATGACTCAGGCACCGGGAAATTTACATTCCGAAATACGTCCGTTATAGATTACACATTATCATCAATCAAAATATTACATCAATTTAAAGAATTCGAAATCATTGAACTTGATGGACTTTATTCTGATGGTCATTGCTTGCAGTCTATGTTATTACAAATATCTCCTACCACAAATCAAAATATCCCAAACTATCAAGAATGCAAACCCCATTGCCCGCCCCCAAAAGGAAAGCTGAAAATTAGCAGGAATTTGTTAATAATTTGAGCGACACAAAATTAACCGAAATAACCAATTTGTTGAACAACTGCCCAAATTCTAACATTAAACCATTCTTAAACGACGTCACTGATAAAATATCAAAATTATTCATGGAGTCTGCACAAAAATAATTTAAATCCTATACACACCGTAAAACCGATTCTAACAGAACCCCTGGTCTTTAACATAATATTGCGCACAAACCATGGTTTGGGCCTCAATGCCAATCCGCCCGTAATAAATACAATAGTGCTCGCAAAGCGTATCATATTGATAAGTCCAATCAAAACAAACACAAGTTAAATTCCGCAAGTCAGCACTATAAACACGTGCTGAATACATTCATCCGTAAGCACAAAAATACTGTAGAAAAAAGATTACGTTCCATGAACTCCAAACAGCCTAAAGACTATTGGAAATACCTCAATAGCTTAAATAAAAAGACCACCGATAAAAGCCCGACTATCGACCAATTTTATAATTTCTTTAAAAATACAAACCCTTCCTCTCATATTAACGAATCTCCTCCAGAAATGGACGACAGTTACACGCCTGTCATCCATTCAGTTGACACCTTTAATAAACCTATTACAGCTGAAGAAATCCAAAAAATGATTATAATCTTAAAGAATGGCAAAGCGTCATCAAAACACGACAATATAATAAATGAATTTATAAAAAGCACGTCGAGCACCATGCTCTCATTGTACTGTAGCCTGTTTAATATAATTTTAAATACCGGAGTCTTGCCTAACATCTGGTTGATTGGTACAATAAAACCTATTTATAAAAATAAAGGTTCCAACACCGAACCAAGTAATTACCGCCCAATAACAATCCTAAGCTGCCTTGGAAAACTATTTACTGGTGTTATTAACCAACGAATAAACTTATTTCTGAATGAAATAACTTATAACTTACTTCACGAAAACCAAGCTGGATTTCGGGCCGGATTTTCAACAAATGATCACATATTTGCACTTAATGTTTTAATCCAGAAACTAAGATCCGAAAAACGTAAACTCTTCTGCTCATTTATTGATTTTTCTGTTGCCTTTGACTCCATTTGGAGATCAGGCCTATGGCACAAAATATTCAAATTAGGAATAAGAGGAAAGCTCCTTGATGTCATAAGAAATATGTATTCAAACATAAAATCGTGTGTTTCGTCCAATTGTAATAAATCCCCAATGTTTTACAGCTCATGTGGTGTACGGCAAGGACAAAATGTATCTCCGATCCTGTTCTCGATGTATATGAACGATCTTGAAGATTATTTAAAACAACATTGCTCTGGAGTTAACCTTGAAATACCTGTGGAGACACTGTTTACTTCTTACAATTGCTTGTCCTGCTTTATGCAGATGACACAATAATATTTGGCCAGAATGAGTCAGATTTTAATGATAGTCTTAGGCTTTTTTATAACTTTTGTCAGCAATGGAAACTTAAAATTAATTATACTAAAACCAAAGTTATGGTCTTTGGCACTAACAAACCAAACAAATACCGGTTTTACTTAAACGACCAGCCCCTGGAAACAGTTAAAGAATATAAATATTTAAGAGTAGTCTTTACTCCATCAGGTAGTTTTCTTCAATGTAAAAAGCATCTAATAGAACAGGCCAATAAAGCAATGTTTAATTTGCTTACACGAATTAACAATTTAGACCTACCCATTGATTTATAACTCAAATTATTTGACCATACCGTATTACCAATCTTAACATACGGCTGCGAAATTTGGGGGTACGAAAATTTAGATATTATCGAAAAGTTTCACTGTAATTTCTTGCGCAGAATCACTAAAACAAAACTGTCAACCCCCAAATATTGCCTATACGCTGAATTGGGCCGATATCCTTTAGACATTGTGATCAAAACGCGAATGATAAAATTCGGAACAAGACTGTATTGGGAAAAAAATGATAAAATACCTTACTTGATATATAAATATACGCTGAATTCTAACTTAAATTTTAAATGGACACAATGTATAACTAATATTCTAAATTCCACCGGCCTTACGTATATTTGGTTACAAAAAGAAAATATTACTTCCAAAACCATCCATTTTTAAGTTAAAAAAGCCCTAATTGACCAATTGATACAGAACTGGGGTTAACAATTAGATGAGTCATCCAAAGGCCAAATGTATTCCCTTTTCAAAGATAATACCAAATTTGAAAATTATATATGTAAACTACCAAAATCTTTAAGACTAAGTATGCTGCACTTCCGTATGGGGAATCACCGACTCCCAGTAGAGACCGGCCGCTTCTCACAATCGTACATCCCTCATTAAAACCGTAAATGCACTCTTTGTAACAAAAATGACATCGGCGACGAAATGCACTATCTCCTTATATGCCCATTTTTTCAAGCACAAAGAGTAAAACATATCCCACGTAAATATTGGTCACACCCGAATGTAATTAAATTCAAAGAGCTGATGTGCGTCAACAGTCCTATGGCACTACGAAATACGGCACAATTTATGAAACATATAAAGTTTTTCAAGCGTGCATAGGCGCGTTACACACCTGTGACCCGAATAGCAAAAACAAGTTTGTTTAAACCAGTTAACCATCCATAAACCGTTATTCGTTGCAAAAGTAATTGTTACTATATTATAAAATAGATATACTTACTGTCGCACGATATAACCACAATTTAATCCGTTACAGATTTATTAACCTAGATCCAATAGAATTCACTAATTGTCTGAACCTGCACACGTTACGTACGGCCACGCGCTATTTCAGTACTCAATCCCAAAACTGTCAATAAAATTCTTTCCCCGGCGACCGACCAATCAAACGGTTCCCTCCGTTCCTACACGTGGGGATCTAAATGGTACACAACTTGAAACACTCAATTCTTGCTGCAATTAAATAAATAACATATAGGTGTATAAAGCTATATACTTATCACACCACGACACATAGATATTTCCCATCTTAGCTGAGTTTAAAATCGCATTATCTAAATTATAGAGATATAAAACACATTTATTTACTTTTACACTGGTATAATTTAACCCCTTCGTTACCCTCCCATAACTTTATTTCGATGGGAGTGTGACCTACATGGGGTGACCAGAAACTAGCCTTTACTAATTACGTCATGATTTTCCTTTTAAACTAACACCTACGCATGATAGTTGACATAAAAAGAAAGGCTCCCCTCGTCTCTTGTGCTTAGATAACATAACTATATCTAGTGTTTTTTTTCCTCGTACGCTACGGCCTTCGCATTTACATGTTGACACTATATAACATAATATGTATTTGTTCCATGTAACATGTTGGCCGAAAGTTACTTTTTGGGGAGTACACGTAAACAACCACACACAAAAAAAAGTTTTGTTGTTGATTTTTCCTTTTCTTAAACGCTTTACTGCCTACTGGTCAAATCGATTTTATCTCATACTTTATCTTCTTCACATAATTATACGTTGAATTATTAATTTATTCGATAACGCGTGCATTTACTTGCTAACAATATTCATAAATAATAAGTATTTGTTGTGAGTTTTTTGTCGAAACGTTAACTATTGGGATCACATTTAAACGGATGCTCTAACAAAAAGTTGTTTTTACTTATGTATATTTCTCTTTTTCTAATTATCGACCGAATTGTTGCTTTGTCTAGCTGTTTCCAGTAATTTATAAATACAACCTACATATCCATTACAGATTGCTTAGTCTTTTATATTAGTTTACATTTTAAGAAATATAGTTAAACACACCAGACCACCTTCCCCCATAAACTTATATTGTACTTTTTTTTGACTTTCTGATGTTTTGTGAAATTGTTATCTATGGATTATATGCTCACCTGTTGTCACAATATATGTATTTTCCATATCCATTACAGATTGCTTATTCTTTTATATTAGTTTACATTTTAAGAAATTAGTTAAACACACCAGACCACCTTCCCCTATAAAATTATATCGTAACTTGTTTTTTGATTTTCTGATGTTTTGTGAAATTGTTATCTGTGAATTATATGCTCACTTGTTGTCACAATATATGTATTATGTATCATGTGACCTGTGAAACATAATACAGATCTGTTCTGTTCTGTTCTGTTCTGTACTAATCCTTTCTCTGAAGCTGTATGATATTTAGTGTCTTTGAATATGTTTAGAAGTTAGTCAGTGTTTTAGAAGTAGTGCTGAGCGCTTACACACTAAGCTCACAAAACCCAGCATGCGATTGTGTATTGAGTAGAATATCGCATTAATACCATAGATGTTGTGAAAAGGAATTATTAATATATGTTAATTAAATTATAACCCAGTGAGTACAAATAACTGCGGGAACCACTTGACAAATATTCTTATGCTAATGGGTAATATCAACGTATAATTTCGCACACAAGTACCACTATGAAATGTCGAAAGGAACTTTTGTCTACATTACATGTAGCAGACTCTGCTTAACCGTTCGCAAATTAATTACTTGTTTCTATTCATAACAATCATCCATAAATTCGTATTTGTATTGATTCGATTCATAGACGGTAAGTATTAAACATGACATAACATGCATATGCCAACACGACCTATGCTCAGCAAGCTAAAACGTGTCTCTATATCTCTGTATCGACCGTTTCATATACGTTTGTCGGATGTGAAATGGAATATCTAAATATGGACATTCTTAGCTTCAAAAGAACACATTGGTCGTTGATTGGTTAACGTTATTGTTTTGCTGACGGCATCTTGTCAAATAGCACTCTGAGTAATTGCACTTCAAATTGAGTAATTTCACTTCAGTTGCACAGGCTATTTCTGCAGGGCACTTTCTGGGCAGTTTTAGCACAGCGTAATCGTGTCTACAGTTCAGTTTCAGTTTATTGGTAGAAGCAGCAAAAACATGCCTTTGGCGAAATATATATATCCACAAAGATGGCCACACATATGAGATACTGAACAAATATGATTTTATAACATAAACCCGACATTTTAAATACAAACATATATAAACGGTTAATATCAACATTGTTATCAAGAAGCAACAGTTAACTAGCTTGCAAGATTATCAATTCGTTTTAACATAGCATTATAGATAAATTTAGAGATATTTCTAGTCTAGTGTTAGTGCTTGACATCATAGATGTGAATTTGTTGATTGTATAAAATGATTGATTAAGGTTATGTTTATTTCTTAGATCTCGATATAGCGAACAAATACATAGAAAGTGATATTCTGATTCAACCATGTTAGTGTTACACAATTTACATTTTCTGTTTTCTCTAGCAATGTTACTATATCTTCCGGTTTCTATTTCTAATGAATGTGCACTTAATCTAAATCTTGTCAGAGCTTTTCGATGGCAATCGTTATCGATACTTTCAATATATTTCTCAAATTTATAATCTTTTTTAAATTTTACATACTAATTTAGTGTACTTTGCGAGTTAACAGTATCGAACCATGTCTGAACATATTGATCTCACAGTCTTTGTTTGAGCATATGATAATAATATGTTAAGTTATCAGTTTCATGCCATATATACCGATAACCTAGATTGTCAATAAGATCACTTATAGTGTACAATAAGGATGAGTATTATCGACAAAACTATTTTAAATATTGTATAGGCTCATAATTATTTCGTGTTTCTCTAGTTTATTTTAATTAAATTTTAACCTGAGTAGTCACACGTAAAACGACATACAATTCCGTATTACTATAATTTCCAAAACAATTAAAAAAATGAAACACCATATATTGCAATACGTTGATTTAACCAACTAGTAGACAGTCATCTTTTATTAAATAAATGTACATTTCACAGTAAAGCAAAGTGTAGACTGTAAAATATGTTAACTTTGAAACTTGTCCGTTGACTAGAACTTTTAAGAAGGATTATGTATACATGAAACATTGTGTTTGCAATGACACAAACTTAGAATATCGAAGTAAACAAATATAAAATTATTTACTTATTTTCCTTATTAATTCTTTGTTTTTGGTTAGCTTGTGCGTAAGTGCCTGTGTACGTACTTACACCTCCATCAGTTTATTGGAATGTTACCTATTTGTCTTAAACATAAAAGCGGTTTAACAAGTACCAGACGGTCATCCGTGTATGTCGGTCAATCCATTTGCCATTGGACACGTTGAATACCTTGTGGATGACTGCATATGTCTAGACAATGAATAAAACCCCCTCTCCATTTAAACGACATTATGTCATTTGTGGTTATTTTCTATAAGAATGCATTAGCGGCAGTGATTTAATCAACCTACACTATTATTTAGCATATGACATGAACTTTGAGCACTATAGTATGTTGCGTTATCGCTTTTTTGGTCATTTCA
The DNA here is from genome assembly GCA_027627225.1 of Congeria kusceri. Lineage (NCBI taxonomy): Eukaryota > Metazoa > Mollusca > Bivalvia > Myida > Dreissenidae > Congeria > Congeria kusceri. The sequence goes on along the minus strand of CM051032.1, from coordinate 32,924,769 downwards.
AATATATTACATTTAGATATGTATAGTTAATTGTTCAAAAAATAATTGCATGATGCATAGTTACTTTTCAATTTGGTCGGTTTTAATATATTACATATACATGTATGGTTAATTGTACAAAAATAATGGCATTTTGCATTATTACTTGTCAATTTGGTAGTTTTTAACAGATAACATTTTAATTTATAGTTGCTTATACAAAATAATGGCATGTGCATTATTACGTTTTAGTTTGGTCGTTTTTAATAGATTACATTCACATGTATAGTTGATTAAGCAAGAAAATTGATAGAGACAAATACAAAATAATATCACTTATTTAGATTGAAAAAGAAAATCATAGCTGCTGCAAAACGCATATCAACATTTTTATTTTTTCCGCTATATTGCCTATAATAGAACTTTCTAATACAATCAAAATAGCATAAGCTAATGGTCACTTTCAAAGAACGTTGCTCTTTGATTCAATATGACTGGGTGTAATTCTTGCCATTGGACAACGTTTGTTTAGTTAAACATCAATCTAGTTTAAATCTCCGATATATTTAAACTATTTCAATCAATACAGAGATGCATTTAGACATTGTTCTGAAAAAGTAAATAATAATTGGAAAAATCTAGTATGGTACACTCTCTGTTTTACAAATTATAAATGGAGACTGGATTATCTAGCTTCACACTTCGCAGCAGCAAAGTTTATAATTACTTCCGGAAATGTCAGACAGATGCTAATTGCTTCTTATTTATTGAGAATACGATTTAAGACGTATATGTTCATTATTCCAATAATAATAATAATAACAGTAATAATAATAATAATAATAATAATAATAATAATAATAATAATAATAATAATAATAATAATAGTATTTGTAACTGTCAAGCTGTTACATAATTAAAAATTAATTATGTTAACTGCAATAAATTCAGCAAATATAGACTCATTTCAATAAAAAAAAAATATCTGAATATGAAGTAACATAATCATGATGTCAGACATAGTTTCTTTAACGGATGTGGCTATGTTGTGATTGCTACATTATTTGCATTATAATTTAAGTATTTGAAACATATCCACGTATACATAATGAAGTGAATAAAACAGAGACAAGTTTAATGAAAAACAAACAACATTTTATAAATTTATTCGACATTTTCTCCACTGACAATTATTTTCCTTTATGGACAAGTACAGCAAATAAATCGTCAGCCTCGTTCTGGATTCGCTTTATCAAGGGAGACAACTACTACAGTACTCGATAACGGGAATGTGAAAAGTGTCTATTTTCATTAACAATTTTGCAGTAGATGACATGGTTTTTATCTTGTCGCCTAAGGTGTTATTCCCAAAACATGGTTGTCGTACATTGTACCATGGTCCAGAAGGCACAATATTTTTCTTGGGTCGTTGAAAGAAAAATTCGCAGTACGGATTCTAGAGATCCATGGTTCATTTGAAATGATACCTATGGGTATAATTTTGTAGATACGACCGCCCTGGCTAGGTCCCTCATCTAAAAGTTCACCTCTATGATTCTTGGTCCCTGAGTTCAATATGTTCGTTTGTAATAATAAATTATGTTTTCCTGATATTTCGTAAATTGTCACGACCTCTGTTGCAGAAATATACTATGAAATCTACAAAAACCTTGCTTTGTAGATAAGCAGGATTCTCCAAATCAAACGATTCATAGAGTTTCTTTTAATCGGATTGAGAAAGTGGAATTTTGTGCTGCACTTCACCCTTGCCCTCTTCTTTCAACGTCTTTAATGCTGTCAGAATAACTACGTTACTTGAGGAAAATTCACCATGTTTGAAAGAACATACGTAGCAACGCATTTAGTTCTTCATATTGGTAGACTGGGTTGGAAATTCAACAGGTTTTTCATCACAGTAGGTCTGCAGTACTTTCACATCACTTAAAATGAACAAGAGAAAAGGCTTGATACAGATCTAGATTCGAATTGTTAATTCAACTTTTACTTCAAAAGTTCAGTTTAACTTTAGTTCAAGATATTTGACGTTCAGACTCAATTCAATAAATTTAAACAGCAAAATGGAGATTTAGCACCTTAAAATAAATACAAACCTTTAATAGTTCTTTGTGTTGAGTGAGTCTCGATTTTCTAAGAACAGCTCCAGTGATTCTTCGCTAATTGTAAGAAAGAAATCTATCAGCGTTACCCATCCCTTTTCCGACAGTTTTATACATTTTTACGTCTGCATATTCACAGGCGTTTGCATCGCTGTGTCATAAACGCTGGATGTTCATTTCCCCGAAAAGATAAAGGTTACATTGCACACAGTTCTGCGCAGGTTGCCTCCTTTTGAATTACGATGATGGAAACATAACAAAACAGACCATGAAATATCACAAAATGTTTCCTTTTGGGAGGAGCTTGTGTCGACAAAGCGGTAAATAGTTAAAAACGCTTAATTATCATTTACATAGTAAAGTACGTAATACAAATAATTATTAACCTATGAATAAAACAACAAATATGTAACTTTCAGCAGCAATAATACAGTTTCATTGTACACTAGGTTTATTTTTTGAATATAACAGGTGTTAAGGTATAATGAATAATCATGTTAAGTTTATGAATACTTCTAGTCTTGAGGCTGCTTTCACATGCATCCGCTTGAGTCTGCGTCGTGAGTCTGCGTTGTCTAAAACGGACAGAATAAACGGATCAAGCGCAATTTGACTGGTCTATTCACATGTATCCGCATGCGCGCCCCGTGTAGCGATTGATGCGCGGACACGCGGAAAATATTTCCAGTGAAGATACCACCATGAGTGGTCGCTTAAATGAGTTCGTAGGATGCGAAAATGTATTGAATTTTTGAGACAACGTCCCGATTTATACGACCAACACACAAAGAGTTTAAAAAGCCTGTGAGGTGCAGAACAATGCGTGGCAGAACATTCTTGATGCGTTTGATGTCGACAGGTATAATTGGTTTGTCGTAATTGCATGTTGCTACAATGTACATGCATGAGTTTCAGAATGATTGCATAGTCCATCTATGTAAAGATGTTTTCAAGGTTTGCAAAAGAAAAATGTAAACGCAGACGGACTCATCTAAAAGGGTTTCCGTTTGCGTCGTGCGCACGCAGTATGCGCACGCGCAGAACGCGGACGCAATCGGATGCATGTGAAAGCAGCCTTAATCTAAAAGAAAATTGTTTTAATTGAGGAATGCAGATTGGCTTTAGATAACCGAGCATTAGAACAATCTAAGGAGATTTTAAGATACTTATCAGATTGTAAATGTAGTAATAACTATCAAAACATATTTGCAGGCATATGGCGATTTTTATAAATTATTTTGGAAATGAATCACAATTCCAGACAGATTACGTTTGCTGGTTCTTCATTTCTCTAGCAAACTATCCAAACATAAAATATCCGGATTTCTGTTTACAACTCGTTTTGCGAATGATAATCTATTAGAAGTTAAGCATTAACTAACACTGAGAAACTCATAATCAATTAAATTGTCGCCACCTTGAATGAAAAGTTACAAAGCATGTTCTGCACCGCACATTCTAGCAGTGGACAACCTGATTATTTCCCGATTAAACGCCGGGCATTTCTGCCACCGAGAACCTACAATTCTTAGAAATGTGCTGAATCACGTAGCTGAGATAATAGTTGAAATAATAGAACAGCATTGTGTCAGTGATAGACCGTATCCATTAGCAATGCCCAGACTACATGTATACAGAATAGTGGTTAAAGGGACTATGTCATCGAAAAGGGCCTCAACAGGGCAATTTCTTTAAATAATCTGAACTAAAGATATTAATTCTTGCATATAATAACGTTTAAAACAGGGTTTTTATATTGGAAAATAGTGTACGCATTCTGAGATAAAAATCCATTAATAATGGTCCTGTATACATTTTGACGTCAGAATTGTGCGTAGTTTGTATAACCATAGTTTACACATGATTCGTTACCAAGCAGAACAGCGAAGTTGGTTTAGCGCTGTCTACTCTCATTTCTTAGTATGGCTCCTCAGTCGTGAGTTCGATACCTGCTTGAGTTTTATTATTTTCAAACAATTTTGCCAATTTGTTTCTATTTGATATCTCACTATGTAAAAAAATATGTATTCTTTGTATAATGTAAATGTGTCAGTATTGTATTTAGTATTATTCGATTACGATTTACCTTTTATTGAGTTTACATGGATTACTACAGTCGATGGTAAGGAATTGATACTATGGTCCATGTGTATTCACAAGTGACATTATAAAATATGTAGGACCTGATATTAAAATATTCATAATTTTAGCACAAAACAGGTTTCACCTTGTTGTTTGTAATCGGACAGACGCTAATAACATCTTTCATTACATATGCTAAATTGGATGTTCAATTAAATATGGTCAAACGTAAAATGTGTCATTATAAATTTATATTCTCGATAATCCGATAACAACTTCACATGAACGAGTTATGCGAAAAGTCAATGTACATTAAATCGTGTGTTTGATATCGACAGTGTATGAAATAACTGATGCTATCTTAGAGAAAATTGTTTTGGTGCCACCAGCTCTAGCTTAAGAGTTCGCTTCATGAAAACGAATCCAGCTTAGCTGTACTTGCTTAGTACATGTATGTGATTTCCCAAAACCAGTTTAATATAATATATTAGGCCATACCAATTTAATTATATGATAAGCGTCCTCGGGCTGGTAGGTTTTTGGATGCCTGAACGAAAAAAAAATTATTTTGACAATGTGTAAAATCGAGAAGCTGATTTTTAGGTGTTTTTACCAATATTTGTACAAATAGTGTGCAACTAGTCAATTTACACAGTTAATATACTGTGTTAAAGTAGATTCCCAATATGAAGATGATATATAACAGTTTTGCAGGTAAACATTTGCTTTAGCTTGTACCAATGCCATGAATAAGTTGTGACAGAATTTTTTTTTCTCGAGTTGTTGTTTGTTTGTTCCTGCCTGGTTGGTAGGTTTCGAAAAATCATGGGGACGCTAAACATAGATTCAAATATGTATGGCCTTATACATGACCAGACACGGGTTGATATTTTTTTTATTAAAGAAGAAATAATGATAAAGAGTTATAAACTCTTTTTGTGTATGTAGATGTAGTGCGATTGTCGCTTACAGACATTTTTATATAAGACTACAACTATGGTATTTTTCCAACATTCGTCAATTGTTGTCTACTAAAACCTGCATTAATAATTGGGCATATAATTTACATTTGGTATTACACAGTGTGTTAATACTCGTAGTATTTATCGTTCAAATGAGTATTAGAGAATACAGATACCATTGTCTAAACAATATATCGTTTAATATTGTTTTGTTTCTTATACTCGTAATATGGATTATTTAACGTAACTTAATGTTATACGTTTTTGCCCTTACATTTTCATATGAGACGGCCTATGGCGTACACAAACTTTTGATATGATATTTACGAAATGCATATTCGTGCAATTCAAACTAATGTCAACAGTGTTTCTATGGAATTCCTAAATTGTATTGACAATATTACCATATGAAGTAATTTACTATTATACCATATGCATTGGAAGCTGTTATGTACAATTTACTAACTGCATATGAAATAATATACTGTACCATTATACCATCTGCATTTGAAGTAATATACCATTATACCATCTGTAGTTGATGTACGGGTATTGTACTATTATACCATCGGTATCTGAAATAATGCGCCATTGCACCATCTGCTTTTGAAATAATGCACCAATGTACCATCTGCATATGAAGTAATGCGCCATTGTACCATATGCATTTGAAATAATGTACCATTGTACCATCTACATTTCAAGTAATGTACCATTAGACCATATGTATTTTAATCATTTGCAATACACACAAATGATCACAAAAACTGAAATAACTACAGTGCTTCTTAACATGAATTTCTAACACTAATATATTGTCAATATCCAACAAGTGAAATATCGCAAACTACGCTATTTAATTCCCCTCCTTATTGGCCTATTATTAATCAACTAGATGACTGTGAGGAACTTTGTATCTGCTTGGCTCAATCAATGCGTCTGATAATGGAATCAAATTAATAACATTAAGTTGTCAGTTTGGAGGTCATCATTTTGCGAAGACATATATTGCCGGTTTGCAATTATTACGTCTAGGGAACAAATAAAAATATCGGTTTTAACCTTTAAGAAAGGTTGATGAACACAATTTATCCAAATATCCTTGCTTAGACAACCGCTAGTCAAAAAGTGATTATATTCTATCATAAATCGCTCAAGAAGAAAAAAACACATATACATGTATGTGTGACCGTCTGAAAACACTATATTGGTGAACTGGTCGCTGACCTCATAATGCTAGCATCTGCAAATGTAAAAAATGTTACGCTTTGAAATTCAAAAAAGGTATCAAACATAATTATACGATGCTTAGAAGACAGAACACATTTCTTTTTGTATTTGATTAATGCAAACAAAGAAGGGGTTTTGCCTGCAATTTAAGATTATAGAAGAACGAAATATTATGAACATATACTCATTGTGCATGACCAGAGTCATTCCAGAAAAAATTTCACCGGACTGAGTATGCTGGTTAGAGATCAAATACAAAAAAAATACAGGAACATGTCATTTGTTATTACATTACTGTCATGCCATGCTCATTGAAATGATAAGACGTGGAAACTCTAATTTGTAACATTGAATTTGAGAATATTACTGGCACTACACAGGTGCAATATTACAATCGAAATTAATTAAAATTGTTATATTTCTCATTTGACTCGAACAAATAATCATAAGAAAAAAGTACCATTTCTCATGAAAATATAAATATGTCTCACATAACGTTTGATTTGAATGTGCCATAATTTTTTGTTAGTTAGTAAAATGTGTAATTTAAAATTGTTATTTAATAAGTTGGTTAGTTGCTTACTTACTTCCTTTAAAGTACAACTTAATTATTTAGACTGTTAAAGAGACACGTTTAAAAACAGACTTGATTTAGACATGAATTTAAGAAAAGTCGATTAAGACAACCACTCCAAAGGTTCTCGTTAGCACGAGCGCTGGTCAAGAGTTGATTGTATCATTTAGGATTTAGGAAGCATGTTCAAGAATAATCAAACGTATGCATGAGTGGCCGACTAAAAGGCGTCATTGGTGAACTGGTCGCTGAGTATTCGGCAAGTGTAAGCAAAGTTACGGTTTGTCATTCAGTCAATGTACCAAACACTTCAGATATATTGAAAACCGAACATTTGTATCTTGATAGTTATGTTGTGCAATCACAATATGACTTAGCATGCAATGAAAGGTTATACTAGAATAAAACGTCATAAGCAAAATGTAATATTTATCTAATGTCAACAAAGAGGGAAGGTGCAATTTCAGATTTACATAAATCAAATATGGTACATTTGTCAAAAACGTTGTTGTTGTAATTTGTTCATCAAAATATCAGTATGCATTCCTGTGTAAAACATGACCACACGTTTTTCTTAACTGATATCAAGCAAATTGACTCTCAAAAGTAATTTTTACCTTATACACGATGTATCTGTATACAGCTCTATCTTCTGATGTGGTATTGACGACGCAAACGCCTGTATCTGTATCTAGACTGCCTCGAAAATTATTGGATTGCAAATTGACTTGAAGAAGGGATTCCAGTATTTGCTTTGGTGGATTAAAAGCGTTTAGTTCAGAGGTTCATCACGTCCGACTTAATCAAATACAAAAAGTAACTGAATTTGACAGTAAATGACAATATACAGAGCTGCTAATTAGAAAGGGTACGTGCTCTATTGATTTAAAGAAAATAATTTGCACCGGATTTCAGTTATAGTTATATTTGCAAAACTTGAAGAATGTGAACTTTATCTTTTACTTATTTCTGATAAATGCTGTGTATTTCCGTGATTGTTGGACGTTGATGTCAATAATAGCGTAACGTCCGTGCAATTTTATAATGAGGCGAGTTTGGCGAGTTTGGCGATTAGGCTGGAAGCTAATAATGCAAGTATCCTTGCAGTTGATTAGTACGTAATTGCATTGGTTTGCCGAAAACAAGGAAGAAAAATTGTTATTAGAACAATGTTACGCTTATGAGTTGACATTGTAATACACATGCTACTTTCAGATTAGTAGTCACATGATCAGAGTTATGCTTACGTCACGCCAATGCGTGACGTCATATATCTATTCTCGACTTGTTCAGATTGTCATTATTATATGCCCTTGTATTATGTGGTATATGGTTAGGAGTGGACTATGACAGAATATGGCATTTTGTTTTTGTATGTTTAAAGTTTAAAGAGTAAACTATTTTTTGCATTAAAGCTTGTTGTGACGTATATTTCACTAAATGATAAGATGGAGACTTATGTAATTCGGCAATTTTCCATAAAATAAAGAACATAAATTACATTTACACCCAATGTAGTGTGATAAATTATATAACATTCACTAATCGTGATTCTATCACATGAGTACCATTCAACAAATGGTTACCTGTGATCAAGAATGACAATGATATATAGCTAATTTAAATATACACCATATCCGTGCAACAAAATGCAAACTATGGCAATTTGCACACATCCTAATTAACGAATGTTTAAGCAAATACACATATTTTTAAGGATTTTTTTTAGCTGCTTTATATAAATAAGGCTGATAATGCAATGACTGTAATAACGTAAGTATATCAGTTTCTTGCTCATCATTTAAAGTGTATTATATGACTTCTCATGGAAGCAAACAACTAAATATCTTGATTGACTTTTAGTTATATTTCGGTTATTATTTGCTGCCACACATACTTTTCTAGCAGGAAGAGTAAAAAGTTTATTTATGTACTCCATAGAATATTTCATTTTCCCACATAATATTATTTTAAAATACATGTACCATTATTATATAATTGTGTGTCAGTAATTTGTGTGCCAAATCTCTTGTAACAAGTTTCAATATTGATGAAGAAAACTGTCCAAATGCTCGTAATAACGACGTATTGTTTTAATCTTAAAATATAATGTAATAAAACAACGACAGTAATGAGTACGTATGGATTGAAAAAGATTCAATATCGAGCACTTATTGTTCTCATGGCACTATAACTGCTTACTAAAACAACATCCTTATTTGCGCGCACAACATAAATAATAAATTACATGACACCTTAGTCCTGGTTAAATCGACTTTCCTTTAATCTTTAAATATACAACAACTTCATGATTTGCATTTACAAAAACGAATATTATGTTCGGCAAAGCCATTCGTTCGATACTCAAACCTTTACTTTTCTCAATAGTGTTAATATTCAGACATGTCACCAACCGGTTCCTAACAAAGTTTCATTTAAGTCGCCACTTCTACCTATCTTTCAGTCTTCTAAACCCGTTTGCAATATTAAACATCCTCTTGATGAGTGTGTTTGATATTAAGTACCATTGGAGTGATTGTATATTTGTTTATCTCAGGAGTGATTGCATCGCTGGGATATGCGACAAGAATGAATGAAAGATAGGAGACAGAACAAAAAACATATTAATAAATATACCTTATTCATATTACGAGTATGGTACAATATAAAACTTGTATTCAATAATGTATAATTTAAATTCAAATTATTGCACAAATTATCGAAACAAAGACAATGCATGTACATTGTATTAAATTACATTATTTCAGACGAATATCCATTCACTTTGTGAGTAAATGACTTTAATATTCAAATTAGTATGAACACGTAGCGAAATCTTTTATGACTTAGCGAGTTAACAAATTCATATTCGACAATAATTCCGAAACTGTACATTGATACTCAGTTAGTAATTTGTACTGAGTTTAAATATGTGAATTTCAACAAATCACGTTATATCAAGTGTACAGATGACAATTTGTGCGAATTTATTATTAACAAAATAGTAATATTAATCCAGTCCATGCAGATGAGATAATCAAATACGTTAATTAAAAAAAATAACAATGCAATTTTAGTGCTTAATGTAGTAAACCACCAAGGCGATGCATATAGCGATATATTAGTAGGCTATATTACTCAAATTGTGCTGTAATGTCAGAATGTTTACTGGAAATAGACGGTTATGAAAATGTTTCGTATCATCTATACACATATTCATTTCATGAGTCTCAATCTTCCATCGAACAGGGAATCATCATAATTGATCGTCATCAGGCGTCTGAGAAATATCATCAATAAACACAATCAGCTATCTGTTGTCAAACTGTCAAGTCTTCTATTACTTGTCTTAGCTCATTTGCTGTGTTACCATCTCAACAATAGCATATTTGAAAGATAGCTGGAGACAGGATTTCTAATCATGATATGATTTAAAGCAAGACAGAGAAACGATACGTTATAAGTAACGGTCTGAAGATGAATGCGACCCACCAATAGCTTGAGAACAGTATGTTCAATTATACTATTCAGGAGTCTGCATTAAAGGGACATTGTCGTTCAAAATCTTAATACCAGTTCGAAAATAACTTACACTCATAAGTAAATATAGTACAAACTACTATGATTTGAGTATTTAAATGTATATGCCAATATTGCTTTCATATTGTACCACAAACAAATTGAACAAAGTATTAAAAACATTGTCGTCATTTTAATGTTTGTTTTAAATATATGATGAATACAAATTGTTTGTACTCTATTTAAATAATGTATGTATAAATTTGACTGATTCACTGACAGAGAAAATACTAATTATGTTAACTTACTGTATACCTCTTACGTGTAATTGCTATACATTCCTTTCATAATTTCATAACCATTTTGAAGTTTTATGTTTCTTTTAATTGAACGATCAATTTGACTGCCTAAAACATAACTTGTTTTACCATATATTTGTAGTCCATATTTTAACATTTCTTGATAAACTAAGTTGTAAAATTAATTGAGTAAGTGCTCAAGAACGTCCATCAATTTGCATCATAACACTTTAAGTATAACCATGAAAACCGTGTCAGCTTGCTGTATGCGCGTTAGGATACAACATGATGGACAGAACCACAAGCGTGTCTTAACATTTATTTTTTTAATTAAACTATCAATTATATGTAATTATATAACACTGTTTAAAGTCATTAGTGTATACTTATCGTTTACAATGAAGATATTTCTTTGTTTCTTTCTAATTTATTACGTACGGACACCTGTTTACGTTGATGTAATGAAAATTAATTGTTTAAAATAAAGATTCTTCCTTTTTTCTTCTTTATCACGTACGGAAACATTTTTACATTGATATAATGCACATGTGTCTGTCAACGTAGTTTTGTTGCTTCTCATATGGTAGTTCATATACCTTGGCAGATAATTTAGGTTACGACATGAACATTACATGTCAGGCAACTACACAATATCATCAGATCTTTCTTCGGGTCGGGTATTTGCGGGTTGGGTCGGGTATTAATATAAGTAAAGGTACACATCACCTTTGTAACTCTCGAGGCCTGTTCCGATAAGTAAACATTGTTTCTACTTTGAAGATTAGACGGCTAATGAATTATTCTCGTTTGTGACATGTATGCATACAGTTTTGGTGTCAGATTTGGTCCTACCAAGTGATTTTTAATCATTTTGCAGCATCAATTATTCTCGTTTGTGACATGTCCACATACAGTTTTGGTGTCAGATATTTGGTCCTGCCTATTGATTTTTAATCATTTTAATATATCTGCCCTTCTCATTGCATTTATATTGCTTGACAACGCGCACTGGGCAGCATCCATCAGTTTCACTGATATCCTTGTTATTAATTGTCATTGTAATACTGCTAACATCTAAACTAGATCAAAATTTAGCTAATTTGCAGCAGTATTGGAGCTACAAATGTGTTGTGATAGGACATTAGTGTTGTAACACTGTTACAAAAAACTATGAAGTTTGAACTGTACCTGTTTCCTTAATAGTTATTTTTCACTGGACTTCTGTCATCAACTTTGTTGTTTGTTAACGAGAATTCTGAGCTGAATAGGGCAAGATTCCTCCAGCTCTAGAGTATATACATGCATTTTACCCCAAATCTCTTTTTTTTCCTATTAATGACTTAAGTTGAATGATAAGTTAAAAATGAAGGGAAAAGATACATGTATACAGATTATTTGTATTACCGGATATTTAAGTTCTAAGAAATAAACCTTGATAAAATCTTTGTTTTCAAAAAAAGCATTCTCGTTTCGATAAAAATAGATTTTTTTGCATAGGTTTTTTGCAGAGGGTTTACGGTAATAATTCAGCAGGAAATAATGCCCGTACTTCTTGTGTATGCATAAATATATATGTGCGTTATAAAGTGTTAATTCGTCTTTCAAGGCAAGAATTTGACGGGGAAAATACATGGCACAGGAAAGGGAAATAATGAATACTGAATAACCACACTCACAACCGTCAAAAGTTTCGTTTGCTGTAAAAATTTGATCAATTCTTTTCATTAACGATACATTTGACATTGACTTAATTTTGGTAATATAATTAACGATGCTCTGAGTTTTAATTCAGTCCCGTGAAAAGCCAATGCACTCTGCCACTCCCGTGTCCTCAACTTAACGGTTTGAAACTCCTTGGCTTATGACGTCCATACTGCTGTTCAGTGGGGTTAGTTCAGCGAATATCCAAGAGCGCCAGCAGAATATTTTCTTTTATTTGTAGAAAAACTGTCAAAATTAATTTGTTGAATATGGTTTTTTATTAAGACGTATTGTAAGAAAGATGACGATGATTACAAAGGTTGAGTTGTACTATTATTTTAATACCCGACCCTAAACGAATTTTCCAATGAGGAAGCGAACTCGAGTGTTTATGGAATCGAGAATGCGGATATATCCGTTGGATCCCTAATACATAAACAGTATAGAAATATTGCATTCTTTCAGGGCGATAGTGCATTTTGTCAACCCGAGGAAATAGTGTTGCCCAAGGCGAAGCCGCGGGCAATAGCAATATTTATTTTATTGTACCGAAACAAAGATTTTGTAGAAGAAATACACTTTATTCAATTTAATTAGAAAAGAAGAAACAACAAAAAACACACAACATAATAAAAGTTCATTTTTCGATACGGAGGCAAACCTTGCCATTTTGACACTGATGTCGTCTGCGTACAAAATGCGCTGTTGTAACACGGAGTGATTTACTAAATGTTTAATAAGCGCCTATTAACCCGATCAATCTGTTTATCGACATGACGCCAAAACGGGTGATATTGCGCTATGATATTTCCAATTATTGACTGCTCCGTTTTTATAAGACCAAAAAAAAAGGAAAACAGAAGGGTACGAAAGTCTATTAGTATAACAACAACGTTAAAAAATATATTTTAATGCGTAATGACGCAAAGAAATGCGTTATAACGCAAACGAAACAAATAATAACGTAAATAAAAACACGTAATAACGCACAGTTACACGCAATAACGCAAAACAAACACGTTATAACGTAAATCAAAACATGTAATAACGCGAATAAACACGTAATAATGCAAAACAAACACGTTATAACACGAAAAAGACACGTTATTACGCGAAAGCAAAAAACACGTTATAACGCACAACAAACACGTTATAACGAAAAACTAAACTCGTAATAACGCAAAAAAGCACAAAATAACTTAAAATAAACATGTTTTTACGTAAAGCTAAACTCGAAATACCGCGAAGAAACACGTGCTTACACAAAACAAACACGTTATAACGTAAAACTTTACTCGTTACAACGTGAAGAAACACGTTAGAACGTAAACCTAAACTCGTAATAACGCGAACAAACACGTAATAACGTAAAATAAACACGTTATTACGCAAAACTAAGCTTGTAATAACGCGAAGAAACACGTACTTACACAAAACCAACACGTTATAAAATAAAACTAAACTCGTTATAACGTGAAGAAACACATTATAACGTAAACCAAAACTCGTAATTACGCGAACAAACACGTAATAACGTAAAATAAACACGTTATTATGTAAAACTAAACTCATAATAACGGGAAAAAACACGTAATATCGTACAATAAACACGTTATTACGTAAACCTAAACTTAACAATGCATTTGAAAAAGATTTCTTTAAATTAATGAATAATGCTGTCTTTGGAAAGACCATGGAAGATATGAGGAAGAGAATTTAATGAACGTCGAGTTGGTCAACACACCAAAAAGGCTCAGAAAAGTATGCGCAAAGCCAAATTTTCAATCTTTTGAAATCATCAACGAAGATTTGGTGGCGGTCAACTTCAGAAAAACAAACATCGTGTCAAACAGACCCATTTACGCAGGATTCTGTATACTTGATTTTTCAAAAATATACATGTATCAATTTCACTATGATGTTATGAAAGCTAATTATTGCGAGTGAGCTCAGCTACTATTCACAGATACTGATTCTTTGGCTTACGAAATAGCTAAAGACGAATGGTACGCTGACATGAGAGAGCACATGATCTGTTTGATACGAGCAACTTCCCTAAAGCCCATCCTTTATACAGCGACAACATTTGTACGGTCTTGGGGAAAATAAAGGACGAGTGTGGGAGTATACCAGTTGCATCTTTTGTTGGGTTGAGACAGAAAATGTATTCATTTATGTACGACGGAAAGCAAAAGCAAACTGCCAAGGGTGTTAAAAAATGTGTCATTGAGAAATAGTACGAGCGATGCTTGTTACAGCAGTGCATTATGCAACACAGTATGAAGATGAGCAGAAGTTTTAATCATCAAATCTACAGCGTTACAGTATCAAAGAACACCCTCTCACCCTATGATGGTAAACGATTTGTGTTGGATTCCGGCATAGACACGCTTGCTCATGGGCATTATAAAACCATTAGATTTATAATTTGGTGCAAAACAAAGTCATGAACCAATTCATGCCTCGTAGCGTAGCCAGCCTATACCCATTGATATGGAATTTTGAGTACGTATGTGAATAGACCACTATTAGAAGGTTAACTGGTGTAAATAGTGCTATCTTTGACAAGTGTAGCTACATTGAGTTTGATAAAGCTATATATGTATTGAAAATAGGTACTTGTTGTGTTTTCTTTCTATTGTTAAATGTCTAGTATATATTCATAAATTAATTCAAATATGTTCACCCATGTGTTGTATTTAAACATTTGCTGTGCGATTGTTGTAGTTTAGTCTGATTTACACCTTATGTACAAATAAAATATGTATTTAACCTTCCGATTTGTTGTTTAATATTAGGTTGACAGGTGGGACTATAAAATGATAAAGACGGCAGCAAATTTTATTATATGAAGTATATGCAATTGCATAACAAACAAGTACTGTGTACCGTATGCAATATATATCATAAATATAGTATTATTATATACACGTCTAAAAGTCAAAAACACAGTTTTATAAAGTATATATTAGAATGGTCACACATATTATTCTGTGTCTGACTCATCGACAGTATTATCCTCCAACTCTTCCTCCATTTCGCTGTCATCATCCACATTAATATCATTTCCAAAATGTCCAAAAACTTATGACTATGCTTTCTCAGCAATAAACGAATTGCTCGCGTCTGGTCCGTTCCTCGTTCCATGTATTCGCGGATATTAGACATATAAATTTTGGTATGGATAATTCCCGCGCGCAATTTCAACCATTGATAAATGTATTTTCCGTATCGCTTTTTTTTTTAATTTTGCTTCACTCGCACTAAGTCCTTCTATTTTATGCTTGTCAACTTTCTTCCGCCAAGCGTTTTCATAACGTTGCCTAGCCAGGTTGGCAAACAGCTCGTATACTCATTTTTCTCGATCATCCGTTGTGTCTGAGTTTTCAACCTGTCTGAGGAAATTATATAGGCACATATAGATATATACTGTACAGTAACTTATTATCTACTTCATTTTCGGTATCCTTTTTGTTACTGTATAATTATTATAACTTAAATATTACATATTGTTTTGTACTATACCCCCGAATAAGGATAACACATCTCAGAACACACAACATATACCGAAGCCAATACAGTTTACAATGTTTCAAGACTTGTTTTGAACATAAGGGTGCATGTAAATTCAAAGATCAAGATACTACCACACATGCATACACGAGTACATATTAAACATGTAGAAGTTATTTAAAAATACTTACATCTTCTTCCCTGCATTTTAGCTGCTACTGATTCCGAAATTGACCAAACAAATCAATACAGTCAGAATCATCCATTTTTGAAACAACAATCACTGGTCACATCATTTCGATTTCGGTATATATATATTCTTTGTTTACGTTATTACGTATATCGTCGCATAATTACTCGTTTAGTAGTACGTTATAACGTGCTTGTTTTGCGTTCAACCGTGTTTCTTTGCGTAATTACGCGTTTAGGTTTAGGTAATAACGTGTTTATTTTACGTTATTACGTGTTTGTTCGCGTTATAACGAGTTTAGGTTTACGTTATAATGTGTTTCTGAACGTTATAACGAGTTTAGTTTTACGTTATAACGTGAAACGCTTGTGTTAGTACGTGTTTGTTTGCGTTATTTCGAGTTTAGTTTTACGTAATAATGTGTTTATTCTACGTTATTTTGTGTTTTTTTCGCGTTATTACAAGTTTAGTTTTACGTAATAACGTGTTTATTTACGTTATTACGTGTTTTGCGCGTTATTACGTGTTTGGTTTACGTTATAACATGTTTCTTCACGTTATAACGAGTTGAGTTTTACATTATAACGTGCTTGTTTTGTGTTAGTACGTGTTTCTTCGCGTTATTTCGAGTTTAGTTTTACGTTATAACATGTTTGTTTTGCGTCATAACGTGTTTTTGCTTTCGCGTAATAACGTGTTTGTTTCGTGTTTTAAAGTGTTTGTTTTGCGTTATTATGTGTTCATTCGCGTTATAACATGTTTTGATTTACGTTATAACGTGTTTGATTAGCGTTATTTGTGTTTATGTGCGTTATTACATGTTTTGATTTACGTTATTACGTGTTTGGTTTGCGTTATAACGTGTTTCTTTGCGTTATTACGCATTAAATATATCCATATTTTAAACGTTCGTTTGACACTTATAGGCTTTCGTAGAAGGGTGAGGTATAATAATATATAAATATTGGAATCTTTGAGGGCGATAGTTCATTTTGTTACCCCGAGGGAATAATGTTGCCCAAGGCGAGCCCGCGGGCAACATTATTTTCGAGGGTTGACAAAATGCACTAGCGCCCTCAAATAATGCAACAATTATTTTATTATACCGAAACAAATGTCTACCCCCATTACGTAATACCAATGCAATAGTCTACAATCATGACGTCATAGCAAGTGGCTTTGCTATGTATGGAACGCCGGCACGTCTTATGTCATACATTTTTATCATATTATGTTCTTTTTTTATTATGTTATGTGGATACAGCTTTATATGATGTGGACATTTCTTTATATGATTTGGATATTTCTTTTTATGATATAGATACTTCTTTATATGATGTGGATACTTCTTTATATGATGTGGATTTGTCTTTATATGATGTGGATACTTCTTTACATGATGTGGTTCTTTCTTTATATGATGTGGATATGTCTTTATATGTTGTGGATATTTCTTTATATGATGTGGATATTTCTTTATATTATGTGGACATTTCTTTATATGGTGTGGATACTTCTCTATATGATGTGGATATTTCCTTATATGATGATCATATGTCTTTATATGATGTAAAAATTTCTTTATATTATGTGGATACTTCTTTATATCATGTGGACATTTCTTTATGTGATATGAGTATTTCTTTATATCATGTAGATATGTCTTTATATGATGTGGGTGTTTCTTTATATGCTGTGGATACTTCATTATTTTATGTGGACATTTCTTTATATGATGTGGACATTTCTTTCTATGCTGTAGACATTTCTTTATATGATGTGGATACTTCTTTATATGCTGTGGTCTTTTCTTTATATGATGTGGATATTTCTTTATATGATGTGGGTTTTCTTTATGTGCTGTGGATACTTCTTTAATTTATGTGGCCATTTCTTTATATGATGTGGACATTTCTTTATACGCTGTGGACATTTCTTTATATGATGTGGATACTTCTTTATATGCTATGCACATTTCTTTATATGCTGTGGACATTTCTTTACATGATGTGGATATTTCTTTATATCATGTTGATATTTCTTTATATCATGTAGATATGTCTTTATATGATGTTGATTTTTCTTTATTCGTTGTGGACATTTCTTTATATGATGTGGACATTTCTTTATATGTTGTGAATACTTCTTTATATGCTGTGGCTTTTGTATTTATATGATGTTGATATTTCTTTATATGCTGTGAATTTTTTATCATGTAGATATGTCTTTATATGATGTGTTTTTTTTATATGCTGTGGATACTTCTTTATTTTATGTGGACATGTCTTTATATGATGTGGCCATTTCTTTATATGCTGTAGACATTTCTTTATATGATGTGGATACTTCTTTATATGCTGTGGTCTTTTCTTTATATGATGTGGATATTTCTTTAAATGATGTGGGTTTTTCTTTATATGCTGTGGATACGTTTTTTTATGTGGACATTTCTTTATATGATGTGGACATTTATTTATATGACATGGATACTTCTTTATATGCTGTTCACATGCTGTGGACATTTTTATACATGATGTGGATATTTCTTTATATGATGTGGACATTTCTTTATATGATGTGGACATTTCTTTATATGTTGTGAATACTTCTTTATATGCTGTGGTTTTTGTATTTATATGATGTGGATATTTCTTTATATGCTGTGGATTTTTCATTTTATTTTCAGTGGATTTTTCTTTATATGATGTGGAAATTTCTTTACATGATGTGGGTATTTCTTTATATTTTGTGGATATTTCTTTCTATCGTGTGGATATTTCTTTATATTATGTGCACATGTATTTATATGCTGTAGACATTTCGTTACATGATGTGGGTATTTCTTTATATTATGTGGATATTTCTTTATATCTTATGCATATTTCTTTATATGATGTGCAAATTTCTTTATATGATGTGCATATTGCTTTATACGATGTGGTTAGGCCTTCCGTTATTATGACATGTTGTCGATTTCATTACGTTCTGACAATTCTTTGTTCTGTTATGTCAGGACGTTATTACGTCAAGTGGATATTTTGTTATGTAGTGGTGCATTCTTTATTATGATGATGGGGTTTATGAGTGGGGGTGCTATTCTGCCTCGACACCGGACTTGTGCAAGCGTCTAGACGAGAAGCATCTATGCTTAACTAAGGGCCATTGTGGGTCGTAATATTGAGGCTAAACAGGATGAATGTCATTGCGCAGTTGAGTTTTCTGTATTCTTATTAACAAAGAAATAACACATAAATAATTTTCATCCAAATTTTAACGGCTGTTAGGCGTAAAAAAATTGTTTGTTTTAGGTAACTTACATAACCAACAAAATTAGGGAAAGATTAATTTTTTTATTTTATTTTTATTCATAAAACAAAAACATATCTGACAATAAAATGTTCTAGGGTCGGGGCATTTTTTTAGGGTAGGTCTGGTAACCTGAAACAACCAATTTTTTTACGCCTAAGCTAAATTGGCAGTTAAAAGTATGAGCAATTCGCCCATGATTTAACTATAATATAATAACTCGTTTGGCCAGCCGCGACCGGACACACGACATAGAGCTGATTCTCCAAAGGTAAGGCCTTAGTGGCTACAGTCCAAGTGTTTTAAAGGAAAACATTACTCCAGATATGTAAGCTGTCGGCCTACGAAATGCAATGTTTAGGAGTATCAAACCGTTCAGACATGATGGCATTGCGTATGAAATATCCACATCATAGAAAGAAATGTCCATAGCATGTAAAGAAATATCCACATCATATAAAGAAAAGACCACAGCATATAAAGAAGTATCCACATCATATCCAGAAATGTCCACAGCAGATAAAGAAATGTCCACATCATATAAAGAAATGTCCACATAAAATAAAAATGTATCCACAGCATATAAAGCAAAACCCACATCATATAAAAAAATATCCACATCATATAAAGAAAAGACCACAGCATATAAAGAAGTATCCACATCATATAAAGAAATGTCCACAGCATATAAAGAAATGCCCACATCATATAAAGAAATGTCCACATCATATAAAGAAGTATCCAGAGCATCTAAAGAAATGTCCACATCATATAAAGAAGTATCCACATCATATAAAGAAATATCTACATGGCATAAAGAAATGTCCACAACATATAAAGACATGTCCGCATCATATAAAGAAATATCAACATCATACGATATCCACATCATATAAAGAAATGTCCACATCATATAACGAAATTTCCACATCATATGAAGAAGTGTCCAAATCATATAAAGAAGTATTCACATCATATAAAGAAAGATCCACAGCATATAAAGACATATCCACTTTATATAAGAAAAGATCGACAGCATATAAAGAAATGTCCACATCATATAAAGTTGTATCCACATAACATAATAAAGAAAGATCATAATATAATAAAAATGTAAGAGATAAGACATTGCCGGCGTTCCATAGCTATGTGATATTTCCAATTATTGACTGTTCCATTTTGATATGAACAAAGAAGGAAAACAGAAGGGTGAGGTATAATATATCTTGCATATTAAGCGTTCTAGAACCTTACATTACAATGAACCTGTTTGCACTTGTCATCGAGTACAAAGATATTAATTACTTTTGGTCACATTTATAATTTCAATACAATAACAAGTAATACAAAAAACATCATATCAAATCAATGAACATTTAAGGGTGAGGGATCGATAACTTTTAAGTAATAAAATATTTAAAAAATGGTTTTTATTAAGATATTGTGTATGCATTGAGCGTGTTTTGCTTTATCTACGTTTGTACTAACATCCCTGGAAGAATGTATTACATTATATATCAGCATGCAATGATTATAGTAACCGAAACGATGTATGCTACGGTATTGTACTATTTGTAACTACAGCATCTTCAAAAGCGGCGACATAATTATACACAACGTTTCTGCCATGACATTGAAAGACGTAATGTTAATCCGGTAAATGTCAAACCACAGCATTCATTATCATTAGTAATCGTGGTTGCTTTATCTCAGAAAATCAAAGAAGCAGTTTGTGTAGACATGTCATTTAATTAAATAATGTAATAAATTGTAGCGCGAACATGCTGAATTCAAGGAAAATTCTAAGGCAACAAAGTTAAATGTTCTGTAAAAAACTTTACGGGGATATATGCAGTGTATTTTGACAGTGTCTTATGTGTTGTTACGAAGTTACGTTTTTATAGCTGGTTTTGTTACGAAGTTGCGTTTTTATAGCTGGTTTTGTTGAAAGTAGATCTAATAAGGATCATCCAGAATGTGTGTTTCTTAACATGTTTTGGTTCAAGAGCATTTGTGTTTGTATTATGCTTGAATAGTGTTATATTTATTAAAAAACATTTTCTGTTTTCGGTAAACGAATATTCGTGTACTATGTGCATTTAACATATGACTGTTATCCAACTGCCTACAATTACGTATTATTAGATTCAAATTTGTTTGCAGTACAAGCATATTTTCTCAGTGTCTAAAAAGGAATATTTAAAACAAAGGTAAGTATAATAATTTTGAAAATGTTTTTCCAATTGTTAAGTGTATCAAGACAAGTAAACGCTGCAAAAAGGGATTGCAAATGCTCATAAGATGGCATTTAGGATAAAACAAATGTTACAAAATATTGGACTGCTATTTCAAAATGATTTCCATTCCAATGTTGTGGCATGCCTACGTGTCCTTCTCATTTACGATTAAACTCGTCGTTACGTTCATAATATAATTAATCGGCAAATCAGTCTGGCATGCCTGTTATACGAATGTTGCAAATCGAAATTGTATTGGCTTCATATGAATTGGCAAGAATGTCATTAAATGTATGGCTTCAATTGGAAGTCACATTTTGTGGATAATCTCATACACGATTATGCCAGTGCATTAATGGTGTTCTTATAAGGAAATACAGTGTTTATAATTTGCAGCATGATGTTGCTTATGCATGATAAGTTTAAGTTACTTAAGGAAAATGACAGCTCATTAGTATTTAAATGCGATAAAATAGCACCACGTGAACTAATTTGCAGTAGTCAGTAAACCCGTACTTTTAAAACCGCAGTCCATATAATATAATTCAATACATCTTAAATTGGTATAAATTCTGATAAACGTTAATGGCGTTTATTCGACCGAAAACTGTTCCTTATTTACGAAAGGCATTTTACAATGTCTATGTTCGAAAACGCATGGTACCAATGGAATGTACATGCTGATTAACTCCAGAGGCATCACCAGCTATAGTATACACTGATACTTTTACGATAAAACGTTACCAAAACGTTATTATTTTACCGATTTTAATGCGTTTTTTTAAATTTTAATCGGTAAGATGTCCATTAGAAACGATTTCTGCAAAGTTTTATTTTTATTTACATATTTCTGGACTGCTGCTTTAAATCATTTCAAGCTGATTTGAATTGAATCAGTTTGTGCCATTCGTTTTTACAAATTGTGCAGTTGCAGCTTTAATGCCAATTCGTTTGTGGAGATTACGACCACTTATCCGCCTTTATCCGCGAGTGAATGGATTGCACATTTCCTGTTTTCAACCAGGTATACCCCATTTCTGTTCTTTGCCAAATCTCGGCACACATTTTCTCTGACATGTTCCTGCGCTGGAGATATATCTAGAGTTGTGAAAGTTGTGTAATAGACCCGCAAATTTCATGAAACTGTTGTTTTATGATTATAGATGCAGATGTTATTCTTAGTGTTTTACTTTGATGTACCGCAGATAGTTAATACATGACCATGAACGTTTGCGCAAAATTTATTCATAAGTTATATTCTGGTTTAACTAACGTTAGCTTTAAACCACGCCAATAGTTCGAATCAAGACTGTATTCGTAGTTCATAATTGATAGTTAGAAACTTCACGACATCAGTACATTAACTGTTTCTTTAGAACTACATAATTATGGTGTAGATGCAAAATGATGCAAACAATAGGTGTGGTTATTTCAGTTATGGTATTTTTTTTTTATGGTATTTATTTGTCTGAAATACATCTTTATTCAAAATATTAGTAAACGATCATATAGTTCGTTTTGTATAAATTAGAAAATCCACACAGACATATTGATTGGTAATTATCTAAAACTGATTTTATTTCCGTCTGGTTTAGCAGTTATTAATCTTGAAAAGACTATTCAATTTTATAACATTACCTGCTTAAATCATTTACAATTGCTGCATTACGTATTTCTCGCACAATGATATTACCATACATTTGTTTCTGTCAGATTACGTTCTTCATGTTATTTCGATTACATTGAAAACTTGTTAACGAGTTCAATACAATGGGGAAAATTTTAAAGCAGCAGTTCAGAAATATGTTAATAAAAATAAAACTTTGCAAAAATAATATTGTTAATAATGAACATATTACCGATCAAAATACAAAAAAACCGCATTGAAATCGGTAACAAAATAACGTTTTGGTATATGTTTATCGTATATTAATCTCTATGCGATAGCTGGTGATGCCACTTGAGTAAATCAGCATGTACATATAGAGAATATATGGTTGGTGACTTTTTATATCGTGTGATATCAGACGAGTCCGATATGGCGTAGGAAAAAGGCGAGGCTTGCCGAGCCTTTTCCTACGCTATATCGGACGAGTCTGATATCACATGATATCAAAAGTCACCAACCATATATTCTATTTATTATGCCACGTTTTGCAAATATTGTTTTTTATAATTAATAAAATACATTAAACTAATTAAATCGCAAACATTTAGCAATTTACAGTACAAACAATATGCAAATGAGACAGCCTGACGGCGTCTACTAGCGTCGATGCATAGTTACGCATAACAAATAGTTCTTTATAAAATCATCAACAATTTAACATTTTCAAACACATTTAACCAATGAACCAAAAATTGAAGCGAGAAATTGCTACTTATTGGAGCATTGAACATGATATAAATACATTTACGTCATTTTATCTATTAACACACACACAAGAAGAAGACTGCAGTCGACATAACGATTACTTTTCAACTGTTTGCAGTACGTGTGTAATGTGAATATTCAACAACGAAACAAATTTAAAAGTAAAACAACCAGTGAATTTATTATCAAGTGCGTCGTTAATCAACTTTTCCATCAGTTCATAATGCGTTCAAAGTTGAGAGGTGGACGATTGCTCTGAAAAACTGTCCCCCAAGTGTGATGTCAAACTGGGTGGGGAACGCAACTGCAGTCTGCAGGAATCAGAGATGCAGCCTGTCGTGTTTGCGATGTGGGCTCGTATTAAAGCTGCATTATATTGGTGGGACAGCAACAGGTATCACAAAGCTTCTGTATCACGTCCTTCCTGGCAGAGCTAGCAATTTTTAAGTGCCCTGGTAATACCATCTTCGAATGCACAAATAAAAGTCAAATTATAATCTTTTGCCTTCTTTTTTGCCTTATTTTAGAGCCATATGTGCCTATATTTAAATATGTATTGAATTAATTTAGTCATTTATTAACATATGCTGTTTTGCTTATGTTAATTTGAATTACCGTATTTTCAAAAGGTGTCAGAATTTCTTTCATATTTTCAGGTTCACAGCCACTGAAAGTTGTTGCAACAGACAGAGAGTAACAATTTTTGATGTGACATTTTCTAGACACTATGTATAGCTAGTGGATATGTGTTACTCTATCAAAAGGCAGATTATCTTGTCTATGAGTTCCAAACTGCATTTAACTAGTTGTTATGACGTTAAATTGAAGAATTCCTAGCTGACCATCATTATTAGATCTATTTTTTTCAGTTTCATATTCTTCAAATGGTTGTGCATCATTTACCAATTTTCTCTTTCTCATGTAGATTCTATTTCCCTATTTCATGTTTTAAATTATAACACATTGACCTTTCTGCATGTTATTTAACTAAACCTATTGTTTATAACTTTTAAAGCCATGTTTTTATTTACATTTGACATTTCATTTAGAAATAAATTTATTTGTTGTGAATCAAATTATAATGGCAAGTATTTATTTGAATTTCTAATAAAAAGTAAGAGTTCATTTTTATTAAATTGACCATAATTTCTTGAACAGCATGTTTGTTTTTTTTACTTTTTGTATTTTATTTATATTTTTTTTACCGTTCATTTCAAACAAAAATAATTGTTGTTACCTGGCTAGATTCTAGTATTTGTTTGCTTTCTTTTTATTTCTTTCATTTTAATTTGTCTATTTACAATAACTGTTATTAATAGCATTTTTCTAAAACATTGCATTTGTATTAAAGTGACACAAAATAAATTATTTTAGTAGCTTCTTCCTTGGTAAGACTTACACTTACAGTACACTGCAACGTACAGCAATGGTTTCATTGAATTTTATGTAATGGTGTATCCATGGATATTGATTAATAATTAGGGACTTTGCAGTTCCTTTTCACTTGTTGATACAATTAATGGTCTGAGTGATTTGGTTTCATATCCCTAGCCAAATTTTCTGTATAGATAAAAAAACAGCCACAAAATTTCCTCCAATTTTTTCATGAATTTCAATTTTTGTGATATCTGTAATATTTTCAGGTTTTAAAAATATCAGATTTTATTGACAGGTTTTGTATGTTGTGCATTGCATGTTTTTGCATAATGCTTATTTGACATAATAAATGTATTCTTGTTAATTGAATAATGTTTAAATGTTTTGTTCCAGTAAATTTATTTATGTGAATTAAAATGTTGGCATTGTATAGATCTATTCTTTGTTTACATTTTAACCACGTAAGTGACATTCCACGCCTACAAAAAGTAGTTCCGAGAAGTGGGCGGGATTAAACAATCCTTGCACGTGACACAGTAGCATGATATTCGTTAATGTGGGCGGAGCTGAAACGTGTTATCAGTCAGGGACATGATATTACAGAAAGTAGGCGGGGTTAATTTGTGTTATCGGTCAGCGGTATAAAAACGCTTAAAAATATTGGGTCAACATCTTCAACGTAATTCTGCACTGGTGGCATAATAACAGTGTATATTTCGTTCGTACCAAGCGTTTTCGAACAAATACATTATAAAATGCCTTTCGTAAAATAAGAAATAGTTTTAAGTCGAATAAACGTCATAAACGTTATTTAGAA
Organism: Congeria kusceri; assembly: GCA_027627225.1. Lineage (NCBI taxonomy): Eukaryota > Metazoa > Mollusca > Bivalvia > Myida > Dreissenidae > Congeria > Congeria kusceri. The sequence goes on along the minus strand of CM051032.1, from coordinate 32,898,492 downwards.
CTAATGCGAATTTAAGATGTATTGGATAATATTCCATGGTCTGCGGTTTTAAACCGAACAACTAGTAGACAACAAATTGATACGAAATGATAATTCGTGGAACTAAAAAGCCAACATACCAAGTCTCATGCTTGCAAACATTCTAAACTTCCGACTTGTCTAAATCTTAAATATTTTAGCCAATACAAGTTCACGCTAATATATAGAATATAAAATAATATGTATTTATTGTATGCTAGTAAAATGATTGAGAACGTTTGACCAGAGCCTTCATGATGCTATCTTGAATAAATGTAAAAGTAATATAATTTAGATTATTCTTCGTGTCAAAGGGATCAATTGTTGTATATTTAGCGGACATATTTTCATATTTAAAAAAATATAAATTTACGACCTAAGGATCAAAAGTATGTTACGCTATCTAAACGGCAAGACGGTGCAATACGCATTGATGTGTATTTTAATCCTGCTGAAGTGATGTACATGTTTTCAATTAATCCTGCTGAAGTGATGTACATGTTTTCAATTAATCCTGCTGGAGTGATGTACATGTGTTCAATTATCCTGCTGAAGTGATGCACATATTTTCAATTAATCATGCTGAAGTGATGCACATGTTTTCAATTAATCCTGCTGAAGTGATGTACATGTTTTCAAAAAGGTGTTTTGAAAAGAACTGGGTCCGTATTCACAAACATTCAGAGTCTAAATTTCAGACTCGGAGTCAAGAGATGAATCGAAATAGCGTATCGACCATTATGCTAATCACATAAAAATCACTTTCGACTTTAAGTATACTACACACACACATAAAGTTATATAAATTTAAAATAATTTTCTACCCGGAGAAGTCTGACATTGTAAGATTTTGTAATTTGAGTCTGAGTCGCAGTTTCAGACTCTAAATGTCCCAGAAGTATTCCCCCATTCATTCGTTTCACGTTATTAACGCTTTATAATTCATGTCGATTATATTAATGTTTCAAGTGTGCGCTTCTGTATATATACTTTATTTTATTTTCGACAATTTGATTAACCCTTTTTAAAAACATAAACAAACATATCACTAACTCCTGTCAGGCATAATCGTTAGAATACATAAAACGGGTTTGTAGAATTTTCTCAAAACCATTAATATCATGCATAGTTACACATATACATACTTCAAATACAGCGTTTAGTATTTAACCTTTATATTCGGGTAATTTTCAAACTCTAAACATTGAAGATTAAATCTGATTAATCGTTTGGCAATCCCTACTATGTACGCTGGTATTGGTAGAACTTTGAATTGGTAGATGTAAACACCAATCACAACAAAACATGATAGACAGTTGTTATTTGTTATTGCATTTTTCTCATTTCACAAAAAAAGTATATATTTTATTATTCTTGATTCATTTTAAGTTATTATGGTAAGTAGACTATTTAAGTTCAAACGGGTATTTTACAAAACCCTAAACGATTATTAACAATATTGAAGGACATGCGGATTCATTAAAACAACTGACTAATCAAATCATGTTTAAGCTATACAATATGTTTATTTTAGTGGTCTTAAATGAAATAATAAAAACAATGTTGACAACTTAGAAAGGTTAAATTCCAGTATCAAATCCCGACCATTCAAGACACGAAGCAGATGTTTTCCTGAAAAAATACATCAATCAACCGAAAACGTTAAGTATCGTAGAGGGAACTGGAAAGTATTTCTCTGCGAACAAACAATAACCTGATGATTTTAATGCGAATATTAAATGTGTTATGCAGAAAAATGCAATAAATTAACGGTTAAGTACCATCATAAATATGCGTGTATACTTATCGAGGAGTGTATTCCAGCTAACCTATAATGGTAATACAAAGTTTGAAAGCAATTCTTACCATGCTCTTGTATTTAAGTGATCTTCATCACACAGGTGATGAGATAACCATGAATGGCTCGGTGGAGCGGGAGCTGGGCCGAACGCGTAAACAAACAAACAAGGATATCAGTAAAACTGATGGATGCTCCCCAGTGCGCTTTGTCAAGCAATATAATGCAATGAGAAGGGCAGAGATATTAAAACGACTAAAAATCAATAAAACTGCAAGACCAAATATGACATCAAAACTGTATGTAAGCATACCACAACAATACAAAATGAACATGCAGAAAAATTGTAAACATAAAATAAAAACAAAATAAAATAAATATAAGTGATGGATCACCACTGTAATACCGGTATGGTTATTTCAATTCCTAGTTATTTAGTTTTCCATCCAGCATCATTGAATTCATAGAGCACTTCGTAGTAATAGGTATGACAGTCACACAATTGACATCTGTAAAGTCCCATAACTCCAAGAAAAACCACTAAAGCGGAACGTCCTGGTAATATGCATACCTCATCTTGGCAATGAAGATTCCCATGAAGTTTTATTGAAATCTGGCCAGTAGTTGCTGAGAAAAAGCCCATACAAGAATTGTGCAATGTAAACTTATTTCAAAAATCTTCAAAGTACCATAACTCTGAGAAAAATCATTGAAGCGAAACATCCTGGTAATATGCACAACTCCTCTTGGTAATGAAGAGTTCCATTAAGTGTCAATTAAATATGTCCAGTAGTTGCTGAGAAAAAGCCCGGACAAACATTGTGCACTATATACTAATTTCGGAAATCGTCGAAGTCCATAACTCCGAGAAAAATCATTGAAGCGGAACGTCCTGGTAATATGCAGACGTCCTCTTGGTAATGAAGCTTTCCATAAAGTTTTGTTGAATTCCGGCCATTAGTTGCTGAGAAATAGCCCGGACAAGGAAGTCAAGAATTGTTCACCATATACATATTTCAGAAATCTTCAAAGTCCCATAACTCTGAGAAAAATCAATGAAGCGGAACGTCCTGGTAATATGCACACCTCCTCTTGGTAATAAAGCTTCCCATAAAGTTTCGTTGAATTCCGGCTATTAGTTGCCGAGAAATAGCCGGGACAAGAAAGTGGGACGGAAGGACGGACGGACGGACAACGCGGCGACTATATGCTCCCCCGAAACTTTTCGGGGAGTATAATAAAGACACGTACGTACGGTATGTTACCGCTAAGCAATTCTTATCACAATTTAAACGCAGATGATTTAATAGTTAACTTTAATTAAATGTTAAAAGGCGTTTCGACGGTAGGTCGATAAAAACATTTGCAATAATAAAGTTAATTTACAGAGAATTAATATTGATTCATAGTTAAAATACTCTTATGTCTATAAACATTTGAAAAAAAGTACATATTTGTTATATAGACAGTGGTCATCAATGTATGGAATTTCACTAGTACTATCGCCTTTGAATGTGTTGATCGGAAACGCAATACTCTATAGTAAGATGAAAACGCTAAATCACGAAACTACGATAACGAAAATAAGATAACAGGGTGATGATAAAGCACGCGATAATACGAAAAAAAAATTGTACGATGATGATGAGATGTACTATCGTGTTTTCACTGTCGTTATGTCACGTTTCCACCCACGTGCTATCGTGATATCGCCTTTTTGTTATTGTAGTATCGTGATTTCGCATTTTCGTTATCTTACTATCGCGTTATCATCATCGTACTATCGCGTTATCATTTTACTGTCGCCTTTCCATGCCCATGAAGAAAGAACACCCTCTCAATGTGACTTAATGCCGGATTCAGAGTTATGAAAGTAAACATTAATTATGATTCATAAATCAGGTGGATCTTAGCGATCCTAGTGCTTTATATTAATGCTTTTATGTTGATATTAAATTTAACCAATACCAAATACCATGAAATGTGTTCATCTTAATGTATGTGAAACAAATGAAACTAGCTGCAGATACTACGGATGAAATGACTGGTTTCGCTATACAAGATGTCAAAGAGTCATTCAAAGTAAATAACAGCAGTATACTTGTTCAGAGTTCTAATCTATAAAATACAGAACGCGTTATTTTCTATTACCGTAGTGTCATGTGACGCTCATTGCAATGAAAATCACGGGAACGCTATTTTAACCAGGTGCTAGAATATTAGTGACAGTGCGCAGTTGCAAAGGATAAAATACTGGTACATTAGTATTTACATTTATTAGTAATAATGACACAAATACGTATGCTATAACTGCATCCAGTTTTATTTGTTAGATTTCTCATTGAATTTGAACTAAGACATGCGAGTATACGAAGTAATCATCATCGGATATATTAATATTTCTTCCGAACGTTATGTGTCAACTTAAAATTAAAAAATAATTAGGCAATACCCGTCATCAAGTAAGCACATAACTGTATTAAGGTTGGCCACAATTATTTGAAGAACTTGCCACGCCTATTTCTTAACAGACTAATTGAATGGATATAAGAAAGTTGACAACACTCACTCAAAGGTACTTGCTAGCACCAGCGCTGATCAAGAGGTGGATGTGTACTATTGAAAACGTGTTCAAGAAGAAAGGACATACGTATGAGTGACCAACTGAAAACACTAGACTGGTGAAATGGTCGCTGACTGGTCGTCTGTAATTAAAAGACAGTTTATGGTTGTTGTTTTTTTTGTTGTTGGGGTTTTTCGCCGGTTTTAACAGCATTTCAGTCATATCACGGCGGTTAGTTAACCTACTCACACTTTTCCTGGGCAAGCCCAGCCGATCTAAGCGGTTTACCAGTACTAAGCGTACATACCTATGCCAGTAACTGACAACTGCCCTACGTGAATCAGAGGTAGGGGGAGAATGGCCGTAGATATAACTTCATGACCAATCCACACACAAGCTATGTGGCTGGGCTGGGGTTCGAACTCACGATCCCCGGATTGACAGTCTAGCGCTCTACCAACTGAGCTCGCAGGACCCGGCCTTGATTATGGTTGGACATTCAATAAAATGTATCAAACATAAAATATGCTTTGAAGGCAGGATACATTTAGTTTGTTTTATCCTGTTTCTATCTGCAACAGTGACCTAATAAAGGGGTTGACCGGATAAATTTTCCTATCTCCAGTCAACAGGAAGTGGCAAGGTTTATCCAGTTAGTAAGCCTAGTGTATTCCTACGCGCCGAATAGCAACATTGTCCAGAATGACGTGGCAAAAATGAAATTCACCTGTACTCACCTGAGTTTTTCATCGATAAAAACGTCGTGTTGTTTTACAGAGATCCTAGCTTCCTTAATGAGTTTTTCATCCGCACATGTATGGCATAACCGATAAAGGTGTAGGCTAAACAACATCTTCCTTCCATTGCATTTCAAAACACTTGATGTGAGCGGGTTATTCTTTCTGAATAGGCTTTCTTCAATCAAAAACAAAGATACAATTTATTAATGAAAACAATAACCCTGTATATAAATTTTCGTTCAAATGTTATAAAAACTGAACGAAGAGTAGATCTACATCTATAAATTACAAACTCTTTAATTTGGCCACGATGTTCTCCGCCCACAATCCGAGTATATTCTAGAAAACGCAATGCAACTTTTCATAAATCGATGTCGTTTTATAGTTGCTACTGTATAATATATATTTTATGAAGAAGTCAAACTTCAAACATAGCTAATTTATTTAATCACAACGTTTCGGCTGAAAAGCCTTCTTCAGGTAACATGTTATGACAAAGACGTTATAATGACGTCATGACGTCATAATACATGAAACATAATTTGGCGTACTTATTACAATATATAGGATTCACAAAAGATACACCATACATGTAAAATGCAAATAGAGCAACGTGTTAATAAATACAAGTATGAACTATATATATGTCATACGTACACCTGAGACAATACAACTATTAGTAAAGTAATTTTGTGTTCATACCATTAGGCATGATGGTACTAAGTTTATACATCCACTCAGTTTCTTTTAAAAGTCGCTGCCAATTGTTATTAACTTTATCAATCGGCATAAATGAAAAGTCATCAATAGAGTGGCCATTAGAATTGAAATGTTCCGATACAGAAGTAACTGTGTCTGGATAATGCTTGATATAAAACTTATGGCTATTCATTCTAACACTACATTTTTGATGAGTTTGTCCAACATACTGTGATTTACATTTTTTACATGTTATAAGGTAAATGACATCTGTAGATGAACACGATAAATTATGTTTAACTTGATACTCTTTGCACAAAGTATTGCTAGAGAATTCATCAGATTCAGTGATATAACAACAGTGGGAACAACGGGATCTACAACATTTTGAAACTTGACAATTGGTACCAGCAGAATAGTTTAATTTAGAATGCACTAATAAATCTTGTAAATTACATGGGCGTTTGTAAGCTATAACAGGTTTACAATTATAAATGTCTCGAACACTCTGTTTTGAAGAATTTTTCAAAAGTCCCCAGTATTGGTTGATTGTCTTTCCTATATTCGGTAGAGATGGATTGTAAGTGCAAACAAAGGGTATAATGTCAGTGTCAGTTTTTGTAACGGGTTGTAGTGCTTCATCCATGGAGAATTCGGCTGCCTTAGTTATAGCCTGGTTCACAATATCATCTGGGTAGTTGCGATCCTTGAAATGTTCACGGATGTTATCGCAGTCTCGTTTGAATTGTTCAGTGTCAGACGTTATACTTTGATACCTTTTGGCTTGACTAAATGGTATTCCTGCCTTGCACGATTTAAGGTGGCAGGATGAAAACTCAACGTATTGGTGACAATTGGTGGACTTTTCAAACACTCTTGTTTCTAGTTCATTGTTTCCATTTTTCTCCACTGTCACATCAAGAAAGTTCACACTAGTTTTTGAGTACTGATGAGAAAAAGTCATAGTTGGTTGGTATGTGTTGATTTCATCTATAAATGATAATAAATCATTTTCACTGTGAGTCCATATGAAAAAAATGTCATCAATAAATCGCAGCCACAGGATAGGTGTCTTGCCACAAGATGATAGGAAATTTTGTTCAAAGTTCCCCATGTATACTGTATACTAATTCTTGTTCGTGAAAATTATTGGCGTCAGCAAATCAGCTTATTTTTAAAATTTTAGAATGATTACCGGTAAGAAACAGAGGACTATTTTTTCGGGAAGTACGCATAATTGCTAGTTATAAAGTTCTAGGCTCGTTATAAAACATAAAAGTTAAAAGCTAAACCTTTAATTAAACTACTTTTAAAATGCAATTGAGTAGAAAACAGTATAAATAAAATACATGGTAGGTGCCAGGAAGGAGAAAGTTATCCGGTTTGGCCCGAAAACAAAAATAGGGCTCGCTAATCCTCGCCCTATTTTCATTTCTAAGCCTCAACGGATAAACTTTCTCCATCCCGGCACCAACCATGTATTCTCTATATTTGTGTAATGCAAATAAAGAAAGATTTTTGCCTATAATTTAAAATTTTAGAAGAACGAAATATCAGAGATTTAATTAATAAAATACATGAAGTGTCATTTTTATTAATTAGTATCCTTCGATGCCCATTGGCATTAAAAGGCGCGGAAACCAATATTTAAACATATTACTGACGGTACTCAGGTGCAACCTATACGGAGCTGGAATAGTAATAAGGCCAATGTTAGTAATAATGGTATCAATACGTATGTTGTAATTGTTTCCAATTTAAATTGTTATGTTTCTCATATTACTTGAACAAAGAATCATAAGAAATAATTACCATTGCTCATGATAATATAAACATGTCTCACATTATATTAAATTTGAACGTGTCATATCTCATCATGCCAGCTTAATTTTCAAAAAGAATTAGTAAAAGGCGTCAATCATTACAACTGCCATTCCATGCTACGGTACTTACTTTGCATTGTACCCGAATTAAAAACAAAAAGCGTTATTCATTCTCCATCACCAAGTTAAGTATTTGGTACATGTATGCAAAAAGGACATGTTATTTTATATTGATCAATAAGTATACGTCTTTAAGTTTTTTGAAATTAAATAATAGAATATAGTTAATACAATTGTGTTTCTATGTATAACGAGAACGATCATTGATCCTAAATGTTAGGAGGCTATAAATCCTGTTCATCGTCATTGTTTTAATGTTATTTCTGAAGTTGTGCTCACGCAGCTTACTTACTTAGATAGGACTGCTTTTTGCATAGTTGTATCATATGCTGAACTGTTATAATTATGTTTTGCTGACAATGTACATTGTACAAGTCGATACAAATTGTCTGTCTGTCTTTCTGCCTGTCATTATTTTGATTGGATGTTTTCATAAGCTTTGCTGACGACGCAGTTGGGAGTAATTATTTAAACTGTATACATTATGCACAATACATGTACGTATTTAAAATGTATAATCCAATATTATTAAATCATTAGATTCTAGTCAGTTACATTTAGTTAGTTAGTTTGTAAGTTAGTAACTTAACTAGTAAGTTAATTAGTCACTTACTAACCTACTTTCTTAGAGTACAACACAAATATTTAGACCAATAGAAAATCTTGTTTATAACGTACTATTTGAATGGATCAAACACAAGATGATGGCAACAATCAGTCCAACAGGTACTTATCAGCGCAAGCGCTGGTCAAGATGTGATTGTACTATATTGGAAACGTGTTCAAGAAAAATCAACTTATCGTACATGTATGCGTGGCCGACTGAAAACACGTCATTGGTGAACTGGACCCTCACAGTGTTGTCATCTGCAAGCGTAAGACCGGCTATAAGTTGACATTCAATCAAATGTATCAAAAACATCAGATGCTATGAAAACAAGACACAACTATGTTATTTTGTTATTTATGTAGTGCATACACTAAATGATGAAGAATGCAAATAAAGATTATACTAGAAAGAAACATCACGAGCAAATAATCATAGTATTTATTTAATGTAAACCAAAGAAGAAAAGTGCAATGACATTAGAGGTTATAGTAAGAGAATATCGTGAAAAATACAAAGCGTGTTTTTTTTTTCATTTAAATCGTTATAATAATATAAGTACACATATATGTCTAAAACATGGACACAAGTTTTTTCTCAAGTAACATCAAGCAAAGTGGCCCTCAAAAGTAATGTTTATTTTATACGCGATTAGTCTGTATTCAGTTCTACGTTATAATGTGTTATTTACTACACAGGCGCGTTTATCAAGCGCGACTACCTCCAGAATTATTGCAAATTGACTTAAAGAAGGCTATCCAGTATATGCTTTTGCGGATAAAGATCTTTGGGCTGCAACAGAGATTCATCACTCTCGACTTAATCAAGTTTGACAGTAAACGACAACGTACAGGACTACTAATTAGAAAGGTTAAGTGCACTATTGATTTAATTAAAAATATTTTCACCGGCTTTCAGTCATATATATGTTCACCATAAATGTAAATTTTTGGAGCTTATACTTGTGTATACGTCTGATGCATGCTGTGTATTTCCGTGATTGGGGGACGTTGCTGTAAATACGAGCGAATCTTTTTGCCATTTTATAATGAAGCTTGTTTGGCGATTAACCTTGAAGCTAATAATGCACACGTCGTTGCTGTGGATGTCGTAACTATAGTATATCGGAAATGGCCTTGGGTTGCAGAAAAAAGGAAGGGAGACTGTTAGTATGACAAACCCACACTTGAATTTAAATTTTAATGCTCATGGATAAGACGGACACATTGTATGTAAGCTATATACATATTGTTTTTGTTTGTAATTCCACAAATTTCCATTAAACAAAATGAATTTAAAAGACCGAAATTACGTTGTCACAATGTCTTGTGATAAATAAATACTTCATTCACTAATTGTGAATTTATCACATGAGAAACATGCAACATGCAACCCGTCGTTACCTGTTATCATGAATGATATTATTGCTAACATTCCAAAATACACTACAGTATAATGTAAACTATGATAATTTGCTCACATCCTTTTTATAGAGCTATTATACCTTTTTGAGTTCGTTAACGTCCGCAGCGGCCCGAAAAATGAGTTAAAGCCCGATTGCGTAAAATGAATTATTTTAGAAGTATTACCATACAAATCGCATTATTTGTAAATGCCGTTGATATTACAATTAGCATGAACACATAGTGAAAAATGTTTTGACTTTAAATATATATTTGTAATATATTTGTAATGTGTCAAGGCGTTTAGACGTCGACGTTCTTTGTTGAGCTCTTAAATACTTCCAAACATCTGTATACAAATATTTTGGGGAAATTTTCGAGTTCTTGTCGGACATGCTTAAGGTTTCGAGAAGGTTGTTCAAGTTGCAAACAGAGGTTGTAAGTATGCGTGGGAAATTCCTGCTTCGTTTTAACATGTTTAGATGCATTATAATTATGATGCATAAAGCAGCATTTAATACTATTTATTTTGCGTGTTTCTATCAATGATATTCGTCCTAGAATTCCATTCAACGCTCTCAGAATTTTACAATGCATGGTATTCTTTATAAAAATATCTATATCGTTTGATCGCATAGTTCACCTTAATTCGGATGAAACCTCTTGGTTTCCTTGTCTTAATTAATTCATATTAAAAAACTGAGAAAAGTCGAGTAGTCGATGCATTGATTCGAAGTGTGTTTTGCTATACACTTTTGTACCCCTTTACAAGTGTTTTTTTTTTAAGCCAGCTATGTTACACGTAATAATGTCACACCGTTTCTTGAAAATCAACCATGATTAAGACCTTCTGTATGGTCTATACAGATTCGTTTCCTGAGTCTCAATCTTATCTGGAACAACAAATCATCATAACTGATAGGCAACAGGCGTCTAAGAAACATCATCAATAAAAACAATCAGCTATCTGTTGTCAAACTGTCCAGCCTACTATTACTTAGGGTAGTTCATTTTCTGTGCAACAATCTGATAAAAGCATAATTGAAAGACAGCTGAAGACAATTTGGCAGGTACGTAGTTCCACGTTGCCGTAACGCGCCTAACGTGGCACAAGTTGACTGGTACGTAGTTCAGTGTAAAGCCTAGGCCACATTGTCCCGATTTTGGCTACAATTGCTAACGATATACACAATCTTGGTGAAACATGGTAAAGCTTGAACAACATGGGAAAATATAATAATTCTTAAATGCGTTCTGGCTCTCAAGGTTTCGAAGGACATCTACACAAAATGAAACATATGTACAGAAACTTGAAGTTTAAATGTAAAAAAACACGATTATTTTGAAAAATAAAATTTTGGAGTGCTATTTCAAAACTAATTCTAGTTCACGGTTTTTGACTGTCCGAAGTGATCTTCACAATTACAGTTTAGATAAAAAAGTTGTTACTTTCATAACATAATCAGCATGCACATCATTTTGACATGATGCTATAAAGGAGTTTCAAAACTGAAATCTTATCTGACATGATGCTATAAAGGCGTTGCAAAACTGAAATCGTATCTGCTTCTGATATTTTGCAAAAATGGCCTTAAATTTATGGATTCACATAAAGTGGATTTGGCTGATAATCGGGAACGCGATTATACCAGTGCATTAATATTGTTGTATTTAACTCGTGTTGATACTTGGCGTTGTTAATGAACAATCATTTTAAGTACGGAATATTAGTCAATTGGCGGCTCAGTAATATGTAATACGAAAATAAATCATTTCCGACCATTGAATTATAAACAAGTTAATTTGAAGTGAAACTGTTTAAAATCGTTATAAAATTTACGAACACTCATAAGCAAATATAGTTCAAACTTTAATGCTTGAGCATTTAAAGTTAAAATTACACGATGACGATATTGCTTAGATATAGTACAATCAATATGTGCTATTTTGCAATATTTAAACAAACTATAAACTATACATTTTAAAATTTATACAATATCTAAATCATGCATATGCATTAAGTTTATCGAATACACAACATATTAATTATGTTAAGTCTATTCTTTATTATTTACATTCCATTCATAATTATATTGTTATTTTGAAGTGTTGTGTTCCTTTGATAGCATAAGTGACCTTATGTGCGATAACTTTAAGTTAAAAAACAACAAAAACTAAACCAGTTTACCTCACACGGGTAGACAACATTCCAACAGTTCCTGATCATAAACTATCTTGTAAAATTAATGAGGCCATGCTCATGAACGCCATGACATTAAAAGACGTAAACCTTATCAAGTAAATGTCCAACCACAGTATTCATTATCATTAGCAATGGTTGCTTTATCACATAAAATTAAAGAAGTAGTTTGCATGTCCTTTTATTCAATAATGTAAGTAATTGTTTCGCAAACATAGTAACTTAAAGGAAAATTCTACGGCAACAAAGTTAGATGTCCTGTTCTTTACTTTATGGGTAAATTTCTTTTGTACTAACATAATATCTTTGTAGTGTCAATTGGCCAGATTTTGTTGAAAAAGACAACATAATTTATTTGCACATCATTCAAGCATGCCTATTTTAAGGATGTCGCAAAATCCACATCGCATCTGCTTCCGATGAATTTGCAAGAATTACATTTATTTTATGGGTTCAATCAATTGGAAGTCACATTTCGTGGATTTGGCTTATAATCGCATACACGAATAAGCCAGTGCATAAATGATGTTCTTAAAAGGATCTATAATTTGCTGCATGGCGTTGCCAATGAATTATGAATTTTAAGTAAGGATAATGCTAGTTCATTCGTATTTTACCACGATTAAATAGTACGACGTGCAGTAGTTAGAAAGCCCGATGTCATTTTAAAATCTTTTCGAACGACAAAATAATAAAAATGCTGAATAAATTGACCAAAGTTATACTTCTTCTTAGCCAATTGTGCCGTTTCAATTGTATGGGCTAATACTTCCTGAAGATCAGGCCTACTGATCCGTATTCATAAACTATCACCATGTAATGGATTGCGCATATCCATTTCCCGTTTGCCTCAACCAGGTGTACCCCATTTCTGTTTATTTGCCAAATCTCCGCATGCGCACATATTGTCTGTACCATGCTCATGCACTGTAGATACCTAGATTTTGTGAAATAGACCCACACATTTCACTGAACTACTTCTTATTTCGATTCAGTTTATACATGTGTTCGTAAGCACACATGTCACACAAATGCTTTCAATTTATAAATGTATTTTTAAATTCGATTTAATAAAAGTCACCTTTATTTTAGCATGTCATAAAATACTAGCATGCTAAATCAGAATTATAAATAAAACATATTCTTGTTTGATAAACTATGTATACAGATTTTAGACTGATATGTTCTCGGCAGTATTGCATTTTGATGTACCGTACATAGTTGGTATATGACCATATACTTTTAGCGAAAAAGTTATCTTTTAAGTTAAATGTTAATTATATTTAAATAACTAAGAACAAGCAATCGATTCAGGATAATACTAATAGTTTATCTTAATTGATAGTTTAAAACACGCGCTTCGCGACGTAGTTTTATTATTTGAACAAAATCCAGAGCAGATCCAAATTTTACTCAGTCAATTAAAATATATTTACTCTGTTTTTCAGAAATGGCACTCATTATTCTGAAACACATCATTGCCCAAAATATTTGTAAAACGATCTCATAGTTCGTGTTGAATAAATATTGATTAGTAATTATCTAAAACTGATTTCATTTCCGTCTGGTTAAGCAGTTATTAATCTTGAAGACGATTCAATTTTATAACATTACCTGCTTAAATCATTCACAATTGCTGCATTACGCGGAATGTATTCTACCACAATGATATTAACATACATCGGTTCCTTTCATATTACGTTCATCAGATAATTCGGAGTTATTTCGTTTCGAACTAAACATTTAAGTTCACAATCAATATTATGGGGAAAATTGTAAATGAATTTCTATTAGTAAAGTAATAAAATGGTCTTGATCACAGATCAAACTTTTTTAACCTCCGACTGTGCTTAAGTTTAAATTATTTTAGCCAACTGAAATGTATAATCATATGTAGAATCACTTTCGGTTACTTTTTTTAATGATCTACCAGCAGTAAAATTTAGAACTCCTTTGACCAGAGCCATCCTGGGTATATCCTGAACATAAATATAATTCTATTATAGAGAATTCATCGATTTAAAGGGAACCATTGCTATAGGTTATATTGACATATTCACATATTTTTGTACGAGTATTTTAAAAATGTAAAGAAACTTCTAAACTGCAAACACTAAAATATCTGGACTATAAAATTCAAATATTATACCGAGAAAGACATAACACGGACAGTAAAGTGGTTCCTTTTTCCGTGCTAGAACCTACGACGTCCGAACAAAAGTACGTGACGCTCCTACTCGGCCAGATGGCGTAACAATGATGCGTATTTTAATATCATGATAGTGATTAATGTGTTTGCAAACATGTTAGCGAAAACAACAAGTATTCCTTTTATTCGTTTCTCGTCAAAAACGATTTCTAAATTGATCCATTAAACTGATTAAGTGACGAAATTTCCAAAGTTATTTACAACACATTTAATAGTCTCTATATAATATATATTTTTGTTATATACATGTCAGTGAAAGATCGAATTTTATTGATGAAATTAAATTTTATTTTTTAACTGTTGCAGCAGTGAAAAAATAAGATTTTATATTTTCAATGCAGTGAAAATATAACATAAAACGGACTATTTTTCCATAAATAGCATCGATCTACAAGTAGTGGTTTACAGCTCTTGGTAAATTTATATAGATGTACAATATGCACAGGCATGTGTTTACATAAAACACATTATACAATTCAACAAAATTATAATTTAGCGACAACGACTCACAAAAGTTGGCACTTTTTTCCCAACATACTTACGATTGACAGTTTTAAAATTATTTATGACGTCTTTTTTATGACGTCAGAATACACGAACTTGTGACGTTCAGGCTTATCTTGCGCAATTTTATTTATTTATTGTCCAAAAGCATAAAATAAAAAGAAAATTATTTGATTTCGGTGTAGTATCGTATTTTATTTCACTCGTGATTATCAAACATATATATTTTACTAGTGGCTGCGCCACTCGTGAAAATACCATTTTCTATGAACACTCATGAAACAAAATACAATCTACACCGAAATCAACAAATATCCTCTATATATTGAGACACAGACTATTGAGACCTTGTCAATTTGCCAATCAGTAAATAGGTCCTTTTACCACCGTACCATTGGCCCGATAATTGAATATTACCATTTTATATAGAAGCAAACTTATCATTCATCGTCTGCTATCGGACATGGTCTACATAGTCCTAGAGTCGTATGTACTTAATAACAATAATAAAGAAAATCTGCAGCAGATAAATTACAACAAATAACACGAAATAATCCCACTATAAGTAAGCTATGGACTATGTTAAGTAACTGATATGAAAAAATCCAAAAAATGTTGAATACTTAGGAAGAGTAAATACCACTTCTAATTCCTACAATTCAAGACTCGAGGCAGATGTTTTCCTGAAAAAATATATAAATCAAGTGTAAGTATTGCAGTGGGAACCGGCAGGTCTTCTCTCTGCAAACAAGCAATAACGAGTTGGATGTGAATTCAAACGCGTAAAGCAGAAATATGCAATAAAATAACGTTTATGTACCATGACAAAATTTAATGTTGGTGTATTTTCGTGACTATATATTATTTGAGGAGTGGTATTAAACAATGCGTATACATGGAAATATGAATTCTTATTTTTGGTAAATGTTGTTGCATGCGCGTTGATTTAATTGGCGATTGTTATGTGTATATATGTATTTGCAGTTGTTTTACGTCAATGTATCAACAATCCGTATTGCTACAAATAACCATACTTCTTAAGTTATCCTGTGTTGCAAATTGTTAGTGGATTTATGTTTAGCAAATAAAATGACAGCGTCCTTTTTAATACTAGTTTCAATTAAGATTGGACACTAACACAGCCTTGGTATATGTAATGAGCTGCAATATATGACCGTGTTTAATACTGGCGGAAAATCATAACATTGCAGACTCGAATTATCAGTAGTAAAGGCGACTTTCTGCGACATTTGTTTCCAAGTCTACTCCTACGTCTTGTCATGTCATCTTTAACGACGTGATTTTGCGAGATTTCGAGATCGATTTAGCAGCTAGCCACTGATTAGCCAGCACGTGTCTGACACCGTGAGTTATGATTTTATTATAAACAGTGCCATGTAGTAATATAAGAATAATGAAACTCCAGAGGTAGCACCAGGAGAGAAACCCTTATTAACATTCGCTAGTCATTTAATTGAGGCAAGTGACCAATTGCCTATACAATACAGGACAATACGCAAAATGCGTTTTCTATATGAACATCCGAATACGTTTCTCGTTTCAGTTACATGAAATTTCGTACATTTTTATTGATATAAAGTAAGTTTTAATTTATTTTAAACATTTTAGCATCTAAATATGGTATGAAAATTTGGCTTCGGAATATAAATGCTATTATCGCCTTCGTGGTTTAATGTCATTGCATCAGAACTTCAAATCCTTGTTTTGGACGATACACAACGATAAATCAAAAAATATTTCTTAAATCCAGACACGTATAGCATGTCTATTGCAGCATTAATATGTAATATCTTAATACATGATGCATTCACAAACTGTTTCGGGTTAAACGCAGAAACATTGCTACTTTTGTAATTGTCATGGAGACTAAATACCATTTACACGATGGTAGATGTTATTTTTGTGATAATACAAACGCCTCTTGTTGTTATGCAGTTTGTTTTACTAATGTGTTTTACAAACTAACTGTTGAACGACAATATTGGTTAATAATAGTGATTTCTTGACTAAATAGCTTGATTTTGATATAATACGCATTTTTTCTCTGTTTCTGATAATAAAACAATGTACATATTAAGGAGTTTATTGTGTGTATATTTTCCAATGAGGTCAAATTGTGTGTGTGTGTTTATCAACGAAATAATGTTAAAATTCAGGAAATGAACCACGCTGTATGTCTTAATTTTCGTAAAGGAACATACACGTGCTGTCTTTGCGAAACACTTTTCTTTACACGCGTCAGCCCCCAGTGGAATTGAGAACGTAAAAAAGCCACAACAATACATTATATACATCTCAGCATTACGTTCGGTTGTATTTAACCACGGCTTCACATGTCAATATTATGTGTAATGTTTTTGTAAGAAGTGCATATACAAAGACAAACTTATCTAATAAATTAAAATGCAATGCATATACATGTACACAATGTATGTATTGATTTGGAAATAAAAATAACAGTGACAATAATACAAGTATATTTGTATGTTTAGACTTGGCACACAAACATACAGAAGGAAAGATTTGATTCAATTTCCTTGAATTAGTATTTCTACCCACAACACACATTCCAGAGCATTTGACGTAATTCGGCTTAATAAACAATGTATGCTAACAGAAACATGTGTTAACGATTAGCAGTTTTATTGGACTCTATTTCATGTTGCAATGTGATCGAGCGATGGAATGCCTTTTCACTTTGTCAATTAGTTTCACAGACTTTATGCGAGTACAGACAGATGCTGAGATAACAGTGAATGGTTTTGGTGGGGAGACGGGATGGGGGCGGGGTGGGTCGAACAAACAAACAAATAAAGAGACGTATGCGAAGGTACGGTATGTAACCGCTAATACTGAAATCAATCGCGTTTAATTTAACGCTCATTGATGACATTGATGACACAGCTTAGTTTAATACCAACAGTGCTTTTATTACCTTCTTAAGATTCTACATGAATTAGTCGAATTTGTATGCCCAACTTAGGGTCAATAAATCGGTAGTCACAACAGTTTAGGTATGAACTTATCACAATCTTATTTAAAACGCAGATTATTCAAAAGTTAACCTTAAATGCAATTATTCCGATATGCCAAATTCGAGTACAGAAATTATGACAGGAAAGTATGTTGATAATGGTAGTACTCTTTAAATTATCAGTCATTATTATACACGTTTTTTATGCCTACACACTATTGATTATATATATCTTACACTTTGTTATAAAAGCTATGGCTGAATATCACTACTGTTATTTTTAAAACACGTTAATTGCCTGATATTGCTGTGACAATGAAAGGGGATGTCGCATAGTATAAATTTCGACAATGCGGATGACGTATTATATACAAATGAAATAGTCGGTCGTTAGATATATGGTAATTGAATTAATGGAATACTAACAGTATCTTGTGAGTCTGATATCAACTACCCACCAAAATGTTTAATTTGTCGCCACAATGGTCGCAATGTGAAAAAGAAATTCGCGAATAACCTCACTAATATGACACACTTGTCATATACGCAGATCTGAAACCAGGTAAACGCTGGAATTATGTTAAAATAGAGGAAGATCAATCGTCAGTCGCTTAAGATTGTTCAACAATCAGTTTACTTACAAATGACTGATTAATGTTACGAGTAAAATCCATATACTTTTCCGTATATTTATATTAGGTTCTTTGAGTTCACTGTAATCAATCATATAAAACAGATCAATCTGTATCTTTGATCGCTTTATCATATGCTAATTAAACTAAACTGATTACAGGCAACAAGTTTATTTTTACTTTTATAATAATACATCAATACTAGCAAACTTTTGGCTTCAATCTGAGAAAAGTCCAACATTAAAAATAAATTAATTAAATATAAATGTCCTTCGCCAAAATAGAAACAATGGCAATCATGGGGCAGTGCTCTAGATCTTGGTCAGTATTAACAAAGCTCCTTAAAGTAGTAAAACCTTTATAAATTTCCGATTCTCTACAATTAAATTAATTCTCTGGTCCTATCAAGTATTTTGTGCAATTTGCATCAATTTGTAATAAGATATTTAATTATAGTGATTAAGTGAATAATTGGTTCTCATTAGTAAATATGAAAACAAACCTTGCTTCTTAACCCAAATCGAATCATTGTATCATCCTTACATTTCTATAGAACAAAGTCTATAAATATAAACAACATACACATTTGTGTATTTAATAAAACAATAGAATACACTGAAATTTTGGTCTTAAGTGAAGATATTTGAGAAATTATTGAAGATTCTTTGTGAATACGGCCCCTGATTATCAGGACATAAGAGAATAATATATATATAACGTGTGGCAATTTATATATCTTTTGGTTGCAAACATGTGGCATTTCAAACAACGCATTAAAATCGGCAACATATTGTTCATTTAAGAAATGCAAGTCCACTTTAGAATGGCAAACGTTTCACCCATAATAACGTCTTTCACAGTAACGCTCTACCATTATCTGAGGCTATTATAACTAATGACTTCAGATAAATACTCGTACTCATAATTCGCTTAATGATCGTAAAATTATAAAAACGTATTCAGGTCTATTATCTGTAATGGCTCTATCAGTAATGATAAGTACAATGTGATGGCCTGAAAAAAGTATGTAGCATTAAGATTACAAAATCTCACCAAATACATATATTGGTCAGATAAAACAACTCAGATGAACAGTGCACAACATTACAACAACATCGGTAATTTATTATAAACATATTCTAGAACAATTACTGAAACTAAATGTAACAGGCAATAAATCAGTGCATATGCTACAAACCGATAATTTGTCAAATTAATGTTTTATTTAATATTGAGAATATACATCAATTTTTACCTTTATAAGAAGTATCTTTATTTTGACTAATTACTTTTACGTTCTTCGTTAATCGAGTATAATGGAGTCTTAGCTGTGCATTTCAAATTTGTTATGTTGTTGCTTGTAGAGAAACACAATTACAATATTGAAAATATATAGAACAATAATACGTTTATTTAAAACAAAATATATAATAGTAAGTGTAGATAAAACTAATATATAAGGTTCATTAAAAAATTCAGAATATACCAACTTTTAATGTTGATTTACTTTTGATAACACTTTTGATATGTTAAAAATATCTTGGTTAAACATGTTAAATTAAATCAAAATTTGAATTGCAAATGTGTTAAGTTGCTTATATTTATGCTAAGAAATATAGAATAACCTCATATCCGGGTGATATACTATATTACAAAACTGGGGGTTCGCAAGTGTAAAAAATATCTAAGAAATCTCGAATTAACATCATTCCACAACCCCCAATCCACCAAATACATTCAAGCCAAGAGAGGGACACAGTACATTATATGACACCGTTTTTTTTCCAAATATGAGTCAATATCAAATCGAAGCAAGGAAGAGAACAAACCAACATCCGGTAATATAGAACAGACATATCTTTTAAATGGATAATATCAGAAATTTTTTACACCATAACTCATAACATGTGTTCAACTATCTAAAGTAACCTGACGTACGTGATCTGAAATAAGACATGTTGATCTTAACAAGTGCCAGTTAATTTATCTCACTGTATACAATCAATACAATTATTCATATTTCATTCCATTTTGAATGAAACAAATTCGGGCAATACATGGCTAAAAAAATATGAATAATTAACTTTTATCAATTCATTGACAAATGCATCTTAATTCTGACAATGGATATAAAACGTACAATCAGCTTAGCTGGTATCTGCGTGTATATTGTTTGCTACACACATTTTTAAAATGACACGAATACCAAATAGTGATTGTTATCAGTAAAACATTTGAATTAGAGCTATCATACGGTTAAATTGTAAGAACAATTGAATAAAACAAACACAATATCGTAGTTTACATTTTACTTGCAATAAAATGTATTGTTACATTCGGTAGGACTACACGGGTTCAAGCTCTCAGGTCATCTGGCCACATGTTAACAAACGGTTCAATGCCGGACCAGAATTATCTGATCTTGATCTTCTAGCTCAACTGGGCATTTTCTTAAAAAGATTTTTATTGAAATAACTTTTTGTGTAGATCAATTAACATGACATGTTGTAAGGTTTTCATTAAAACTTTTATACTGAGAGGCGTTCAAGAATTATAAACAGTTTTCATGTTGACATGCATTTAAAACTGAACCAGTTTTTGAGTGAACGCCATTTTTGAGCCGTTGGCTGTACGTTTGCCAGATATGCCCGTATACTAGATCATGCATTGAAAATATAATATATTAATAACATAATAGATAGAGCACATTACAATATATCGGTACATTTAGTTGCTATCAAGACTTGTGTTTGTTCTCCAACTGAAACTGATTCAGTTTGCATAACAGCTTTATCGCTAAATGACCCCGATACACAACGCATGTTTATTATTAAAGTGTTTCTCATTCTGTTGCTCAACTGTTACGGGCCCAAGGGGACAACTGTAGTATAATATTAGAAATTTAAATATAAAAATATTAATATTGGTATATTATGAAGGTTGAAATAATGCACAAATAAAGGTAAAAAAGTTTTGCATTCTGAGAATTCTTTTTATATTATTTAGATTTATTTAAATTAATGGGTATCTTATATAACCATATCACGCACATGCATTTTCTCAAGTCAGAAAGAGCAGTTGGTTAGGGCGCCGTCAATTGGCATAAATTATTACGACTCTGTCGTCTCGTCGTGAATTCGATACACGTCCTGGGATTTATTTTTTCAAGAATTTTTGTTTATTTATTTTGAAAAAAAAGTAATAAGGTAATCATATTTATTTCTTGTATTCGCCCTTGTATTGCGCATTTCAATAACACATTAACTTTAAAATTGCTGATGAAGGTCACTTTTTGTAGGCATAGACCATCTTAGCATATGAGTGACGAGGGGGGGGGGAGAATTTCTAATGGATTAATACACAATTATCTCTTAGCGTCCATTAACAGTAATGACATTGCCAGGAATATTTATTAAAATCCAACGTTGTATAAAACTATCAATATCACGATTGCAAGCTAGATAATAGACTTGACTATTTTAGAAAATAAGTTGATATAAATCCATGTGTTGCGGATATCAATGAACACAATGAACACAATTGGTCTTTGCTGAAATAAATTAATGAATGAAACGACTCAGAAATTCAATTGATATAAATGCGTGTGTTGCACTATATCAATGAACATACACAATTGCTGTTTGCTGACCTATGTAAAATGTCCATTTATTTATTATGATATCTTTAACGTAATAACGACAACAAGGTTTAGTACCGTTTTCAAATCATTATAACTATATGTAAGCGAATATGATTTGAAAAATAAGTGTTTGAGGAAAAACAAAATCAAGAAGTACTTTACATTTGTATTTCCCGTTTTACATGCATACATTGTTCTAGAAGAAAGGAACATGGCAGTGACAAGCATTATGACAAAAGGGAACATGCGTAAAACGAGCATGCATGCCCAATGGAAAACATTAATTAACGCAATAGATGAAAGGATTAGCAGTTCAATTGGTAGCAATGCTGGATGAATATCGATGATTAGCAGTTCAATTGGTAGCAATGCTGGATGAATATCGATGCCAGACGAACAGCATTGCAGCCACAGCAAGAGCAGCGACAAAAACAGCCAAAGCAATTGGTTTTGTCTACAATGATACAATTTATTAAATACATGTGTTTTTCATTAAATACTGTTTTGTATTATCAATATATACATGTAATTCAAATAAAAAAAATACAGGATCACATTAATATTACTTTTCACTTGTCACTAAAACTAACAATTTTGTCGTGAACGAATGTCCGTTAGAATGTCACAAATAGAATTTATTCGAGTATTCAGTAAAACTAAGCTAAGTAACTGACAAAATATTGATACTGGTACGTATTAAGTTAACTATATTCTAACATGACGCGCGCAAAATTTCCGTTGTCAAATTGCCACTGAACAACTCGAAAAATGTAGTTCTATAAAAAACTGTAAAATATAGTTCGCATTGTAATTACATTGTTAATTATGTTGTCAGGTTATGTTAAATAGAAATAATTTTCGCTTTATCGTTGTTTATCTGTAAACAAACAACGAGTTTTGTTATTTAATTCATACGCATCAGAACTCAGAACCGTTATTTATTTACAGATTAACAACTCAAAATCGAACATTATTACTTAAATATACAAGTTATATTTATCATGCCTTATTTGGGGATGTTTTTTCTTTCTTCGGGTCGAGTGGCACTGCAAATGAAATACATAATAAAATAGATTAAAGTCACATCACTCTTCCTGAAAATAAGACAACGTAAGAACTTAAACGCATACGAACAAGCAAATATCGTTGTAACTATAAAACAATGAATGAGTAAACAAAATCAAAATAAGCATAAGGTAAACACACTTTAAAGAATCAAGGTCGCTTTGTTAATGTTTAAAACGTTTCTGTCATTTTGTATATAAGGTTTAAGGTTTAAGGTTTATTTCCAAATACATCGGGGCAGTAAAGCCCATGAGTACACTCATTTTTGATCAATACATAAGATGTTCTACACACATCAGATTTATGAATGTCAAGGTCATAACAAAAAACATGTATATGATTACACAACGTTATGAAGTACAATGTATTCACAAGTATAATATATTTTCGCTTTTAAAATACAGAAAATTTTCAACAATTAAAATGTTATACAAATCGATTATATATCATTTGAATGTTTTAAAATATATTTGTATATAGAAGTGTACTTAGTAAAGTATGCTAGGTAAGCATATTAGGTAAGCATGTGAGAGGTATATACTATAATACTATAATACAGCTAAATTTATTCGTAGTATGTATGATATGTATTTCTCAAGTTGAAAGCTTTTTTAACAAAATTTGCCAGATTTCTATTTATCTTACTATTATTGCACTGAAGAAGTTCGATAAATTTTGGTACGTTTGGTCTGACATAGTAATATTTATTAATGTATTGTTTTCTTAATTCAGTGTAAAGAAAACATTCAAATAAAAAATGGAATTCGTCCTCTAACTTATTGCATATACAACATGTTCTATTTTCGCGTGGGGTAGGTGCTGGCTTTTTCCATCTACCAGTTTCTATTTCTAAATTATGTGCGGACATTCTTAATTTTGATAATGCAATCCTACAACTATCTATATTAACCTGGTACAGATATGGTTGTAACTTAAAAACAGAATACATGGTATATGAACTTGATCTTGTTGACTGGTTTAATTCATTTGTTCAGTTTGGTAAAAATACATCTTTAATTCTTTCTTTAAACGCAATGAGAAACATATCTATATCCCCAACCCCTTGATATATCCACACATGAGAAAAACCTATACATTGTAATAAATTCTTAACATTATATGCCCATGACTTTGTTTCATCTTTGTATTCTACATTTTCGAACATAATGTCATATACTATTTTTGCGTATTTGACGGGTTCCATTTGTAATATTTTACACCAGTATTTTATAACATTTATATAAAATTTAATTTTCATTGGGGTTCTGCCCAATTCCCCATATACGAAATTATTTTGTGTTTGAGACCTTACGCCGAGTAATTCTTTACAGAATTTTAAATGTATTCTTTCTATTTGTATGATATTTTTGTTTAATCCCCAGACTTCTGAACCGTAACTCAAAACTGGTGCAATTAATTTGTCGAACAAATCTAACTTGTGACTTATTGACATTGTGGGGTATCTTGTAAAACAACTTTTTAACTTAAAAATAGCTTTCATAGCTTGACCTGACAATGAATCAAACGTACCATTAAAAGAGCCCCCCGTTGTAAAAACAATACCAAGATAAGTAAATTTTTGAACAATTTCTATATTTTTCGTCATATATGTAAAATGAATGTTTTTTCTCAGTGTACCTTTTCTAAAAATCATAATCTTAGTCTTATCAGTATTCACACACAATTTCCATTTTTCACAGTATGATTCTAACAAGTGTAATCCATTTTGCAGTCCAGTTTCAGTCTCTGAGAGCAGTACAATATCATCTGCATATAATAACAAAAATAATTTTAAGGTACCTATATCGAGCCCACGGAAGTCACGTGACATAAAATATTCTTCAATATCGTTTAGATACATTGAAAATAAAAATGGTGAGAGCGATTCACCTTGCCTGACACCAAGAAAGCATTCAAAGTCTTCACTGAGCTGATTGTTGTGTTTTACTTTTGATCTAACGCTTATATACATGGCTTTAATTATATCTAACATTTTCCCTCTAACCCCAAATTTTATCAATTTAAACCAAATAACATCCCTTACCAAGTAATCAAATGCCTTTGTAAAATCGACAAAAGCTGTATATAATTTCTTACCATTATTTATCACATGCATAATAGCACTATGTAATACAAAAATATTGTCCACAGTTCCCATTTTCCCTCTAAAACCTGCCTGTGCTTCAATATATACGTGATATTTCTCTGCCCAATTATTTAATCTATTATTAAGAAGTTTTGTAAACAGTTTTCCAAATGTACTTAATAGAGTAATGCACCTATAATTCCCTGGTAAAGATGCGTCCCCCTTTTTATGTATCGGCACTATATGCCCTTCTGCCCATTTATCTGGAAAATGACTAGTGTTAAAGATTTTGTTAAACAACTTGTGCAAGGCATTAGTGAAGGATACATTTTCCACTCCGCATTTGAAAAATTCATTTAGAACTTTATCTGGTCCAGCTGCCTTGCCATTATTTAAAGTTGTACATGCCCTTTTAATTTCCTCTACATTTATGGGACTATTCAGTTCATCGAACATAACCTGTAGTTCTCCATTTAAATATCTTTCATTAAAATATAAGACTTCTTCATCTGGTTGGAAAAACACAGATTGGGGGTCATTGACAGATTTAAAATATTCGAAAAAATGTTGTGTACTTATGGGGCATTTGTCTTGCACAACAGTTCCTTTCAATAATTTCCAGTACATTTTGGCATTTTCAAGTTTTGACTTTTCTAATTTTTTAGTTTCATTTTTATCAAAGATACACTTTTTCTTTCAATCTGTGCTCTTATAAGTATTCCTTGCATATACCATTTCCTGTCTTGTTTCTATATTTGGGTGATTTCTGTAAATATGAAGACACTTATAATATTTTAATTTGTCATCATAACAATCTTTATCAAAGTATGATTTATGTTCAGAGTTTTTAAATTCTTTTGTTTTATTTATGTTTAATTGCTTTTTAAAAAGAGGGCTACAAACATTTTCTACAATATCACAAAAAGATTGGAGATTACAGTCCAAATCACTACTACTATCAGATAAATCAATAATTTCAGTAAGTTCATCAAGTTTCTTAGAAATATTTTCATCTGAGAGAGCATGAATATATGCATCTTTCTTATCAGGATCCCATTTATATTTGTAAGGTACACACTTTTCTTCATTACCAACAACAATGGCATTTTCATTATCAGCAAAAGAATTTATACTAAAAGTTATTACACAATGATCAGAAATAATGTTAGGGTCTAATACTTCAAAAGTATATATATATGATGCAAGTTGTTCACACACTGTCAAAGTTATAAGAGTATTAATGTAGTTTGGTTTACTTTGGGTGATGAATTGTCAACTGTAAACCCCTATTTACATAGAAAATACGTATATTGAAAAAAAAGATTGATTTCCTATTATACGGTGGGAGCTTTTAAGGCAAGCGTTTTACCGCAAAAATAACACATCAGTTGGCACTAACTTCGGTGAATTAAGGTCAGTATATATAAGTAATTTAAAAAAAACAGTGCTTTAGAGCAAATTTGGAGTATCTTTCGATTACCTATTTCGTTGATAACTGGCAGTCCTATGTACGGGATGTGAACGTGAAAACGAGAAGCATTCTGAGGGATGGCAATAATCTTCTTGTCGCATTTCGGTAGCTTATTCCACTTCTTCTGCTGCTTGTCTATAATACATATATAGAGAATATTAGCTTACTGTTGAATACAGAGAAAATTATCTTGCGAGGCTTAGAACCCGGAGCCTTGGCGAGCGCTGCCGATGTTCGAGCCGAGCAAGATAAACTTTTCTACATTCAACACTAATCCTAGTACTCTATATAATCCCATCATTTTATTCTTCAAAACTTTATAAAAACAAATGTATAACAAACTGTAGAATTCACAAACTGGTAGTACAACTGCTTTTACTAGTATCGATTACAAAATGTACGTATTGTATAAAGAATTAGTCCCAATATTCTATAAATACAATAAACAAAACTTAAGTTGTTAACAAGTTTTATTGTATGTGAATGTGTTATTAGTACACAAAATACTCGAATAGTAGCTTTCCCATTGAAAAGGACCTTTAAAGTCAACAAAGACACAACTGCGTAAGGGTCCTTACAATTTATGCTCGATAAATAAATCAATACGCAATAAATGAACACGACCTGCTCGTTTTCATAAACTCTGAATCTAAGCACCTGTGTTACTGTAAATTTAATATGATTGTTTCGGAAAACATGTTTGCGTATTTTAAATATACTGTATGTAAATAACTGACCAGAAAATGCGATCGGCAAAAGTAAACAATGCGACTGTATCGTGAAACGTAGTCCGTGCACGCGACAAGCATATTTCCACAGTGTGGAATACATTTATCCCACGGGGTGTTTTTTCGTCAATAAAAGCGTGAAAATGGGATTAAATAAAGCATCTGTATGTATGTGAGTTGTTCTTTTGACGATTTAACAAAATAGATAAGTGGTTAGTAACCAGTTGATTATTGGGTAAAAAATAGATAAGTGGTTAGTAACCAGTTGATTATTGGGTAAAACAATGACGATTTCTTACTTATGAAATGTTAAATCCTAGTTTCATACAATTTTTTAGTATTCAACATCGTTCATAGTTGAGAAAAGCATCACGTTTGTTTAGGGCTTGAATATTTTCTACAAAGTACACTTCATTGCTCTTCAAATAAAGATGAATGTACTTTTATCAGAAGGCCACACAGATCAAACGACGATGTATATACAAAACGTAATCCGTTTGACAATAAAATTAATAACAAAGTTCCTAATTAAATGCTACTACAAGATTATTCATAAACGACTTTACAAATTCAGCATTTGCAGAAAGAAATTAATGGATATGTCACAATGTTTTGTCATTTTCTGGAAATGATGTTTCATCAATCCTAGCAAATTTCGTCAAAATTCAATTAGTTTCTCGTCAGTGTCCTTCGAAATGAATAGTAGACGACTAATCACAACAAATGCAACCAGAAATAAATGGACTGTTTTACTTTCCGATACGAATCCATTAGTTTACGTTACACACGAACATTGCTGCTGTTGCTTTGCGATTGGAATTAGTGTTTTAATAGTTTATTGTTTACAGTCCTGATAAGTGTTTTGTATTTGAAGCATACTCTTAGAGTTGTATTATTTATATTTAAACTTATCCCAACTAAAACGTAGTAACTGTGAATGTATTTTTGTTTGTTTGCATAACAATATTTTTTTATTGATTTAGTAATATGCTTTTTTTTTCTATGCAATAAATTGGAATGAATAAAGATGATTCATCTTATTTGTTTGATGCATACGTATTCTCGTGAATGAGGTTACACTAAAATACTATTTACATACATGTATATGTACGCAAGCGTACGAAGAGAACATATTTCAAAATAATGTTAAAAGTTCTGTATTGCATATAAGTTTGCAAAACAATGCATAACAACACAGAAGACTCGTGGTGTTTTAATTTTAAATTGAAATTCTTATTATTTTCTAACACTATTTTAAAAAGTTCATATTTAAAATATCTTATTAGTGTAATGGATATGGTGTCGCACTTGCGAACGGGAGATCGTAAGTTGGGTCCCTTCTCGGGGATTATCCCAGTGATCATTTAGTATACGCAGACACATAGTTCTTGTTCTACCCAGTAACGGTTTAGAAAATGTCTCAGTAGGAATCCGCTTTTCGACATTATAATAAATATATTAAAGCTATTAATCACTGATTTTATTTGCTATCTAATTCGTGTTTATATACTTATATTCAATGCAGCACAGTAAACGGGTGCCACATAACTGGTAAAGGATATTTGGATTTTATTAAAAATAAGCCATTAAATGTCTACACTGGAAAAACTAAAACATCTGAAATTAATTATAATAACAAGAATATCTAAAAAAAAAATTAAAAAAAAGTCCCGCCACCGAGGAGCGAACCTACAACTTCCGGATCAAAAGTTGTACGCGCAAAACTCTCGGCCAATCGGATTTATATACATGTGCGTGTAGATTTACTTTCTGTAAGTGATTTTCGTGTTCAAACAATTTCAAAGAAACTTACAGAAGTACTGCAAAATATTTAATTGTTTCGCCTTATAAACGCTTTATAATTGAATCCCTTGCAAACGATGATTACTCATTAACGAAACGTTAGTTCCAAAATATGTCTATGTCGGTAGTGCTATTACGCTCCTGTATTTTACAGTTTTCTTTTATTTTTGAAATATGTGACAAACAATTTGGAAATTGTCGATTCGTCAATGTGTAAACAGTCCCAGTTTATTAGGGAATATACCTTAAAGCAGCAGTCCAGAAATATGTATATAAAAATAAAACTTTTCAGATATCGTTTCTTATGGACATCTTACCGATCAAAATACAAAAAAAACTGCATTGACATCCGTTAAATAATAACGTTTTAGTACCGTTTATCGTAAAATGAGCTGTATGCGATAGCTGGTGATGCCTTGGAGTAAATCAGCATTTATATTAGTGTATATTTCGTTCGTACCAAGCGTTTTCGAACATAGACATTATAGAATGCCTTTCGTTAATAAGAAACAGTTTTAAGTCGAATAAATGTAATTAACGTTCATTAGAACAAATGCTAATTTAAGATGTATTGAATCATATTCTATGGACTGCGGTAAGGGGCGTTAACATTATGCATCAGGTATGAATTAGAAGAAAACAGACACCACAAAACACAGGAGCAAACCTAGCAATGAACTATAATGGTACATTAGATGATGCCATATAAAGAAACGCAGACAGCCTTGTCAGACATAACGCTATAAGTCTGTTATTTATGTAATCCTTAATGTTGAAATCTTTGTTAGGCACATATTTTAAGCAGAAAGTAAATGTGTCCTTAGTAATCACGAGAAACCCATTTTGTCGAACACGTTCCATATAGTCCACATATATGGGACACCATATCCATTACACAGCACATCCGTATACATTTTTAATTATGACTTTGAGAAATAATAATAATAATAATTTACTAATCAGTCGTAAACATTAAATGTGTGTAAGCGCAAAAACATGAAACGGAAGAAGATATTTTTCAGATTCGTAGATCAGGAACATGAACGTGGAGGAGAAATCTACAACCACATTTGTTACACAATATGGCGAATACAAATGTATCGGGTTGTAGATGCGATTTTTTTTAAAAAGTCCCCAGCTAATTTCCCGGGAATCATGTGCCTGGGTTTTATTATAGTAAACTATGTCCCTATTCAAATACCTTGGTCCAGAACAATCCAAATGCATTCTATCTGCTTTAACTCTATAGGAACCATAACCTTCACAACTTGACTCCCGTCGCTCTTTGGCGTTGCTATGGCAGCGGCATGTGGATCCCAGTTGCCTACAAACGGAGCGTCACCAGAGAGCGCCAAATGGTTGCTAGGGTCTTCCAGTACGAAATGGGTGGAGACGTCCATTCTCCGACTTTGCAGGCCAGCCATTCTGTTGTATGACATACATTTACATATGCATGTAGAGGTTTAAACGATATTGTTGTAAAAACATGTACATCGGTATAACAAAAATAAGAATACTTTATCAGCTTAAACACCATGTATATAAATGAAGCGAAAAATTTACCGAAGTGTAATATTTCCTACTGCTACTACTACTACTACTACTACCACTACTACTACTACTACTACTACTAATAATAATAATAATAAGAATAATAATAATAATAATCATAACCATAATCATAATCATAATATAACATTAATAAAAAATATATATATTATACTTACAATAATAATAACAATAACAATAAACATTATAATCATATTTCAAGCGTTCGTAGCTAATTGTGTACTGTTTTCAAATTTTCACTCGCAGCAATAAAAAATCCCGGATTCAAACGTTGACCGGGATCATTATCAAAATAAAAAAAATTCTTAGTTCCATTAGCAACCTTTCCAGATAACTTCATGCGAATACGTTTTAGCCTAAAGTTGCTACAAGGCGGACACACCAGTGCAAGTTAAAACATAACCTTCTTGGCGAATGTAATTATTCAGAATTAAGTTACTTAAAGAGACGTGTTCACAGATAAGACTAACCTAAAACAAATATTATATACATACAAAACCAATAATTAAATAAATTGCTTTCGCCGGGACTCGAACCCACGACCGCCATGATACAAAATCTGTCGGGCTATGAACCATTAGGCCAGTCTGACTATCAGTTATGCTGGTGAAGTTTTAACGCAATATGAAAGTGAAACACATTTTCCAAAATACCGATGAAAAGCGTTTCAGGCGCTTGATAATTTGTTATCAATTTTAATTGATGAGTTTTCACTGTATTTGCAACATAGGTGTTATCAGTAGTTTTATTTCGCTTGTTTATATGTGTTTTTCTTTTTAGGATCTGTGAAAAAAATATGAAAATTGTCAATTTATGAATTTGTGAACAGGTCCCTTTAATGTTTCACATTTAGATATCAAACTCACCTACAGTGTCTCAGGTACGCACACTGAAGCGATGCTTTGAACTACCACAGTCAGCCGGTTATATATAATTGTAATTATTTATTGAACAAAATAAAGTAAATAATGCGTTTGAATATTGAAGGACGACGTCGTTGTCACGTTATTTAGTGACGTCATAAATAATGCGTCTATGACGTCAACGTTAACTTAAATGAGAACATAACAGAAATAAGGTACTTACAAAATAAATTGTATTGATAAAAAATAAAATAGTTTTTTAAACGTACATTATAATTGTTAGTTTCCGCTTACATTTTCAAAAAACATCTGGGGGGGGGGGGTTAATAAACTTTCTTTAACTTTTTTTTTGTTCTTGGAATATTCACCACACAGTTTAGGAATATTGGACTGCATGTAAAACGCCTCCCATCAAAGAAACTGTACCATAGGCATGAATAAGGTAATAGAACAATACATTTCACAAAATGAGTTTGAAATTTACTTTTTCAAAATATGAATCACCGAAAAGCTGCATACAAAAAGCGAAAACTGCTCTTTTGACCGAAAGTCAGAAAATGTTAATGATTGATAGGCAAAAAACAGTTAAGGTCGGCGGAAAAAATTGGGGGGGGGGGGGGGGCGGGGGGGTGTGTGTCGGGTAAGCAGAAACAACTTTTTTTTCGCCTGACTATTAATTATTCTACGACTCTCAACAAGTCAATACTGTATAAGACGGAATAATTGTAGTGTTCATGGTGCCCATTGGCTGTGTAAATTAATTAATTACTTCCTATTACTATTAAATCCCAAAAAAATTCCCCATTAAACCATTATTTAATTAAGAACGTTGTGTATTTAAATTATTGTACTAATATATAATATGAATACAAATAACTAAATCAAAGTGGGACACGTTCCAATCGCTTACTAGTCCCATTTCATAAAAAGCGGTCGAGTCACAAAATCGGATAACTATCCTTAAAACAAACATCTTTTCTTGCTAGTAAAGGAGCGAAATATAGTTACAAAAAGAGTAATTAAATATTCTTTTAATATTCTTTAAATGGTATAATTTCAATTGCAGTTGTTTACTCTTTTGACCGGGGTATCCCTGTTTTGACTGTTACCTAATAGGTTGGAATGGAACCGATTTAAAGATGTCATTGCTAATACATTGCACGAACATGCGCTGATCAATTATTGACCGGTACAGATACAGAATGCTGGAGTAAAACTGTAAACGGTGTTCCGCACTCTAAATTTCTTGAAGTCGCACGGTAATTTATTCCACGCGTAAGTAATATAACTCCTTTTCTTTGAATGCAAGTATACATTTATATATAACTGTTCAAAGAATCAACACATTGCTTTATGTATATGAGCGTAGGTTTCAACTAAATCATGTATAATCAACACTTAAAATACTCTACTAGTCCAGAAAGTAGACCAATGTAAAAATATGGAAAAAACAGCGATATTCTTGATTACTAAAGTAAAGTTGAAATACGTTAAGTACTTTAAATAACCACGCATCATTACTACATGCGCTCGAAAGGAAATAGTTACGATAGTAACGTACGATCAAAATTACGATTATTACGATAATTGCATTGATTGGTCCATTATTACCATTACGCACTTATTCAAGACTCTGACAAGAATATCTGATATTAAGTGGATGGTTTTGTAGCATGGATAATGTAGCATTCTTACGAGGCACGTGCTGATTTTACTTTTACAGACATAGAAACAATTCTACCGGTGTTTATTCTGCAGACGATCAACAACGAAACATTTAACGTTTATTTCTTAATTCCGTATACGAGAAGACGAAATTTGACATTACAGTTTAAAATAAAAATAAATATACATCTGTTTAAATATATAATTTTGTAATTGTGTATATATAGACAAAATTATTAGATAAAATTATACGTTGGTGTAGGAAAAACAATGCCCACTAAAATATAACCTAACGCTAAAAGACGACTCTAGTTTTAAAGTTTGTTGACAATTTGCATATACGAGAATATACAAAATGCTTTTACAATGCCAAATGTTATATCTTTCTATAATTTTGAGTTTGTATACACAATCGTCATAGTTCAAACTATTTGTACTAATCATTCTACGTTTATGTCGTTATTTTATTATGATTGTATAAATGCCACTTTAATGAGCAAATGTTACATAAATATAAATAGTTAATTACATATATCTATAAGTTGTATGATTGTGCTAGTAATTATTAGAACGTAGCATATTTATAAGCATGTTTCCAGTTTTTAATCGTGCTACTCAACTTACCGAAAAAGAAGAAATATGTTTAGAACTATAATTGACAAAGCTTTAAATGCATGCAGTGTTTCTGTACGCCAGCGAATAGTGCAATAATGTTTTATATATTTCTTTTTAAACTTACGACGACCACATTAATTAAGAAATCGACTTTTTGCTTTGCACTTAGAGTCACACTAATAAGCCCGTTAAGAGTTATAAATAAAGTTGGCGTAGTAGCGTAGTGGCCTCATGTTAAAGTAGTGTTAGCTCATTAGAATATATTGCTAGAAAAAGTGGGTTTTCTCTTTATTTCGCGGCAGTAATTGTAAAGAACATAATTTTGCAATCAAAGTTTTTCATTAAGAGAAGTTGTCCTAGTGTAAAGGCTTTCATGCAATGCAGATTTTAATCTGTTACACGGTGTATTGTTTAATGTTGTAAGTGTACCGAAAGTCTAACGTTGGTTGCTATCCAAGTACAACGTTGTTAAATTCCCCATAATACCTTGCCCAAACGTACGCGTGTCAGTTTAATGACCACGTGACATGTGTGTGACCAATGCCCCGTTAGTGGTTTCAACTTTTCATTACATCTTTCGTGTAATACTCCTCTCCACAGTTACTTACCCTTGACGGTTAACAATTATTTCGGACACCACCAAAAAGCCTCACATTTTTACATATATTTTTGTTATCAAAATCATGAATATTGTATACAACTGCTTCGGAAATGTTGCATTAGCGAGAGTTAAAACTAAAATGGAGAGAAAAAAGCTGTGTCCATTTTGTTTTCTACTGCGTTCTTACCATATATCCAATGTGATCTGACTATGGTTACGTGACAAAAGGTGGTGGCAGGGATTTTATTTGAACTATACTCGGACCCAGTAAGAGGTCTACGCGGAGGTTGCCCTGTAGTACCTTTAGGCCGTCTACAAATTATGTTGTGTCTTGTGACGGTTAACCCGCACCAAACAATGCTTGGGGCGTTTAGTATATTTTTTTTAATAAAGCCGCCGTCTTACGTAATAGCGTGATTACCATATGCTCGTACCGACAGTTATTCCGTTCTTTGCACACAAACACGAAATAGTCTTTACGAATATATCCGAGGGATAATAGAGCGTGGTTTTAGTGTAATTTTCATGTTCTAAAACGCGTATTATGTATTCTTTGTTAATCGAAAAATAATCGAAAAATAATCCGATTAAGTTTAATCCTGTTTTCGTTTGAAGGCGGTGAACGTTGAAAATATCTGCGCTCCATGAGCTAGACTATGATCCAACTGATTAGATACGTAGACCTTTTTGGCAGCTGACACCGCGAGCAATGCAAACGAATATCCGGCAAAAATCAAGGCTAATTGTTTGAACATTGATGCGATCTGTGCTGTTACCAACTGGCGGATCTATGCGGTGGCATCTGATATCATCGTGAATGAAGCATAACGAATGGAGCTAACATACGTCGGTGACGTAATTCGTGGTGCCCTGCTTAAGTCAAAATGTTATTCGTACCGTAGCAATAACACTGATAGTCATGCTTCACATAATATTTCACAATAGGAATCGATATACGATACGATACCATATGATGCCATGCCGTACCAGGCCGTGCTGTACCGGACCGTACCGTACTGTACCGTACCGTTTATACCGTACCGTACCGCACAGCACCGAACGAATTGAACCACATCGCAGTACACCATATCACATATTCTCATATTCTATTACATTATACGAACTATGTTTATATATCTTCAACATCAATAGTATTAGTTTATTACGAGAAAGTTATATGATAATGTTTCCCTTTTTATATTATCATAATTTATATACTAAGGTAAACGTATTAATATAATCGTATTAACTCTAAAAGGAAACAAACAGTAACTAGATATGTAAACAAAACTTGAGTTTAAACATAGCATACAGAGTGACAAACATCATCCCACACTTGGAACATGTCAAATCGCACACTATTTTTCCCAGGCTTAAATACAGCTACTCATTGACAGAAACAGTTGAACAATTATTAGTATTATTAGATTATGGACATATATTTACACGCGATGATAGATACCATATCTTCGCTGCAATAGGCTAGGTTCCATTTTATCAACGAAAGGATTATTTGTTCCTAATGCGCAGTGAGGCCTTTATATAATACAGATAAAGAAAACAAATAAAACAAATGCTACAAACGTGCACATTTTATGACGACATTTATTAGTAGTCAAACTGATCGAAATTTTATTTTGCCAGTTGAAATACTTTTATACTGTTTCTACGCACATCCTTTTACGAAGTTAAGTTTCGCAGAATTTGTTAAAGTTTAAAATGTTGCTTAGATTAGCGCATGCTTACGATAAGGTTGTCATTATCATTGGATACTGTCCAAACCATTGACAATACATTTTGTCCCATAACTACACCGGCATTGACCAAATAACGCCCCGTGGATAAACTTTGCTTTTTTTCCAACACTGTGGGATAAAGCAAACACGCGCTGTATAAATGACGTCATCTTGTTGATTTTCGTGACGTCATTTTATGTTTTTCGTAATATTTAGTATGTTTTCTTTCGTTTATTTGAGCTGAAGTTCAAAATAAGATACAATCAGTGATCGATAACTGTGTTTTATAATTACTCAGGGAAATGCCCCACAAAACAATTATTATGAAACGTTTAATTTATTAGAAATATAATCTTAACATTAACTATTTACAGCTTACTATTATTTATTCCTATATCCGGGTAAGCACTTGGCTAAAACAATAGATTCGATGGTATTTTCATTTGAATGGCGTTGTAAATATTAAATAGTACAGGCGAAGAAAAGACATCATAACAATTTAATAATCTATCTTACAAATAATGTCCACAATTGTCATTTATTTAAGTAATGGTAAAATCATTGAAGACAACTGTAATTAGCAACATTAATGCTCCAATACATATTCAGTAAATTTTAAAATTCAGCCAGAGGAAACATGAAATAATGCTTCAACAAAAACAAGAAACCGAACATCAACATAAGAAAATAGAATATAGAAATGTCAAGACAATAAAGCTCACAATTTACGTTATATTGGAAGAAACCCGTTCATTGTTTTCTTCATTTTGGCGAAGGGTTCAAACATTCAGAGATGTCGATGCAATTACCTACCAAACATGATTGGTGTAAACATATAAGCTTTCTGTCACTCATTCAAAACATCAACTTGAAGATAGAAATATCAACATAGTTAAGCTTAAATATACGTGATCTTCATTCTTTGTTCAGTTCCGATTCACGAGGAGTTCGCCTTATTGATCAAAACGTCCAAAGATGTCGATGCAAATTCCTACTGAACATGTTCGGTCTAAACATATACATCAGCTTTGCTTATATAAATGTGTCTGTCATTTTGTGATCCTGGGCTATTTAGCCAGTAGTTATTTATCACAAGGTAAACATCGTTAAATTATCTTACATTAGAAAGTTCGTGTAATTTGTTCCTGAAATATATCGAGCAGACGGAGCATTGCTCATGCACACAATGTCATTGGTCTGGCAGTGTGCAATGTCATGAAAAATACATTGTTACTATGAAGCAACGAGATTGAACTATGCCTAGTCCTCAAACATTGAAAAGTTACCATCGCTTAGTAGGCAAGAGCGACTTTCCGGTTATTTTACGATTATTAATGGTGGATCTGACAGTTTTCAATGAACTATAAGCGTCTATTGCTACTTGAATAAGGAAAGTATGAAGCATAATGATTAAACTATGTCTATGTAGTTAATATCACTAACAAGAGGGAGTAAATTTCATTTGTAAACTTAAGGGCTAAGAATTGTTTAGCCTTATATTCAAAATATAACTCAATAAGCCTACTTTACTGTTTAAAATAGTATCATCCCTATCTTCATTGACATTTCGTGACCGAATATTCTCATAATCATGTCGCGTGAGCAATATGGACGACACGCATTTGATAATTAAAAGCTGCATGTAAGCCCAATACGTGGGTATGTGAATATTCTTTACAGACCTCTGGCCAGGACAATGCCGATCAACCTAAATGCATGTGAATCAGATGTCAGAATTCAGCATACAAAGAAGAACACGTTCAAAACATAAGCAACTTGAAATATCTGCTAAAAAAGCTACTCCTCCTTTCATGCAATTGCATTTATCCGATTTAATGACGCAAAATTAATTAAATACGATGCATACAAGACGAAACCTTTTCAGAAAATAATAAAAATGTAAAGCTTCTTTAATGCGAAAACTTTCAAACATTTTAGCTAATTAGCAATGTAATCTCACTTATTGAAACCGTCATCAGGAAACAAAAACGATCGTAATTATGCCTAAATTCCTATTAGATTTTTTTTTTACTAATTGCACTAATCACTAGGATTTTTATCACGGCAGGGATTCATTTAACATTCAGCACTCGTACTCAGTGTAGTGAACGATCCAATTATCAATGGAAAAATGCTTTCGTTATGAAACGCGTCAAACGCGAATGAATCTTTTTAGAAACTAAACGCTGAGCTGCAATCATAAATTTAAACTCAAGAACTCCTGAATGTAGTACATAAGATATATGTTTGGCTTAAATATACATAGTAAAATGATAATATGTGTATTTTTTATATGATATGCCGTACCGTATTCAGGGCTGTCACGATTCTGTTCTTATATACAATATTTGCAAATCGTACTCAATTTTATGAATTCTCTTGGAAAACCAAATGTAAAACATACTTACTTTATTCGGGCAACACACAAATATGGTTACATGCTGTTGGTACAATGGCAAATAATTTGTTGTATCATAATTAATGTTGTGTCAAATAACAGCTTTTAAATACTTGTATTTATTATATCGAATTGTTTTTCCAGAAAATGGTACACACAACAATACAAACAACTATACAAAGTTACCAATCATCATGCACACATACATACTATGTACCTATTTAAATAAAATAAAGTATTTGTTCAACAAAAACTGTCATCACATTTCTGAATTCTTTCGATTGATTTGTACACTTAGATTTCCGCCTAATTTGGTAAAAATTGCTTGTACTGCAATAAGAAGACGCAGTTAATACTGAATTCTTACTTCAACTAAAACAGAAAATAATACAAAACTTATCTCACTATTATATTATACGGATTATATATTTCATGCAGATTTGTTTAATGTTTAATTAGATTAATTTTAATTGCAGACTTTATTTAATGATCCGTTAGTTTTATTGCGGGGCAGAGGATGATACATCATCATGGTCCTGCAAACCCTTTACATTTGATGGCCAAACCCTGTACATTTGATGGCCAAACCCTGTACATTTCATGACAAATCCCTGTACATTTGATGATCAAACCCTGTACATTTGATGATCAAACCCTGTACATTTGATGACCAAACCCTGTACATTTGTTGGCCAAATCCTGTACATTTCATGACAAATCCCTGTACATTGGATGACCAAACCCTGTACATTTCATGACCAAACCCTGTACATTTCATGACCAAACCCTGTACATTTGATGGCCAAATCCTGTACATTTCATGACAAATCCCTGTACATTGGATGACCAAACCCTGTACATTTGATGGTCAAATCCTGTACATTTCATGACAAATCCCTGTACATTTGATGACCAAACCCTGTACATTTCATGACCAAACCCTGTACATTTCATGACCAAACCCTGTACATTTGATGGCATAATCCTGTACATTTTATGACAAATCCCTGTACATTGGGTAACCAAACCCTGTACATTTGATGGCCAAACCCCGTACATTGGATGGAATATAACAGTGGAACACTGAGAAACATGCATGCTAGGATTCGTGAATTTTCATCGAAAGCAGTTAATGTCTGAATTCGGGCGCATATAATCAAAGGCTTGATACTTGAGCATATGTTTGTCGTAACTGACGGATCTTTGAGGTTGCATCTGATATCATAGTAAACGAAGGGTAATATGAAATTAACAAATTGTGATGGCGTCACATATTATGCACTTTCATATAAATATTATGAGCATACAACTTAAGTAAAAGAAAGACAACGGTGCATAGCATTAAGTTGGCTTTATCCTGTTTCTACCTGCCACAGTGACATAATAAAGGGGTGACGGATAAATAGAGAATACATAATTGGTGCCGGGATGGAGAAAGTTTATCCGGTGAGGCTTCTAGGGTGAGCTGTAGCGAGCCCTATTTTTATTTTCGGGCCGAATAGCAACATTGTCCAGAATGACTTGGTAAAAAAAAGAAATATACCTGTACTCACCTGAGTTTTTCATCGATAGAAATGTCGTGTTGTCTAGTTTAATAGAGATCCTAGCTTCCACAATGAGTTGTTTATCCGCACATGTATGGCATAATCTATAAAGGTATAAACAACATATTCCTTCCATTCCATTTCAAAACACTTGATGTAAGCGGGTTATTCGTTTTGAATAGACTTTCTTCAATCAAAAACAAAGATACAATTTAGTCATGAAAGAAATAACCCTTTATATAAATTTTCGTTGACATGTTATTAAAACTGAACGAAGAGTACATCTACATCTAAAAATTACAAATATATTTAAATTAGCCATGATGATCCACCCACAATCTGAGTACATTCTATAAAATTGAAAAAAATCAAAAGGGATTAATCTCACCGGTTCAATTCCAGGCATATATTCCATACACTTTTTGTTTTAAATGTTATTAACACAATCCATCCAAAACACAGAAACACTTAGTCTAACTACTGTATTCCGATTGCTTTTTATTTTAAATTCCAACACACTCGCGTCCTAGTTTGTACACTGTGTAAACTTCAAACTCAACCGAATGACGTAGGCATGCCGCAATGCAACTTTTCAAAAATCGATGTCTGGTTTATAGTAGCTACTAAATACTAATTCTTGTTCGTGAATATTATTGGCGTCAGCAAATGATAATAT
Source organism: Congeria kusceri (assembly GCA_027627225.1). Taxonomy (NCBI): domain Eukaryota; kingdom Metazoa; phylum Mollusca; class Bivalvia; order Myida; family Dreissenidae; genus Congeria; species Congeria kusceri. Next base: position 32,857,721 of record CM051032.1, on the reverse strand, counting down.
TTTAAAACAATTTGAATGAATACCGGTAAGAAATAGAGGACTATTTTTTCGGGAAGTAAACATATACTGGGTGTACCGTCCACCGGTGTAATAAGCTTTAAAACACGATTAAATATGACAAAATTGTATTTATATTGTATAATAATGAATGACGTTTAGGATAATACTGTTACCGTTCATTATGGGGCACGTTCGTACCATTTTATATGTCCATAAGTGCGACACGGACCTCTTTGTTGAACCTAGGGTCGGCCATTTTGTTTACGAACAATGTACCGATTACCTGTGCAACTGTAATTATCTCCCTTGTTGCATAGTCAGCTGCAGTACTAAACCTCTCGTTTATATGACTTGCCTAAAGTAATTATTGACAAACAAATTAATATTGTTTTTGAATATATTTGACTATGATTTTTCTGTGTTTTTTTTTTCAAGGTATAATCAGGATGATATAGATAAAAATATGTATCAAAATCAGATAAATTAACAGAAAACAAGTATGTAAATATGAACAATATGACACTCTCATGTAATCATTTCACAAATCTAACCTATTTCACAGTCTTGCCAAATAATAACGGCATATCCTTAGCAATGGGGGCATAAGAACTGACGAACGCCTCAAAACCCTCACAGTTGTACAGTACTTTGAGTGGCCAAATTTGACACACTGACCCCAATTAACAATGTCCAACTGATAGATGTTAATTGAATCTGGACTGACATTTTTGCAGACACAGCAACAATTATGATCTGGTACAGCATCATTATCTGAATCGCTTTCACTTGTTGTTATTGTGTTTAATCTGGATGTTCCTGGAACCGGTGATAAGACAATCCTCCTGGCTTTCTTAGGGTTTTTCTGCGCTGGCGTAGAAGGGGCTTTCGGAACTTCGGACAGTTGTGTGGTCTTGGTTGGGGTTAGTAAATTTCCTTGAACGGACCGTGGTGTTCCTTTTCTTCATAAACTGAACTGCAACCGTCACTTTTCCTGATCGAGGAAACTTTCAGATTTTTCAGGTGTTTGTTTACTGTAAATCTTCAAAGGTGCCGTTATGATATATGTTAGTACATTTCTATTCATCGGATAAATTCCGTTTTTTTGTTTAAGAAGATACAAGATTGTCTGGTGTGATTCCAACGTTGTATGCCTTTCCGGAAATTGCCGCGATGTTGTAACGGTTTACCTGCAAGGCCGGATTAGTTCTCATGTATCGTTGGCATTCACTGTAGTAGGTGTTTTTCAAAGGTCCAAAACACCCAGCATCAACGTGATGTGTAACATGTGACGTGTGTAGTGGGAGCATAAAGAATTCTACATTGTGTTGCTGTGCCCAATTAATAAGAGTGAGGTTAACATGGCACTTGTGGCCATCAAAGGGGACTAAAACGGGATGGGTACTGGTGGTAACGTGCTTGATGAAATGTGATTCATGTACTCCAGGAATATTTGCGAGTTCGACCACCCAGACTCTGACAATGTCCCGGCTGACCCAGGTGTAGCCCCATTCAGTAGATCATCTTTTCATCTCTTTCCGGGGAAGATATAAAATGGAGGGATTTGCACCCCAGTTGCACTACCACCCTTAATAATGGTAACATTCTGACCTCTGTTGGATGTGACCACATTTGCCTTCTCTCCTTTCAGGCACATCACTTTTCTAGGACTGTGTTCTGTCTGCAACCCGGCCTCATTAATGTTCCATATATACTCTGGCTTGTCTTGAAGGTTGTTGTTTATCACAGCCTTTTCCAGCTCTGCAAAATATCTATTCAACACTCCCTCTGAAGTACACATGGCCCTCAAAATAGACAATTTCTGCGGCTTGGACAAAGACAACGTAGGATTTCTTTTCTTGAAGTTGTCGTACCAAGATGGTGCCTGGTGAGGGTAATTTTAAGTTTTTTTCCCCAAGCTTATGGCAAAGTCTGTGGCGATGTGCATGAACTCTTGTCTAGAATATCCGTATCCAATACGTGATATATTTGTGATGTGGTCTACAAGTTGTTCCTCCTCAGCTTTGGTAAAGAGAGGTCCTGGTCCAGCGTATGGCAGGTTTACTTTCCCAATAGGCTGGAGACCAAGGGCCCTATCCCTCAAAGTTGACTCGGGAGCTCCATACATCTTGGCTGCCATGTACACTGATATCCCTTTACTCTTCGCACGCGCCAGGGGTAAATATTCAATGACGCCATCAAGTATATACATAACGCAAATACGGCAGATTTTATTTCGGAATTTCAACAAAACAAATCGATAACTCTTAAAATGTTGAATGAAAAAAATGGAAAAAATTATTTTTTTTTAAAAATAAAAGCAATCAAGGGTTGGGTTAACTTACGCATAAATACGACATAATAATTGATATCATCAAGCTTAAAAAATGTCTGGAACAAATGTAAACAATCCAAAGCGAAAGTGCCCGCTCACAGGACCATAATCAGTATATTTCGGATTACACCGATAGACAGTATAGACCGGTAGACGGTATCCTATAATAGTTATTAGCTAAACCTTTAATTAAACTACTTTTAAAATGCAATAGCGTAGAAAACAGGATAAATAAAACACATGGTAGGTGCCTGGAAGGAGAAAGTTTATCCGGTTCGGCTCGAGAACACGAATAGGGCTCGCTAAAGCTCGCCCTTTTTTCATTTTCTAAGCCTCATCGGATAAACTTTCTCCATCCCGGCACCAACCATGTATTCTCTATTTATATGCCATGCCTTAAAGCATCAATCAGAAAGCCATTGGGAAACCGGGGGGTAAGACATTCGAGTCATGCGATTTCACAGTTTTTCCTGTGTATATGTATATATGTGTATAATTTCCGCTTACGCATATATTTTAACCTGAAGGCTTTTTTTCCAAAAGGACCCACAAACAATCCGTTATATCTCGGTCTCATAAAGCGGAGGTTTTGTTTATAACATATTCTACAACGCATATTATTTATCCCTTGTTAATAGTAAAATAATCATTTAGTTTGATCTTGTTTTCTTTTGAAGGTTGCGCACTTTGAAAATACCTTCGCTCTATGAGCTAGACTATGATGCAATTGAGTAGATATGTAGACAATTTTGGCAGCTGACACAGCGAGCAATTAACATGAATATCGGGCATAAATCAGAGCGTGCGTACTTTTCCTTCCTGCCTTTTGTTCCATGTGATAATGTTTGTGTACTCAGAAAATGTTCCGGATCAGTTCATGACATTGACAATAAAACAAATCGGAGATAACACGGCAGACAATAATAATTCTTCATTTAAAATGATGCTCTTATTGATTTTTCAAGTTATTTATTCTGTAAATAACTTATTAAAATAACGCGACGTGTAATGTAATGACGACGTGCAATGTAATGACGTGAACGCGCTCGAAATTCCTCAGACTTAACAGTTTAATTCACCTGTTGAGTTCTTTAAGGTAAATAATACAACACTGTAAATAAGTACATATATATAGTAAAATTTTATTTAACAACATTGTGTACGATAAGGTGTACCCGTACTCACAATTTGCGTATCGTACTCTATGGTTTGTCAGCTGTGTTCTGGCCCAAAAATATGATCATATTAAACACAGCGCTGTTAAGTAACATATTATTACAATACTGACGATGTTTATATGTCTTAAACATTAGCATTCTTATTCATATAAATTATAGAGAGAAATTAAAGGTATCTAGATATGACTAAGGTGCATCAAAACATATAATAGATACACCACACAATTGTTACATCGAAATATTTGCCTGTCTGACCTCCCCGCTTGTCTGTGCGTTATCCACGCCTGATATTGGCAGAAACCTGTTGGTACAAATATCATCATCTGGGATAGATATTATTACACTATATGATAGATCCCATATCATCGGTGGAATAGGCTAGAAAATCCATTACATCAGTGAAAGGATTATTCAGTCTCCAGTGATAGAACACGCAATGAGGCGTAACAGATGATGGAAACAAACCATAGAAGTGCACATTTTACGAGAACGTTTTTTTAGTTGTCAAACTGGTTAAGCTTGATTTTTGCCAAGGCTTTCGAAATATGTTTTTTTTACTTGTCAAATCGGTTAAGCTTGATTTTTGCCAAGGTTTTCGAAAAACGTTTTTTTAATTGTCAAATTGGTTAAGCTTGATTTTTGCCAAGGTTTTCGAAATACGTTTTTTAGTTGTCAAATTGGTTAAGCTTGATTTTTGCCAAGGTTTTCGAAATACGTTTTTTAGATGTCAAATTGATTAAGCTTGATTTTTGCTAAGGTTTATCATCGGTGGAATAGGCTAGAAAATCCATTACATCAGTGAAATGATTATTCGGTCTCCAGTGATAGAACACGCAATGAGGCGTAACAGATGAAGGAAACAAACCATATAAGTGCACATTTTACGAGAATTTTTTTACTTGTCAAATTGGTTAAGCTTGATTTTTGCCACGGTTTTCGAAATACGTTTTTTTAATTGTCAGATTGGTTAAGCTTGATTTTTGCCAAGGTTTTCGAAATACGTTTTTTAGTTGTCAAATTGGTTAAGCTTGATTTTTGCCAAGGTTTTCGAAATACGTTTTTTATTGCTGCTGAAAACACACTTTAACCAGCTACTTTCAAACTTTTTTTAGATGTCTTAACTTTTGCTTTTGTAGAAGATTTGCACACGCTTATGGTATGACAAGCCTGTTTGAATCATTGGATACTTTTACCAAACAGTGTCAATAAACATAAACTTGTATGCACAAAAATGATACCATTTCAACTGGATTTCGAAGTTCAAAAAAAAAATATAACGTGTGATCATTGGATGTGTTTTATATGTACTTTTAGAATGATCCAAAAATAAGGTTTATTAAATTAAAAATAATGCAATTAACTGATGTTGTTATAATACATGACAAATACATTTTCAGTAAGTGACTTCATGTTTAAAACATAATCAAAATATTTAAGTCAGTTAATAACTCTTGTTTAATCATACATTTGAGTAATGTATTGGATATCAATACATTCGATTTCATTTGCAACTGAAAACCCTTTTATGTACATTTAATTTTGTAATTTTTTTTTACATATAATTATGGTGCGTTTTAAACAGTAAAAAGGTTGCAAACCACTTATAAGATTTCATCAAAATTATTTCCAAAAAGTAAGTTTTCCCTATAGTAAGGAATAAACATTTCAAATCTATTATATAATGTTTCAATCAGGATAAGAAACAGAAAATGAAGATAGAAATGATAACGTATTAAACGAACATTTATATACAAAAACATTTAATTACGAAATTACCATATACTAAATAGCATACACAGGTAAAGGTATTTTGGATAGGTACTTAAAGTCGTAATTGGACAAAGATGTGCATTTTGTATTTATTATATGCAAAATGCAAACACAGGTTAAATGGTATGATCGCTATCTTAAGTTTGTCTCGTTGTTTTTTTATTTACTTCTTGTAAACAAGTGCAAGCTGTTTCACTACATAAAATGTATATACATGTAGCTTTTGGACCGTACATACACAACAACTGTGTGTGTTATGTTGATCTTTTATAAAATTATGTTTTTCGTAAATGATGACACCCGTTGCATACTTTCCTCAGATTAGGAGTTCGTCCTAGTTTGCTCTAGTGTTAAAAACTTTCTGAGATTTCGATGCAATTTCCCACCAAACATGGTGGGTGTAAACAACAGATATGCCTTATATGAATCTGTCGATCATTTCTTGATGATTAGAAATTTAGCCAGTAGCTATTAATCATAAGGTAAATATAATTAATTTATTTAGGCACGTACGTTGTTAGACGGATGATCCAGTTTGTGCATTGATTAATTCGTGGATGAAATTACATACGGAGCATTGCCCATCCACTCAGTAAATATAATTTATTTATAATGATCTTGAAAAAGATGTTATAACGTGTATTATTTTCCAAACATATTTAAATAATCATACTTTACTGTTAAAAAAATAGTATCGTTCTTATTCATTGACATTTCGTGACCAAATATTCTCCTTATACTTTAAACCAGTTTAAAGCATGCGAGAAATATAGCTAACACGCAGTTGATAATTAAAACCTAACGAGAGCAACGTTTTCATGCCGACTTGACCTATACTCGTACATAACACATTAAAAGACATACAAATTAAGTATTAAATAAACACATCAGCAGACAAACTTGATTCGTTAATAACATGCTACGTTTCGTTAACATCAGTCAGTTTACTATATATAAATCAATATAAATAATTGAATTTATTCTTCCTTTTCAGGAAAAATCAAATTAAAATTAACATAAAAACAAGCTTAACAAAGCTGAAGTAAATTTATTTAAACCCGTCATCTCCCGTGTTAAACAAAACTATGGAGATGTATTTTCTAATTGGAATAGTTATTAGATTGTTTATCACCACTGGGATTCATTTAACGTAAACGCTCTCGTAGTCAGTGTGGTGAATGAACCAAATATAATTATGAAAAAAATGCCTTTCTTATGAAACACGACAGCTGGGGATTTTAGATTTTGAGACAATAAACGCTATGCTAAAATGTTAAATATCGCCCTTCTTATGTGATGGTTAATATCTATGTTTGATTCATATATAGGATTGTATGCATTACTTAAAAATGTACTTAATTTCGTTAAATTGTCTTTGAATATTATATTTTAAACAAATACATATTACAAATCAATAAAACATATTGCGTTAAAATGACACAAAAATATGTTCAGACTACAATGCTGCTGTTACAGGTTCACACCATTGGAAGTAATCTATGTGTTGTTAAATTATACCCTTTGCCTACTATTTATTACTTGGAATTCATTACAATTGCGATTTAAAATTAAATATCATTAATATCAATCACCATGACAACTTACAAACCATCATAACTACCCGAGACATATGCAACTATTAGAACATAATATTATATCGATGGTTGAAAACCAGAAGGTACGAACTGCCATTGTTTTTAATGGCAGTTAGTACCTTCTGGGTTTAACCCTCGATATCACAATCGATATAGTCTATTAATTTGACAAGAAATGTAGAAATTCCACGAAAACCAAGAGCAGAACCCATTTCGTTCTTGAGCCGTAAAGCAAGAACCACTTTTCTATGTTTAGTAACAGCGACCTTGACCCCACCCATTCTATATGCAATACCTAGCGAGATCTTTGTGGAAGGTATCTACATATAAATTTCGTTCGTACTCTAATTAAAAAGCAGACACCATATTCTTATTTAAGAAACAGTGATCTTGATCTGAAACCCACACATTTAGTACCTAATCCCAAGTGAGGTCTCAATAGAAAATACATATATATGAAGCTTCATTCCAATAGCTTAATTTGTACTCGAGTTACTGAGTGGAAACAGTATTTCTATTTTTAATAAGGGTGACCTTGACCTGGTATCCACCCAACTGCTATAGTATGAACTCCAAAGTTATATCTCAATATAAGGTATCTATGAAGTTTCATTACATTAGCTAAATTCGTTCTATTTTAGTTTTTGTTTTATTTTAATAACGATGACCTTGATCTCATCACGGTGACCTTGACCTCATCCACCACCCAAGCGAGGTCTTGATAAAAGGTATCTACATATGAAGTTTAATTAGAATATCTCGATTCCTCCTCAAGTTATTGAGCGGAAACCGTTTTTCTATTTTTAGTACAGGTGACCTTCACCTTGAACATACCCAACCAATAGGGAATCCCATTACACTATCTTTATTCGTTCTTGAGTTATTGAGCAGTAAGCGTTTTTCTATTATTAGTAGCGGTGACCTTGACCCATCTAACCCATATGCAATCCCATCTGAGGTCTTGATATAAGGCATCTATGTATGAAGTTTCATTAAAATATCTAAATTCGTTCTCGAATTATTGAGCGGAAACCACAGTTGGACGCCGCCCACCGATCACCGCCAACCGCCCGCCGCCCGACCATCGACATACCCCAATCTAATAACAAAATTGTTTTATTCGAAAAAAAGTTAATACAGGCTATCTGACCTATTTAAGCCTAAATCTAGTAAAAGCTTGCTTGAACTGCAATTAGAACCACAGTTTATACTGGACTTCTAATTACGTACAATCATGCAAATAAAACAAAAAATACATCACAACGTAATGAAATTTTGACTTATATAGGATGCTTTATGTATGGCTGAATTAGAATTCTATTTTTAATTAAGAGTGTTGTTAAGTTTAATTAGATAAAATGTTTGCATTAAGACCTTTTTAATAACACTTAGGTTTTCTAGTGTCACCAAGTGCATTGAAAAGCTTTTTCATTAGGCTCGTACTACTAGCTGAAATATATCCGAGATAGAATTTGCAGCTACTGATTGCGTCTTCGAATTACACTCACTAATAAATGAAAGCTTTTAGCTTACAATTCACATCCTTTCAGGGATCGACTTGCAGCTACTGATTGCGTCTTCGAATTACACTCACTAATAAATGAAAGCTTTTAGCTTAAATTCACATCCTTTCAGGGATCGACTTGCCAAAACACGAAACATGCGTATCATTTGTGCCAAACAATTGATGTAACCTCTGAACAACAAATGGATCTCAGAAGCTTGAAATTTGAATGTATAATGCACAGCGGTATTCACTTTTGTAAATATTAAGATGAATAAACAACGAAGAAACGAAAGTCTAGCTGCGTTAGCAGTAGAGAAACTTTTTAACATACTAAGTTACTTTATATCAGGCCATTATTTCACTTTACATCCTCTGGTGTATGCCAGATGCGCTCACTTGACCCAGAATTATTTATTTTTGATATTGAAAGTAACACAAATATTTATAACACACTTCTATATCAAGGTTTATATATGCACGAGTTTAATTATCTTATGAGCAAGACTTGCGTAAACATGAGTTAAATTATTATGTGGGTAATATTTATGTGTAAACATATGTTGAAGTATTCCATGTGTACAATTTGTGTATACATGAGTTGAATTGTTATGTGTGCACGATTTGTGTAAAAATGATTGAATTATTAGAAGGCACGATTCGTTCATATGAGTTAAATATGAGTTAAATGACATATGCATGGTCAAACATAAGTTGAAGCAGTACATGCGATATTACATTATTGCAAGTGTTCGTCATGATTCTGTTGAACGTACATGTACTCTTACAGGTATCTATGACTGTTTTTTTTAAATCTTTGGACAGACTATAGTTGTATCGTTTCATTTGCCTATGATATTATGTCATATTTTTATGACCAATTGTGCGGTAATTTGTTGCGCAAAATCGTGCACCATTCGCATTATCAACAGGAGAAGTACTCGTTCCGAACGAGATCTTACGAACATCCTATCGAGCGTTCATCCTAATTCTTTCGTTAATGAACTGAACAGATGTTTGTCGTTGCCAACTGACGGAGCTTTTCGGTGGCATCTGATATCATTGTAAATGAGGCATACCGAATGAAGTTAAGAGTGTGATGGCGTCACGTATAGTGCATGTTGCTTAAAATGTGATGAATGTACTTCTTCAAAAGTCAGTTCAAACATATTAACGATGCGTGTATCGGTTATTACGTCATAAAACCATTTCCTATCAATTAAGTTTTGGTCAATATATTGATTCCATAATTATAAAATAAAATGTTGGTCCAGGGTATGTTTTAAAATATCCACTGTATTTATTCACTCAACGCAGTCGTTTATTAAATATTTGAACGTCCAACATCGAATGGTTTATACATTATCATTTCAATGGTATACAGATATAGATTAATAAAATGAAAAAAGGGTAACTTATTATTTAGATAATATATGTTAGTTATTACAACAAACAAGTATTTGTCAAAAGCATAGTACATGTCAAGATGTTGGTATTATATCTAGAGCTTGTGTAAGCACACCAACATACAAACACTTTCAAATTTAGTCGTTCAAATACAAATGTGATGACACAACGTTTTGGCTAGATCTTGAAATGTGATACCGATTGTGCATGTGACACGCCATCTGATCGGCGGAAGTTTTTAGATGATTTTTGTATAAAAACATGTGCTGAAAGTCCATAGACTGCTTAAATAGTACTTGTTTCGTGGTAAGAAACTGTATTGGAAATATAAAATGGAATATATTGCAAGTAAAATAATATGACATGTCTGATCTGAGCCATTAAGGTCAGCATACATACATGCAACACTGTGGTAGATCGATTTCGTGTCGTTGTCGTTTAAAATTGAATCTTAACTTTGTTTTTATCAACTTTGCATGAATTTCGTTTTCAAATAGAAGCTTGGCCTAATTAAAGGCTTGGCAAATTTGTATGTTGTAACGACGTTAATACGAGCACAGCATTTGGTATCCTCCTCTGAGATTCTGGTAAGATATGTAAGATATGAGCACCTGTATCAGTTTATTATGAACTGTTTATCTTCAACATAAATCATATGTGTAATCAATATTCGGTTACATTCAAGGTCTGTTAAAAAGAGATAAAGACTACTGTAATGAACGTAAACCAAACAGACAAACATATCCACAAGTCATTAGTATATAATAATTTTAATGTAACGAACTCTTACCAAGAGGTTAAACAAGTGGGTCATTTCCAGTACTTAACTTCCTAAACAATTGAAAAGTTGATCTTTATCCGGTCCACAATATACAATTACTGAAATTCCTTTTCACTGTCCAGATAACTTTGTTTCGTCAGTTGCTATGTTACAATTTCTTTAGGGATAACTTTATCGGTTATAAAATTTCGATTATATAATATTTGCTGTCTATATATATTCCATTACTTTCATGGATTGTTGTTTCAGAAAAAAACATGTGATATATATCAAGCTTTAAAACAAAAACACGTCACATTATTTGATACGAATATGTAAGATTAATAAGGGCGTTAGACAACAAGGGGATATAAACAAGAGGACGAAGAAAATAATTATAAAATAAATACATGGAATTAACAAAAGCGCAAAGATTAATGGTGTTGAAATTCAGTTACACATTTAAATGTGCAAGTCACGATATTACGCGATTTTTTAGGGGGGGGGGGGGGGGGGAGCGGGTCTGTCTTCAAAGCTTTTCCATTTAAGTAGGGTTTGAACTATAAAATCATGTAGTGTCCCTGTACGCCAGAATACAGTGTCCGTTTATGGGCTTTGTTATAGTCATTTTCAAATTTCTAACTAGCAAACCCAATAATTATATAAATGGTGGTTGCGTCACAGACATAGTCCTCAATCCTAAGACTGACCACTAGCTTAAATTCTCATTTTCTCTACATAAACACATAAACGACGGAATAGTTTTTACTTTTAAAACCAGGTTCTTCATCAAGCGAACTTAAGTTGTGGTACATTTTGTATATATCGTATTAACATTTACATGGGGTATTTTCTGTTATCACATTTACCGATATACCCAGGGTTGGCCGTATTGAAAGTCTTAAATTGGTAGGAAACACATTTAAAATTTGCTTAATTTCGCAGAATACCTTGCGCGAACATGCACATGTTAATGTTATGACCATTTGACCGGGGCGGTGTGAATCCAATGCACATTGTTTTCATTACATCTTTCATGTACTTTTAGGCAGTCTGCTGTTTATGTTGTATATTGTGGTTACATGCTGGTTTGCGAAATGGCTGCAGTCAGACAGTGGTCGATACATTACTTTTTAGCATACCTAACTTTGATCTTAATCGGACTCAAATGACGTAAACGTTGGGTACCCGTACTGAATGAGGGTTTGCGACTATAAAAATCATTTCTTTATTTCCAAAAGTTCCCGCAGTAATGAGATGGTCTTTTTTATTAGGGTCATAATAAAGCGGGGTTTTAGCGTTTCATATTCTAAAATGTGTACCATTTATTCATATTAATCGAAAAGTAATCAGATGTAGTTTGATCCTGTTTTCTTTTGACGGCTCGACACGTTGTAAATATCTGCGCTCCATGAGTTAGACTGTGATCAATTTGAGTAGATACGTAGACCTTTTTGGCATCTGCAACCGCGAGCAATGCACGCGAATATCGGGCATAAAAATCAAGGCTAATTGTTTGAACATCGATACGATCTGTGATGTTACCAACTGACGGATCTTTGCAAAGGCATCTGATATATAATCCTAAATGAAGCACCTCAAACGAAGACAACAGACTTCGGTGACGTCCTTCGTGGTGCTTTCGCTTAAATCAGTATACTGTTGATACGGTAGTATTTATAACAGTGGTACACAATTCATAATTACTACAATGAAATACAAGTGGATGGGTTTGGAGTGGATGGGATGGAATGCCATGCCGTGCCGTGCTTTGTCGTACTATGCCGTGCCTTACCGTGCACTGCCCTGCCATGCCCTGCATTGCCTTTCCCTACCCTACATCACAATTTATTCCTGTCTGACCTCCCCGCGTGTCTTTGCGTTATCAATGCGCCACGATTGCTATTGACAGAAACCTGTTGGTAAAAATATCATCAGCTTGGGGAGATATAATAACACTATATGATAGATCCCATATCATCGATGGAATTGGCTTGAAAATCCATTTCATCAACGAAATGATTATTCGGTCTCTACTGATCGTCCACGCAATGAGGCGTAACAGATGGAAAAATCTAACCATAGAAGTGAAAATTTTATGGGTACGTTGTTTAGTTGTCAAATGAGTTGAGCTTTATTGCCCTTTAACCAAGTTTCTTTTTAGCAGTTTTTATATGTCTTAACTTTTGCTTTGATTGGTACAACATTTGCACATTCACATTTACACATTTATTCGCTCAATTTCATGCAAAACATGAACAAATTGAGGTCTTACAAAGATATTTACAATAAGAGGCTCTCTATAAATTATCAATTACTGAAGAATAAGCGGTTGAGATGTTAGCAGTGCATGTTAGTCACAAGGAGAGTCATACGTACATAAACTTTGATGTAGCAAGTATGACAATTTATGAAAGCATACATAGCAGACATGTATAAATTTGTAAATAATAATTGCAATTAGCAACATTTTGTAATCACAACACATAAAATATATAACCAATATTTCTATAACAAATTCATATGCTAAACGTGCAGTATATTTTTGTCTAGCTTTTAATATAATAATGTCACGCGTTATAGTCCGGTGTTTATTAAAATGTGTTTTATAAATTTACTAAGTTTTATAAGCTCTATGGTATTTTTTGTCTGGAAGAGTTCGTTCAGTTTTAATATATTTGGATGTGTGTAGTAGTAGTGTTTTAGGTATGCACGGCGCTCCTCAACAAATTGGCGACATTCGAGCAGGTAATGGTATTCGTCACCAAGATTATTTTCGCAAAAGTTACAGTGCCTTTCGTTGAGCGGGGTGCCGTTCCAATTTCCGACTTCAATAGGTAATCTGTGATTTCTTGTGCGGAATTTTGCCAAGTAGTGCAAAAGGGATTTTGGTAGCTTAGTCAGGTAGTGTTCAAGTCCGAAAACAGGCTTTATTAATTTATAAAATGAGCCGCTGGAAGAGTTTTCGACTAGAGAATACCATTCAGTAAGAAAAACATCTTCGAGTTTTTGTTTTATTGTGAGTTTAAGCCATTTATCATTAAGTTCTTCCTGTGTGTCCCAGACATTCATCAAACCACATTTAATAATGATTTGTTTAAGTTTTGCAAACCATGGGAATTTTTTGGCTAATGTATTATCGTTTGAAAGTTGGGAAATGACATACTTATAAATATTTGCGGACAATCTATTCGAGTTAAAGTTGTTGATGATTTTTGACCAGAATGTTATCATTTTCATTTCTATATCTAAAACGATCGGTTTTGTCCCAGATTCGCCGTAAACCATATAGTTAGGCGTTGATTTTTTTAACTTAAGAACATATTTAAGGTATTTTAGTTGCACTCGTTCTATAATATCTAAATTTCCTGGACCCCATATGTCGCTACCGTAGAGCAAAATAGGTTTGATGGTTTTGTTAAAAAGATCTATTTGAAGATCAATCGGGAGATTAAGGCGATTTGAATTTCTTAGTAAACTAAACATAGCGTTTGTGGCTTGTGAAGCAATATGTAATTTGTTTTTATAGAATGAACCGCTTCTACTAAAATATACACCTAGGTATTTGTATTCGGTAACTATTTCTAGGTTTTGCATTTTATAATGAAAGTTATAGTTCGGTCGTCTCCCTTTCGAAAACACAACAATTTTTCTATATTAACGGTCAATTTCCAAGTATTACAGTATTCTTCATGTAGATTTAACGCGTTCTGTAAAGCGGATTCTGTGTCCGCTAGTATAACAGTGTCGTCTGCGTATAGCAAAATACAGATTTTTAGGTAATTAAATAATTCATTTTGTGCTCGTTCGTGCAAGTGTATTCCATTATAATTTTCATTACGGGTGAGGAAGTCGTTGAGATCATTAAGGAAAAGAGAGAAGAGCAGAGGTGAGAGATTTTCCCCTTGCCTGACCCCAACTTTGCAGGGGAAATAATCGGAAAATTCTGTAACTTTGGATCCGCAATGATTTGATTTTTTCATGACACAGGATTTTATATTTGAGTACATGTTTTTAATAAGTTCGAAACATTTTCCATCGATATTTGATTTAATAAGTTTTTCTAGTAACCCCCCTCTCCATACTGTGTCGAAAGCTTGTTTTAGATCTATGAATGCACAAAATAGCTTTTATCTGTTGTTGTTTACGATCTGTATAAGATTATGGAGAATAAACATATTGTCTGATGTTGAAAACGATTTCCGAAACCCCGCTTGACATGAATCAAGAACACTATTATTTTCGATATAACTAGTCAAACGATTATTAATCTGATAAGCATATTTTAATCATTGGATACTTTTACCAAACATACACTGTCAATAAACATAATTTGTTTGCACAAATAAATGATACCATTTCAGCCGTAATTAGAAGTTCAAAAGAAAATTATAACGAGTTATCATTTGATGTGTTTATTGTCTTTGAATGGTCCACGATTAAGGTTTATTGAACAAATAATAATGCATTAACTGATGTTTTTATAATGCTTGACAAATACCTTTTCAGCGCCTAATTTATTCATAATAGTTTATTTAGTTAATTAATCTTTTTGAATCATACATAATAATAGGTATGTATTGGATTTCAATAAATTCAATTTCAGTTTCAATTGAAACACATTGGAACTACACTTTTATTTTTATAAACAAAACATGGTGCATTTAAACGATAAACATTGCAAACCACTTGTAAGTGTTAATGGAAATTATTTCCAATAAGCAAGTTTCTCTTATCATAGAGAATGAACATTCCAAATCCATTATATAAAGCTTCAATATGGATGATATACATAAAATCATGATATAAATTATATCATATTGAAGGAACATTTATATTCAAAAACATACAATTTATAAATTAAACATATACGTAATTCTAAATTAACACCTGTTTAATAAAATATACAGGTAAAGGTATTATGGATGGTTATATAAAGTCAAAATCGGACAAACATATGCCTTCAAGGCAGTAAAATAGAGTACACATATCTGAATTTATTATATGCAAAATGTAAAAAAAAGTTTAATGGTAAGATCGTCATTGCAAGTTTGTCACGCTGTTCTTTTTCACTTATTGTATACGAGTGCAAGATGTTTCCACTACATCGAAATAATATACATGTATCATTTGGACCGTATAAACCCAATTACCTCTGCCTGTTATGTAGATCTTTAATACATCAATCACGAATCATACAGTAAACACTTGATGAGACTATCTCGTGGCACAATTGCATGAGATTAGGAGTTCGCACTATTGATAAAAACGTTCTAAGATTTTGATGCAATTTCCTACCAAACATGGTGGGTGTAAACACCAGGTTTGCCCTATATAAATGCGTCGATCATTGTTTGATGCTGAGAAATTTTGAAGTTAGCTTTTAATTATAAAGTAAATATCATTTATTATTTAATCATATACGTGATACGAAGGCTGCGTTTTGCCTGGAATTTGTATATGAAGTACAGACGGAGCATTGCCCGTCAACTAAGTAAACACAGAGAATCGATTAGTCTGTCAGTGTTCAATGCTAGGAAAAAATAATAACACGTATATATTTGAATGAGACAAGTATCAAGCAAAAATGAGTAAACTACACTGTAATTAGTAAGTACCACTCACATGACAGATTGAATTTCCGAATACTATATTTATAAGCTTGAATAAGATGTAATATTGTGCGTAATACTCCAACAATATTTAAATCCTACTTTACTAGTCAAAAATAGTATCCTTCTTATTCATTGACATTTCGTGACCAAATATTCTCCTAATAATTTAAACCTTTAAAAGCACGTGAGAAATATAGCATCCACGCAGTTGATAATTACAAAATAATGTGATAATGTTTTTAAGTAGACTTGACCAAGACTCATTTGCACATTTCAAGACATACAATTTAATTAAACCCATTATCAGAAAATCCCAAGGTTGTTAAAAAAACAAATTTGTATGTTTTGGTTAGGATAGTTAATACATGTTTATCACCATTGGGAATCATTTAACATTAACGCACTCGTAGTCAATGTGGTGAATGAACTAAATATAATTGCGTTCCTTATGAAATAAATCAACAAGGAATTTTAGATTTTGAAAAAAAAAACGCTTTGCTGAAATATGTACATGTTAACCATCGCCATTCTTAAGCATTGATTACATTACATTGATTACATTACATTGATTATATTACATTGATTACATTACATTGATTACATTACATTGATTACATTACATTGATTACATTACATTGATTACATTACATTGATTACATTACATCGATTACATTGTATGTTTGTTTAATATATAGAAACTACAAAGAGTATATGTATTGCGTATGTATTACATAACATTAAACACATGATATTGTTTACAATATTTTCAAAATGTACTTAATTTCGATAAATTGTTTTTGAATATCATGTTTTAAAGCAATACACATTATAAATAAAAATTAAATATTGTGTTTGGATGACACCAAAATTATGTTATACAGTGCCACATTATTTGCAGTAGTGTCTGTGTTGGTATAAATTATTTTTCACCAAATATTTATTACTTTCACCTACTATTCATTACTTGGAATTCATAACCATGCACATGTTTGTTTATACAATCAAATATCACCAATACCAAACACCCCTAACACGTTTAACACCATCATTACTACCCATGCCATATGCAACTAGTTATTGTATTACATTCGACATCACCAAATAATTTGATCAATTGCATTTAATATATTTCAACATCAATTTGGTGAAAGGTTGTTTGTACTGCAATCGGAAACCGAAGTTTACACTGAAAATCGACTTAAATACAATCAAACAAATGAAGAAAAACACATCTGACCGTAATGCATTTGTGAATTGTGAGAGTTGAATTATCTGTGACTGAATAAAGATTCTATTTTTCATTAGGAGTGTTTTCATGTTTAATCAGATTAAGTTTTCATTAAGACCTCGAATGTATAACCACAAGTTGGTTTTCTTGTGTCACCGAGTGCATTGAACAGTTTCTTTGCTGGATCGTAGTTCACGTATATTGGAGATAAATTTACAGCTACAGATTGCTTCGTCGATGTACTCACAATAATTGATGAAAGTGACTTCTCGCTTTTAGCTTTCAGTTTTAGTCCTTTCATGTGTCGAGTTTTCAAAGCATGGAACGTGCGCTTCAAGTGTTCAAACCAAACAATTGATTTGACCTATGAACATATAAACATCTATTGAAACTAAGTATTTTCATGAATTGTGAGAAACTTTCGAAAGTATACTACACAACGTTATGCACATTTGCTAATTTCAATAAAAAAATGAAAATGCAGCTGTATCAGCAAAAGGTAAGCTTTTATTAACGTCTTACGGTCCTTTCATTCGGATAGGTGACCAATATGTGACGGATCGTTGCTACTCACAGTAAAAGCGTGTTTAAATCATGACTATATAAACCTGCAAAAACATTTTGTATCATATTTTTAATATGTGAGACTGTGCTAACATTGCAAATACATATACCGCACAGGGCGTTCTCAGCATTAACTCGTGCAAGATTTGTGTAGATATCCGTTGAATGGTTATATTATATATATATATACGTTTAATTATTAAAAGTGTAAAATGTGTTCAAACATCAGTTAAATTACTGTAAGTGCAAGATTTGTATTAACAGTGTTATTATTGTATGTGCAAGATCTGTATAAATAACAATATTTTAGGGAACATGAATTAAATAATTATGTGTGCAATACGTATGTGTAAACATGGGTTGAAGTATAATGTACATTGTGTAAACACGTGTTGAATCAATGTATGTGCATGATGTGTGTCAGCATGAGTTGATTTATTATAATTATGTTCATTATTTGTGTAAACAAGAATTTAATTTTATGCAAACTTTTTGTTAATGATTGATATTTACAAGATTTTTGCAAATATGCGTTAGATTATATTATGTGTGAATGAATGATATTAAGTTTGGACCATAATTTCATTTTCCGACTCTTTTATAATTAAAAAAAAAATTAAGGTGGTGGGATAGACTAAAATTTGTACCGCTCATTCGCCTTCAACGTTATGCCATATTGCTCGGAACACTTGTAAGCTAACTGGTTGTGCAAAATCTTGCACCATTCGCCTTTTCAACACGGCAGGTAATTGTTCCGAACGAGCTCATACGAACAACCGATCGCGCGCTCAAACTCAATGTTTTTTTCTTTATGAACTGAACAGATGTATGTCGTAGGCAACTGACGGAGCTTTGCGGTCTCATCTGATGTCATTGTCAATGAGGCATAACGAATAAAGTTAACAGAGTGTGATACGTCATTTATTTTGCACATAGCTTATAAATATAATGCATATACAACTTCTATTAAATCAGTTCAAACATATGGGTGGCCATTACGTACAACAAACTATTGCGCATCCATTCATTTTCGGACAATGTGATGATGAAATATTTATAAAATGAAATGCGGATTCAAGTAAAATAGTTTAGCATAAACCTAAAACGAAATCTATGATACGCTTTAATATTTTATTCACTCGATGCTGATTCTTATTTTGTTATGGTGTTGCAGTTTAATGACCGTAAAACAGTTATCCTTCGTGAAACATAATGTGATACAAGCTTTTTGTCGGCTCCTTTTAAGGTAAGTTCCTTATGAAGTTCGTGTTTAAATATTTTGCTTAACCTTAAAGAGACATATCGACGATATTGCGAACAATTACAGCCATATGTAAAAACAAGATCGTTTCCTTTTATACTCCAATAAATTGTTTTGAGTATCAACAGTATATTGATGGCATTACCAAGAAACATAATATAATTATAAAAAGTTAAAACTTTTGAGGGATACACGATTTCAGCAGGATTCGAACTCGCGCCTAAAAATCCAGCGCTGCATTGAAAACTGTCCTGCCCTATAGTACGTTTACCAATGTTGCGCATACGAGTTACCCGTTAATCATGTATATTTCATTGGTATCTCTGTGACGGTCGTTTATCTTAATAAGACCATCAAGTCGTTATATTTTAAAAAGGGATTTTTCACTGAATCCCAATTAGAAGGGCCATTTTCCTGGAAATTTATGAAAAATAAACCTGATTTTTTTTTTCAATAAATTACCAAAAAGCAAGAAAAATGTTCTGCCAGCCGAACAAAAGTTCATATTTTTTTTATATAAATTTACATAAATTTGCAGTGAATGTTCCTCTGGCGATACAAAAATATTAATTAATTACGAGTAACCAAATTTAATTTTGCCCCACAAATTCTTTTATTCCTTATTACAAGGAACCGAAGTGTTCCGCTGGCGGTACAAACATCATCAAATTTATATTCAGAATAACAGAAAACCTTACCAAAATTGTTCCGCCGGTCATACAAGCATCCAAACATTATTATTCTGATAAAAAAAAAAAAAAAAAACTAAATGTTTTCCGCTGGCGGTACAAGTAGCCTTTATATTCTAACTTGCAAAAAAAACAAAACAAAATTTGTTCCGCTGGCGGTACAAACATCCCAACTGTTATATTCTAAGTTGCAGAAAATAAGACCAAGAAATTGTTCCGCTGGCAGTACACACATTCTGATATTTATATTCAGAATAACACAAAACTTAAACAAAATTGTTCCGCCGGCGGAACAAGCATCGAAACATTTATATTGTGTTTTACTAAAAACCGAACTAAAAGTGTTCCGCTGGCGGTACAAGCATCCAAACATTTATATTTTTCTTACAGAAACCAACCTAAAACTGTTCCGCTGGCGGTACAAGTGTCTTAACATTTATATTCTGAATTACAGAAAACAAAACAAAAAATCTGTTCTGCTGGCGGTACAAACAACACAAAATTAATATTCTGAATTATAGAAAACCAAACTAAATTTGTTCCGCTGGCGGTACAAGCATATAAACATAAATTGTTTGTTTAACATTAAAAAAAAACCAAGAAGTGTTCCGCTGGTGGTATAAACATCCCACATTTATATTCTAAATTACAGAAAACAAGACCAAGACATTGTTCCGCTGGCGGTACAAACATTCTGATATTTATATTCAGAATAACAGAAGATCTAAACAAAATTGTCAGGCCCGCGGAACAAGCACCCAAACCTTAATATTGTGATTTACAGAAAACCAAACAAAACGTGTTCCGCTGGCGGTACAAGTGTCTTTACATTTATATTCTGAATTACAGAAAACAAAACAAAAATTGTTCCGCTGGCAGTACAAACATCCTGATTTTGATATTTTACAGAAAACCAAAATAAATCTGCTGGCAGTTAAAGTATTCAAACATTGATATTCTGAATTACAGAAAACTAAACTAAGTGTTCCGCTGGCGGAACATTCACTGCAAATTCATGTGAATTTATGGAAAAAATATGAAATTTTGTTCGGCCGGCGGAACATTTTTCTTGCTTTTTGGTAATTTATATAAAAAAACAATCAGGTTTATTTTTCATAAATTTCCAGGAAAACGGCCCTTCTAATTGGGATTCAGTGGAAAATCCCTTTTTAAAATATAACGACTTAAACGTTATTGTTAAACGCTAAATGTTTACAGTGTCATATACTTTTATTAATGCAACGCTATTTTTCAGTGTTTTTATTATTTTACACAAATCGCATTTTTTTCAAGGTACATTCAAGATCTGCATATTGCACGAGACGACATACGTTTGTTTAATGAGTTCTGCAATATTTACAAAAATTCACCAGGTATATAGTTGATTTTTGAGAGCCAATGGAATCATTGGAGACCTGTTTCTTACGCACACATATACTTCTTCTGTTGTTGTTTTATTACGAAATATTAGTATTTTTAATGCACTTCGTTGAGACGAATAACATTTATTAATGACGTTTTTATGATTGGTTTCATTATTACGAAATAAGCAAATAGTTCTTCAAAATTATTGCGTGTATTGTTACTTTACTGGCACCTTACAAAGTCCGCTCGGTAATGGTCTCTGATTAATAGTATAGTAATAATAATCTGACGATGTGTGTGGCGCGCCATCTAATTGTCTGGACAGAAAATGGCGTTCATTTTAAATCAGTTTCGTCCGCAAAATGATGAATAATGCCATCAATATCCAGACTGGAATTCAAAGAGTAACACTGGACTTATCAGATCTTTATCCGGTTCAATGTTAATTGATATTGAAACTGCTTTGATTGACCTGATTATGTAGCTCCGTCTGATGATTTTTCATTATGCATGTATGGAGCTATTTATTATACGGATTCACACAAAGTCAGATTTTTTAATAATCTTCACAATAATTTTCTCATGTTTATTACTTTGAACCCTTGATATATTTTTTAAATGGTTCACTTCATGCGTTGCATATTACACAAACGGCTGTCGAGAAAAGACTTAACTATTGTAAGTATGTTTCGATCCATTGAATAACTCGTTTACATATTTCGATTTTAATCATATCTGGTTGATGGTACCTTTGCATTGTTGAAAAGATTGTTGCGTACATCCAATGCATGTATTTTATGTTTAATAAAAAACGTTCTAGATTGTCAAAACTGTGACTTTCTGGAGCTTCTGGAATCGTTGCCATTGCAATTTGGGTGTGTGGTGTACGTGTTCATTCAATATCTGTCAGACCTAAGTTGCCCGTTCGTACGGGAGCCAGAGTGTTATCCACGTGCAAACGCGTACATCTTCCAAACGCATCTCTGAATTATTGCCGAAAGTTTGATGAAGCATTCAATAACGGATTTGCCCCATATTACGTCAAATATCTGTGTTACGTACGGACCAGTATGGATATATATATAGCTATATATATAGTTATAATCTATACTTGTTTTACCTATATAGTTTAATGCACAATTATACAAATATAAACAAAGCGAAACTGCAGCTGCGACAGCAAGAGAGAACTCGTATTACCAGCACGAGGTCTTTTATTTATGGCAAGTGACCAATTGCCAAAAACAATACACAGGACATCACAAAAATACGTAACAAACACAAAACACACATGAATAAAACTGGGGTAACCGCCTTGGAACGGTCAATGCTACGTAATGGGGGGTTAAACCGGTTTATTTGCTCACGAGCCTTACACTTGGCCCTGAATTATTCACAAAAACATGTAAATGTCAATAAAAATTAACCTCATAGCAGCGCAATTCAAATTAAACAGCAATAAAAGAGAATATTATTCTATTTAATTACCATTTAATTACTCAATGGCTAGATGCAAATCAGAGCAGCAGAATTGCAACTATCTGGGGCACGATGAAATGAAACAACAAACAAGTCTCAACTTCATCTCGTCTTTTTATAAAAAGCTTTAAAGACATAGCATCATATAGTTCAATTTTCAGATCATCGCCGTACAATTTCAGGAAGAAGCAGTAATGTTGGGTGTAAACAGCCATATTACATAGCTTTGTTGTATATGTTTATTTTAAACTGAATAAAACGTAATACATTATTCTACATCTTCCTGCTAACCCAAATTGAAAAAAGCCTAACTGAACGTGTGTGTTAAAACCAGTGTATAAATCGGAAATGCTGTAAAATATTTAAATAAAAGGGTACAATATATCCTAGATAATATTACGCTACGTCACTGAGACAGTAAAAATATTTAAATGGTGACGTAATTTAGAAACGCGCAATGCACACGATGATGTCATAATTTTAAAACGCAAAGAACTTAAAGCTACTTATCCACTATTTAAAACGACCAAATTTGTAACGATGAAAGAAATTCAGTATCGCAAACTAAAAAGCATGTGTTTTTAGTATAAGTGTATTGTATCCTTTTGATAAAAAAACAGTGTTTTAAATTATTAAGTATACTTTAGCATTCACTTTAACAGATTTACATTTGCGAACTCGTTTCGAAACATCACTGTAAATCTCCAGTTAGTGATGAAGTTTAATCAATGTCAAAAGAACTTTGTATAAATTACAGAGCTAAAATTTCTAATAACAATTTGGCTTCTTTGCGATATATAACACCATATTAATTCCAGATTATATTGTTTCTGTATTTAGGTAAAACAATAGCAATTGTTTCTGTATTTAGGCAAAACAATATCTGTAAAATTTAGAAGTTTGTCTATAAAATTCAGCTGATATGCTAAATTGTCAAATATGAGAGCGGCGTCGTAGAAAGACAAAATAACAAGTTCTCAGTGTGGAAAATATTATCCTCATTTTTACGCAGTAATGGAACCGTAATGTGCCATTAATTTCCTTAAGACTTAAAGAAGGTCTATGGATCGGTGAAATGAAAGTGATTACTGACAAAGCTTAATGATTAGAGTACCGCAAGTTGATAATTATATATATGCGATATTGATTGTAGAAAACGTTTTAGGCGTGATATACATGTACATGTACTCTCGAGTCCGTTTTATTCGTATCTAATGCCACTTATTAACAGCCAGTTTCTAAAAACTGAGTGTGAGAATATAATTGTAAAAGCAAAATAATAAAAAAGGTGTTCCTTCAAAGTAGTGAACAGGCAAAAACGAGTTGTATCAATAATTATTACAAATGAAAATTACCTTTAAAATGTAGGTTCGTATGTGTTTGTTTGTAACGATTTTTGTTTTTACTTTTTGTACAATAATTGCGAGTTGTTTTCACTATATCAAATTTATATCACATCTATGTATGAATTAAAACTTATATACACAATAATTATAATTGTAACTCTGCCTGCTATGTGTGTTAAAGTCATTTTGTAATTGTGTTACCACTGTAACCCCGTGAGGCAATTAACTCCTAGTTCAGTCCCATATGACATTGACTTCGCCCTATTGATCAAAGCGCATCGATGCAATTTCCTACCAAACGTGTTGGATGTAAACATATGTATCAGCTTTGCTGATGTAAATGCGTCAGTCATTTCATGATTGTAATGATTGCAAATGTGATTTGCAATAAGTAATAAAATCATATGGCAAATATCATTGATTAATCATGTCTATGGCATGTAGGATGAACAGAACTGTCTTGGAATATGTTCTTGGAATATAAGTTCTAAACAGAGCATTGCCCATCCACGCACCAAATTTCAGAACAAGAACAGAAAACCGATGAGTCTTCCAGTGATATTTATTAAATATACGCGGAAATGCAGTGATTAAACTACTAAAAACGGTGAAATAATAAAACGTGACGACCACAAACGTGACGAATTGAATTGGTACTTTTTTGTAAATTTGACGTTGATGTTTTACTGCGCCTAATTGTCCATATGCACTTAAATTTCCCGATGAACTGTTTATCTTACTTTTCATATCTTCATTGGCATTTTGTGACCAAATATTCTCATTATCATGTAAATTTTTAAAAGCGTTTGAGAAATGTGGAAAACATGCAACTGATAATAAAAGAAGCCTTGTGTAAATAGTGAGATTATGTTTTGAGAAACTCTGACCAGGACTGCGCCGCTCAATGTAACACTCATCTGCATGTACATATATATACCGTAATAATCCAAAACAATTGTGTTTGGACTTGATATATGTCATGTTTAATAAGAATAAACCAAGGTATGGTTATTTTACGTATGTGTTTTTCCAGTTATACTCAATATGTGTTTTGGAAATACAACTGCTTAACAAAATGGGATTTAGCAAAGAAAGCCAGCATGGACAAAAACGTTTGAAGCAAACGACCATTGCTAACCTTATTATTATTAACCTTAAGATAATGTGTATACGAGAAAGTGTTTCCATTCGGATTGAACTATGTTTACAATTAAAGACTGAGAATTGAATTGAATTGAGAACAAAAGAAGACCTAATCCCATTTCATTTAAAACATGATTTTTTCTTTAATATGCACAGTTTAGAATATATAAGTCAATTAAAATAATTTAATTTATTCGTTATGGAAAAAGGCCAAAATATACATGTATTCATTTTGAATCCGTTAAAATTAACATGATAATTATAAGCTTCACACAGTTGCAGTAAACTTTATTTGAACCCATCATCA
This sequence comes from Congeria kusceri, assembly GCA_027627225.1. Classification (NCBI taxonomy): domain Eukaryota; kingdom Metazoa; phylum Mollusca; class Bivalvia; order Myida; family Dreissenidae; genus Congeria; species Congeria kusceri. Next base: position 32,832,178 of record CM051032.1, on the reverse strand, counting down.
CAGAAACCTCGGGATGTAAAAAAAACGTGCAGATTTACTAATTGGAATAGTTCGTGGAATTTGTATCACCACTGGGATTCATTTAATATTAAGGCATTCGTCAAAATGCAGTTAATGAACCAAATATAAACGAATTATTGTTTGCCTCACGAAACATGTCAACTGGGAATTTTGGTTTTGAGAATCTAAACTCTCTTCTGAAATCTATAAATTTAAAATATTACACATCAGATGTAATGATAATAAACTAATTAAGTATTTCAAGTTTCGATTTATTGTCTTTGAATATCAAATTTTAACGAAATACAAAATTAATAATTGATATAGTGTTTGAATGTCACCAAAATATGTATGGACACCTATGCTGCTGTAACAATGTCACACAATTAACAGTACTCCTGGTGCTGTTATATTATACCTTTTACCTACTTACTTGAAATTTATTACGCAAAATTTAAGTTTATAAAATTCACTACCATCAATATCAAAATCACCCATAAAAAGTTTCATCAACCTATGACATATGCAATCTGTTCAACAGAAAATTATAATCGACATCAGCTAATAATTTATTAAGGGCGTCCAATTTATTTCAGCCTACATTTGGTAAAAGGTTGCTTGTACTGCAATGAGAAAACAATTTTTTTTACTGAACTTCTAATAGGCTTCATTCAAAGAAATGGAACACAACACATCTCAACGTAATGCGTAAGATACTTCAGTTCTCTTTTGTCACCGAGTACATTAAGTTGATTATCTTCTTCTTGAGGTTCGTAGTTGAAATGTATCTTAGTTATACTTGAAGCTACTGATTGCTTCGTCGATATACTCGCAATAGTTAATGAAATTGACTTCTCGCTTGCAGCTTACGGTTTTAGTTCTATTATGTATGGAGTCGTCAAAGCATGGAACACGAGCCTCAATTGTTAAATCACACAAAAACAACAAATGAACCTAAGGAATGGGATAAATTTTTAAGTTGAATTTATAAAACAAAATACATTTGTCAATATAAATATAAATAAATAAAAAATCCAGTCGCATCAGCACGTATTACAACAACAACAACAACAACAACATTTATTTCAACAATAAAGCTTACAAAAAAGCTTCTAGCCTACAATAATGACTATATAAATGTTAAATACGCTGGTTAAGATTGCTGTAATTGTTAGCGAATATAAATATAAAATAAATAAAAATCCAGTCGCATCAGCACATATTAACGTCATAGTGTTCTTTGTTACAGATACAACATCAATTGCTCATAACAAACCGATACAGTTATGAAAAAACGAAATATAACAGTGATTAAAACAGGGCTCACCGCCATGAAATGATCAATGACAAGCATCTGCTGTTTAACATAACCTCCAGTCTTAATAAATTTAAAATCAAAATTTATAGAAAGTGTTTCGTTGTTATAATTAAATGTTACATACTGCATCAAATACTGTGCATACACATATTAGTACTAATACAATAAACAAAAAACACAACTGAAATGGCAAAATAATTGTGATATCGTCACAAAATGCTGTCTGTCTACATGCAGTTATAATATCGATGGGTGATACTTACAATAATAGTGAGATAAATCCATGTCTATAAACGAGCATTTCGATTATAATTTTAATCTGTGAGAAGGTGCTATATTTATGCTTACCTGGGATATACCAGATAGGACGTTGACAGCATTAACTGGGACATGATTTGTGTTGAGAGTATGTGTATGGTAATATAAGCAACATATATGCGAACATGAGATGAATTGCTATTAATTGCAAACATTGTGAAAAAAAAATGGTTCAAATTATCATACTTGCAAGATTTTTATAAACATGAGTTGATTTATTATATGTGCGAGATCTGCATAACCACACGATGAATTATCCAATTGTTGTGTGGGCTATATTTATGTGTAAACATTGAATGTAGTCAAGTATGTGCACAATTTGTGCAATTTGAGTTGAATCATTATATGTGCATGATTTGTTTAAACATAAGTTAATTTATCATATGCGCAAGAATTGTGTAAAGATGAGTTAAAGTATAGTATTTGAAAGCTTTTTTAAAACAAAAGATGATTGAGATTTGCAAGATTTATGTAAACATGCGTTGAATAATAATATTAATGAAAGCATGCTTTAAGTTTGGCCATAATTAAAGCTTATTTACTCTTACATAATTTTAATCATTGTTTAAGCGGTTGGTTAATACTATATTTCGTGTGCCATTCATTTTCCGATCCATTGGGCGCTCCTTGATTGCACAAACTCGTGCACCATTCACCCTTTAAACACGACTGGTACTAGTCCCGAATCTTACCGAAGATTATAACGAATGTTAACCATATGCGTTGGCGGATTTAGAGAGGGCGGAAGCGCCCCCCGTAAAATTGTAAAAACAATCAAATTGTATTAACTAAAAATTACTTTCCCTTTGAATTGTATCATCTTCCTTGCCATGTGCTTTTGCAACGAAGGTTGGTACATGTCTAGAATCTTTTCAAAAAGCTGAACTATGATATCGCGCACATAAAATTCATTGTTTAGCAAATAAGACTATCGTAAGTAACTTTTTTTCTGTAAATGAACTTCCTTTTTGCCAACGTTCTTGTCGGCGACAGTCAAGAGCTCTCTGATTCGAATTAAATTCAAATCTTCCATCGTCATTGTCTATGATATTCTTCCTAAATATTTTTGACGGAACAAATTCGTTTGATGAACTTTCATATTTCCTAAGACACTTTGAGACATCATTAATAGAAGTACATAACTTTGATTCCTCCTCTAGGATTCGTTTAATATATGAACACCTGTAGCAGTTTATGTTAATGTTAATTTTCATCTGACAAATGCAATATTATAAAAATAGGGTCATTGTAGAACAAAAAGAGTTATATATATAATATTTTACAATACGACCCTCACATATAATATTGAGACTTGTATAATTTGCAATGAATGTCAAAAGCATGATGACACCTACAACCCAGGGCAATAAATGTACTAAAGCATTGATGACGTTTAAAATTAAAATTTCGAATACCTCGTAAGGCTACAACAGTTAATGGAAGTGCATCAATGACAATTAATGTGTGCATTAGCAGGTTTTTAATTAAATAATCATTTTACATTAATGAACTTTGATAGGTGATACAGACTTCGTCATATTGCACGAAACTATATGGAATTCGTTCAATTTGGTTCATTTTCTTTATAATATTGCAAAAAGTTACCATATATATTATACTTTTATTGAAAGCCGATGAAATCATTGAAAATCTGTTTTTACTCACACAGAGAAATAAAATGTCAACAAACAAACATGACTAGACAACAAGTAATCACTTCAATCGAATGCATTAAACTTTATTATTGCAACAGAGAAACAAGTTACCAAGAAACCACAATCTTTGTATTGTATTTATTTTTATTAACAATGAAATATATAGGAAACTATACAGATGCAGAGTCCACTTTGCAACAGTTTCAGATTAATTTTATAGAATGATCTGACGATTGTCGTGGCGCATCAGGTTATTGGCTGGAGAGAGGATGACGGTATATATAATACAATTTCATCCGCATTATGATCGATACTGCAATCCACATCCATACAGGAATTCAAAGCGCAACAATGGAATAATCGAATCATTATTCGGTTGAATATTTTTAGTTGTAATTGTTACAGCGTTCTGTATAATACGGTGATATATTTTGACGAGTACACAGCTAACACACCAAATTGGACGAGCCGGTAGGCTGTTTCCGAGTCCAATATATCATTTCATTGTACAGAACGCTGTTAAATAATCTTTTTATTGTAAACCTATTTCGTATTTATGTATTATTTGCATAATATTTACATTTAAACACTCAGTCCGCGGAACAGTGGGCGCAATCACGATACTAATATATGACGCCGCTCTGCGCGATAAATAATTTGCAAACATACATATTTGTCTTTTATTCTGTAACCTGCACTGACATCTAATTAATTAATTAATTAATTAATTTTGACAGCTAAAACAGTCTTCCGTATTTTAGAATGTATTTTACAGAAAGCGGCCATGACCTTGTAATTGTTAACATGGAGTGTGTAAAACTATGTTTAGATGTGTCAGGTTTAAAATGTGGCGTGATCTATTGTGTATGCAGCGCGTTTGTTTAAATTAGTATTATACACTAATTCATGTCAAGCTGAATATTTTACAGATGATTGAAAGTGTTTCATACATATTCAGAACAAGAATAACGCAAAATATATCTATATGAGTGATCCACGTAAAGTGTAAAACAAAACTAATTAGTGACTGAAGAAACCAGATGTCGCTGAACTCTAGGATTGTTGTATGTCGCAGGCTTTATTTCTGTGCGGGTAACGATACAGTTTAATAAAATTATTAAATATTTTAAAAAGGCAACATTCATTATCTGATATAGGTTTAAAGATAACTTTACGTTTACATAAAGTCACAAAGCATACGTGATGACCAGACACGGCGATTTCGAAAAGAAAGCGAGTTTGTTCACGGTTCACAAGAGCAAACCCTTCGTGGATATAAGATTAGGAATTGAAATGATTGTTGCTGGATTTTAAAGACGTATTCGAAGAAGTGGATTGGAGCCATCATTGATCGAGGTGAAACTAAAAAGTTGCATATTCGTTCAAATTTCGAGAACTCGGACTATATAGTGTTTTATGCTCGGACCGTCCAATGCGGAAAATATTGTACGCACGAAAGTCCAAAATGGTAAAGTATTGGACGGTCACGTGGCACAAATGGCGACATATGATTGAAGGATATAAATAGTATATATAATTAATATATTTATTAATTTTATATTATTCATTTTTCTCCGATTTCTTGTTTTTTCACAATTTATTTGAAGATAGCTTATCGTATCAATTTTGCTGTAAAGGAATTCGTCTAAGGGTTGTTGCGTATGTCTAAGAAAACTTTATAAGATTAGTACATCTAAAACATGTTATTTACGATAAGAAACAAATTGTCTTGTTTAGATTAACGTGATATGCTAAGCTCGTAAAACCAATAGTGACAAGTTTGATAAGTTTATGTCAAGGTAATGAATCAAATATTGATATTGAATTAGGACCCGTATCCCTTTCAAAGATGAAACTCCAGTTGAATCAGCTGTCCTTGTATAAGGGAACTATACAAGTTTTTTTTTATTTCGTTAATTTTGAAACCTTGGTTTGCAAACATTGGAGTGCCTTCTAAATGTAGATGCAACCTTTTAGCACTTAACAATACATTTTGTCTACGACTGAACAAGTACCTTTTAAAGTCATAAAAACTGAATAATGAAACTGAATGTATTTTTTCACAATAGTTTTAGCTCCCTCAACATTATTCTTATATCTGTTTTGTCCTAAATTACATTTGTTTACAGAAACAGTCCCGTATTTCGTTCATGTCAATATCGAAAAACTGTACATCCATCATGTGGGCAATCTCATTTATCGAATGTAAACACAGTTTGTATATCACGATATCATTGTTGTTTGAACTATTTCGTCGCCTTAAAATTATTTTGAGGTATCTACAAAAAATCTTTTTTTTTTAGAAATCGCACCGATGGATTCGTCACAAGTTGCGCTATCTACCAGAACCCATGTTTTCTTAAATCAAGCCCCCATTTCGAAGTCTGCGGGTCACAACTTGAGCTAACTCGATAGTTCGCAACATTTATTTGCGTTATTTTATGCTATGTAACAGTGATAGCGCACTATAACATTAAATTTGAAGAAGGCCAATCTAAAAGCAGCTTTATGTCACATGATTTGATATGCACATGAAAATTAAAATGAGCTGTGTCTGATCTATCCAATGAAATCTGCCCTTTGCATCACGTGACTATGTTATCAATGGCAGCCGTTAGGACAATATTGTGTGAGATGTTATTCTCCTCAACATGGGGTTTAACTTAATATGTAAGTATTATGGAAAATATATACGTCTTAGAATACATTTGACCTTTGATACATGATTATATCACCGTTATTTGTGAACCGTGTCTACTAAAACACTCGAAGCATGTAAATTTAAGCCTAATTTCGGACGGACCTAAATTCGGATGATGTTCACTGTTCTATGAAAAATCCCTGTTTTTTACATATAATTTTATCAGTAAGCAAAACATGTAGTAATCTGTGCTTGTCTTAAGTAAATGGTGTACTTGGTGGTATTAAATTTCCCCAAAATCAAGAGTACTGGTTATGCAAAATGTGACGCTACAAGCAGTCACGGCTATTTTAGTTAAACATTTACTTTGTTATTGTTCATTTGTTTTTATTTCAGGGTCCTGCTGACATCACTGCCCGACAATGTGCTGGTGAAAATTCTTGGGTATATTACACTACAGGAGTTATTTTATCACTGAACCGGACTTGCAAAAGACTACGTTGTTTAATCAGTGATACACCCTGTGCTTTGGGAGGATTTTGTGTTCGATAATCAACTAAATATCAAGGAAGAAGATCTTGAAACTATTTTGTGTCGTTCATCTGCATTTAGAAGATTAATATGTCCTCAATTTGATGTGCAATGTAAGAGTTACGACATATACCTATTATTTTCTACTTACCTGGAAGGTAGAACATTAAACTGGCTGTCGTTGAGTGATCTGCCAATTTGAACGCTTTGTTTTGCCCTAAATACTCCAAACATTCAGATACTGAATTTGTCGGGGTGCAAAACACTCGTAGATGCTGACTTTCTTGTATTGAAATATCTGCTAAACTGGTCAAACTGTATATGTCATTTACGGACATATGTCAAAATACACTGTGTGAAATAGTGGAAGGATGTATGTGGAGACAGCCTATCCAAAGAAACGTGTGACTATGTGCTTAGGTGCTGCCAACATTCATTACTGTTTTTCGATCTTTCAGTAGACCACACCGTGTCTGAACTACAGTTTAAATGTCAAATAAGAGACGCATTTGTGGACGTCAGTTTACATATATACAAACAATCAAGAAGTTTAATTTAACCCATGAGCTGAATTTAATACAGAATGACACTGAAAATGACTCGACTAGTGATCATGCGGATTCTGATGAAACTGAAAACAATACCGCTATAGAAATTACAAATAATGACATAACAGTGTACATTGAACCGGAACAGGTCCTTGTTAGTGAGCCTACAGGTGATGACACAGAAGATATGCATGAAAACATCACATTATTTGCATCTGAATTGGTAAATATTTCTGACAGTGGAAAAGCAAACAACCCACATGAAAGTGCTGAAAATGAGATTGTCGCCGTGAGCAACACTGATGACAACAATAATGTCAGTGCAAAAAGAGGAAGAAAACGAGTTAGAAACGAAACACGCTGGAAACAGAACATACGAAAACGAAGGCGATAGAGTGGTCTGGAGTATGTCAACACCCGTGGTGTAACAGTTAGAGCTAAAGAAGTGAAAACAGTGAAAGATTGTGACTGGAAATGTAAATTTAAATGTGCTACCTAGTTTACAGCGAGAGAGAAAGAAAAGGAATTAATGATGGCTTTTGGGCATTGAATGATTGTGAAAAGAACACATTTTATGCCAACACCACAGACAGAACCTTGAAAGCAACAAAAAGAACTTTAACTGAACATTAAAGAAGAAAACACACTATTAAGTATTACTTGCTTAAGGGTACAGATAGAATGTGCAAAGAATACTTTTTGTCAACGCTGAACATAACTTCTAAAAGGATTTCTACAAAAAGCACGAGGAAATTATTGTTCCAGATAACCGGGGGAGGCACACCAAGAAACGTATACCAGAACAAGATCGTCATGTTATACGTGAACAAATTCGTTCACTTCCAATAGTGCCTTCCCACTACTGTAGAGCCAGCTGTAACAAGGAATACATAGAAGCTACTTTGACAGTGGCAAAAATGTTTAGATTTGTAATCTTGTGGTCAGATTCCAATGTTCCGCAAAATAGGAACAGTATCATGTGCTTTGCCATTCTTTCATGTATGCAAAGGCATCCTGAAATAGCAAATATTAAACAAAAGTTCTGTACACCAGGCCACTCAAGTGTCCAAGAAGTGGACAATATTCATTCTCACATTGAACGCAAGATCTGCAAAACATAAATTTACAGTCTACTAAGTTTGATGAGGACAATGAGAGAGGTGAGAAAAGATGCAATGGTCATTCGGCAGATCAAAGCCAGTGAAATGTATGATTTCTAAAAATCAGCTTCAGCCGCAACCTTGGATTTCAAGGACATACCGTGCACAAAAAACTAAATCTTTTTCCTACGTCAGCGGTCTGCCATTCACAGTTATATACAGGGTTAACTTTGAAAGTGATTGTCCTGCAAAGGAGGCCAGTGTCAGGTTTAATACACGAAGCCGAAGGTCGCTTAAGGAGAACCCGGTATTACCAACCCCACAGCTTTGAACAAAACACCAGATATCAGCGCTGACAAGAAAGGCGATATACAGAGCATGCTTAAAGAAACTCCCGAAATCGACCGACATTTCTTTGAACGGTTACTGAAGATCAGTGTTTAGATATATTAGTTCTCAGTTTGTTAGTAGAAACTAATAGAACTCTAATGCTGTGTGACCCCACATACATCTAGCAGTAACTCTTAAGCAGTATTATGCCGAATTTCTATAGTTACCCCTAATAATTATGCAGTGATAAAGTAATTATAATCTGTATAGCTTGCCTGAGCTCACGGTGTCAATTTGTTTTTATGTTTTTGAGATATATATTTGTTTTACATCAAGTAAAACTGTTTTACATCAAGTAAAACTGTTGTTCAAGTCCTTGGTTACGCTCAGTTATGGAATTGTGATGTTTTTAAGAGAGAACATTTTTGTTAGTTTGATACAAAAACTAATTGGTAATTTTGCGCAGAGAAGAGCTCTGTAAAATGTCCGTGTTCAAGATTGTTTTCTGTTTATCAGCCAGTTAAACTGTTGTTCAAGTTCTTGGTTTACGCTCAGTTATGGAATTGTGATGTTTTCAAGAGAGAACATTTTTGTTACTTTGATAAAAATTACAGACACTTAGTGGTAATAATGCGCGGTGTAGAGCTCTGAAAAAATGATTGTATTCAAGATTGTTTTCTGTTTTTCAGCCAGTTAAACTGTTGCTCAAGTTCTTGGTTTACGCTCAGTTGTGGAATTGTTATATTTTTAAAATATAACATTTTTGTTAGTTTGATAAAAATTACAGACACTAAATGGTAGTAATGCGCATTGTAGAGCTCTGTAAACATGTATGTCTTCAAGATTGTTTCCTGTTTTACAGCCAGTAAAACAATTGTTCAAGTTCTTGATTTTCGATCATTTATTAAATTGTGATGCTTTTAAAAGAGAACATTTTTGTTGGCATGATAAAAATTACAGACACTGTGTAATAATGCGCAGCGTAGAGCTCAATCAAAAGGTTTGTGTTCGAAATTGTTTTCTGTTTTACAGCCAGTGAAACATGTTAAATTTAGTTTCTTGGTTTACGCACAATTATTTTTTTTTAAAGATTAAAAAGCGAAATCGTGGTTTTCTTCATATCACCATGAATTATATTAATAGCTCACCTTAGCGCACTGTATTCATGGTGGGCATATCGTATTGCCCTTTGCCCATCGTCTTATGTTGGTCATTATTAAATGTGGTCACAAAACTTCATATAGATCTTCGTTAGTTGGTCCTCATCCAATGCTCAAAAATGCAACATAATGCGATGTTTTTCACATAATTAATAACATCCTAAGCTATGTCCTCATAGCTCACTATAATTATATATTAAATTGATTTTTTATACACAATTGAGCTATCTCAAAACATATTTTTCGAATTGTAGACAAATCTATTGCATGCAGGTTATTTAAATTAATTTTGCATATAGCGTATCATATCACAAATCGTAGCATTTTTTATTTATTTTAAATCGGTCCATAATAAGCAAGATTTTCATATCTGAATGTTTCGAGTGCTTTATCTCGAAAAGTGAAAAAGCGTAGTTAGCTCAGAATAATTTTTAAACCGACGATTTGTATACTGGAGTCATTGGCAACAGTTACAAAGAAAGGGGATCCACTATTACCTATTTAATATACGTAGTCTGTTTATGCAGTCAATCGAAATTAACATTGTAATGGAATATAATTCTTACTGTTGAATACCGGTTGATTTTTTTTTTATTCATATGTTCACACTTAAGAGCATAATTAGTTATTTAGCTAACATAATTGTGAAAAATATAGGATGATTGAAATTATTACAAAACTCGCCTTAAAAACATTTAGAAAATCAGTAATTACTGTGTCCGTGTGCCTTACATAAACTAGACTATTCTCGCGTTTTTCGGTTACATAGTCCCACCACACCATATATAGGTTCGCCCCATATCATGAAATGTGTTTAGGACGTGGGGATTTTATTGCGCGTTGAAATATCGTATACAATAATATGTCTTTACCTTAGACAAATGCCAGTCTTACCAGTGGTATGTGCGGTAAATAATAAAATTATAACATCCTAGTAAAACATCTTCATTCACACGAGGATTGCATCCGTAGCAACTGGTTTGCACAGTGGTGTTTAGCAATGTTTTAAATATTTGGTGGTTATGCTTAATTATGACAATTCAAAGCGATCGCCTGTCGAATATTACAGAAGCTTAGTTAACTTTTTTTTTCAAATCGGAAATTGTCTTTTTAACAAAGCTCAAAGCCCTAGTGCGCACTGCATACATGACTTTATAGTGTTAACATGCGCAATACAAATACCTTTATACATTATAATAAATTTGATAACAAAAACAACAATAATGCTTGACAAATAAAAGTCCCCAGTGGGAATCGATCTAATAACGCCTGCGACCTTATGAACAAAATTACTGACAGATGACTGAAACATTTCTACGATATACGCCTAAGTACACAACATAGAACTGTATTGATTCCGAGAAGAACAGATTTGCTATAATTTTGAATTGTACTATTCCATAGCATGTCGTTTCATGCGACTCTACTAACAGGTTATTAACAAATATTTAGACTTTGATTGGTGTACCACATATCAAAGGGAATTAATAATCTGACATTTTAACTCGCGTCTAATTAGTAATTGCCATGTAATTCTGCGTGAAACTCGATTAATGCCATAGAAATCTTGTTTAATGGATGAATTTAGAAACAACTAGAAAGATTACGCAAATGTATCAACTGAAAAACGTATTTTGCACAATAAGTGACCTATTGTAAGCCCGTTAAAATGATAGCGCATGCACAATCCTCTTGCCTGTGTGTGTATTAAATATATATGTTAAAACATAAATGTATATAAAACTCCAGACTAATCAACATTATAACAGCCGTTGAATCAACAACTATCTCCTTTATATATATTAAAGATTCATACATAGATTTACTCAACGCACCCAAACATAAGTCTATTGAAAAATGCGGAATCTAACAAACCTCCATTTTAAAGACTTATATCCATTTTGTATCAACTTTGTAGTTAGTTGCGTGCAATAATGAATTAGAAAAGAAAAATCGTTTCACATCTGTTTCACATGCCTGTCCTCATAGGTAGTATGGTAAATATCACCATTAAGAGGAATAAACAATCATGTATAATGAACGCTGGAAATAACATATTAGAAACGTTTAAGCCGATTACAAAGTTTATTATGATTACTATTAAATAAATACTATTTATGTTTATGTTCTTGTCATTTGCATTTTGTGTTCTATTTATTACGTGATTACTATGAAAGAAACGCTATATATTTACATGTTGCGTTCATTTTCATTTTATGTCCAGGTTTTCGTTCTAGTTATGCATGTTTTCTTTGTTTTTAGTCTGGCGTGTGTGTTATGACTTGACAATTGTTTTCATACTCGTTGTAAGGACTATGTAAAATAAAAACATGTTTACTTACTTACTGCGGTAACAAATTACGTTAAACGTTTACAACATACAACCGTCAATTATTTATCAACACGTTCGGTAGTGTTCTTATAATTATTTTTATAAGTAAGTATGGTATAAATATTATTAGCATACACGCTATTGTGAAAAGTATTTGTTAAAGTGTCACATACATTTATATCTATGCGACGCTATTGTTCTGCTTTTTATTTTAATTTTATACCAAACGAATACTTTGAAGTTAAGTTCAAGACACGAGCTTCGCACGAGACGGCATATGTTTGTTTAGGGTGAGGTTTGTAAAATATGTACAATTCACTAGGTAAATATACAACAAATATACAAAGTTACGTTTGTACTATATTGATAAACATACTTCTTCTTTCGTTGTTGTTTGTTTACGAAATAATAGTACGTGTTTATGAAACACACTTCACTTTGACGTTCTTACGACTTTTTTTTTATAATAAGCAAAGTATTCCCTTTCGAAATTATTGCGTATTGCAACTTTAGAGACACTACCAAATTTACTTCGAAATGGAAACTGACTGATACATTATAGCAATAATGATCTGACGATTTATATGGCGCGCCATCTAATTGTCTGGACAGACAATGACGTCCATTTCAATTTAATTTCGTCCGCAAAATGATCAATACTGCCATCAATATCCATACTGGAATTCAAAGTGTAACAATGGAATTATCAGATCTTCATCCGGTTCAATATTTATTATTATTGAAAAGTCTTTGATTGTCCCGATTACGTAGGTTCGTCAGATGAATTTCCATGATGTATAAAATGCACTATACAGAATCACAGAAAGTCGGCTTTCTTAGGCATGGCTTACGATATTTTTGAAGCTTTGAACGCTTGCTATATTTTTGTAAAGCGTCCTCTGTACGCGTTGCATATTACACAAATGGCTGTGGGGAAAATGTCTTAACTAAGTATGTTTCCGTCCATTAAAGGCTCATTTATATATTTAAATGTTTTAGCATATCCGGTTCATGGCGTCTTGCATGGTAAGTTCCATATTCTGCGAGATGCAGTGAAAATCCATCAACGGCTTTGTGATAATCGGTTGTTTGCCTTCCAACTAACAACCGACCTCTTTTTGCATAGAAACATTCAGCTAAGAACAGTACACATCTGTTCAAGGTTATACAAATGTATTGCTGAAGAGACTGTTGAGTAAATCCATTGCATGTCTTTACGCAAGTTCATAGCAAAAACGTTATGATTGATACGGACACCAACACTGATGTCATAAACATATACAATGCTCCTTGGTTTTACAAGGTTTTGATACACATATTATAGTTAAAGTTATTATTTGATTGTTTTTCATGTGACTCATATTTCTAGCAATTAGAAAACTGCCGGTTGAACTTAGACAGATAAATAAGTGTACTTGTCATTTGAAAGTAATCTATTTTATTAAATATCTATTAAATTAAATATACATTATTTACACTCGTTGAAAATAAAATAAACATGAATGAATAAATCTGAAAAGTTAATAATAATAATAATAATAATAATAATAATAGAAGTAATAACAATGAAGATGATGATAATAATAACAATAATAATAATAATGGAAAATGGGGAACAAAAGAAAATGTTTAATATTACATCACTTTGCGTTTAACGCAAAAATGGTATCAGCAAAAATCGTTAAAATGTCATATTTATTTCTGTATAATGCAACAAAGTTCTAGTCAAAACTGTGACTTTCTGGAGATACTGGAATTGTTGCCATTCCAATGTGGTCGTGTGGTGTACGTGTTCATGGAATATCTGTCCGACCTGTGGTGTCCGTTCGTACGGGTCGCTGCGCGAAAACTGTATAATTTCACCGGAGTCAGAGTGTTATCCAAATGCGAGCGCGTACATCTTCCAAACGCAGCTCTGAATTCTTGTCGAAACTTTGCTGAAACATTCAATACACCATTTCGCTTATACAATGTTATATGTCTTCGATAATTATTGATTGGTGTTTGGTATTGATAACACCTCACAAGGAAAACAGATGACAAGGGGTTTACTGTATTTCCTGATTGAATTATATCGAGTATTTAGTAATAAAATACAAAAGTCTGATTTGCTATGCCTGTCGTAGCACGGTTAAGGAAATGTTCGAAAGGAAACTAAAGTTAGTTTACCACGACAGCCAACATGTTTAACTTATATCTTAGAATCATGTTCAACATATACCGTTGTGACAAGTTAATGTAAAATGTAATTTATGATGCCTCAATTATTGTAAAACAACCTTCCGTAAATGTCGAAGCAAAAATGATTAATAACAAATACTACCATTCTTAGAGTGCATTGTTTAGTTTTTTTTGATAAAACTAAAACGGTGAATCCTGTCAGGTGTCACTTCGCGCTATCGCAGATGCGTGAACCCGATAATTGGTGGCACAGTTACACAAAGGGCATAATCGCCATGGCGATAACTGGGCAGCGGGGCGATTAGCTAGACGGTACATGCGACAATAGTCAACTTGTGAAAAACAGATTAGTCTGTTGTGTTTTATGTTGAAATTTACGTACAGTGGAATTTTTTTTTAATTTTTCACAACAGTGTAATTAATTTATATATACATTAATTTCTGGAAATATTTTGATCACTGTTCTCTATAAGCCTAAGCTTGCGATAAAATCTGGCTAAAATAAATAGGTTTAAACTAATCAAAGCAGTTAACAATTGGTGATATTTTTAACAGATGTAAATAAGTTGTACGTTGAATACATGAACTTGTTTGAATGATAGATTGAGTGTCGGTTTATGTACAAATATGCATGTTTTCATGCAAATAATAAAGATAATGAACAGTAATAAAAGTGTAAAAATTATTTATTATATACTCGAATGAAAATATAAAATATAGTGTATATTTTAAAAGGAAAATGACATTTAAATGACATTTAAAAAAACCTCGGTAAACCGAACACCTCTGAAAACCGGACGATCGGCCCGGTCCCGACGCCGTTCGGTTTAGACAGGTTCTACTGTATGTGAAAATGTAGAAATACACAAACATCTGATGAGATGATACACTGGAAAATGAAAGTTCATGGTCTTAACAATGAATCGGTCTAGACTTAATAAGTTCGTGTTGTCATAATCTTACCCTTATTATTTCACAGTAATGTAACCATACTTAGAAAATGGGCATTAAAGAAGAATTATGACTTAAGGAAGATCAACGTATTAGATAATATATGGTTTTTATATTGACAAGGCTAGAGCATTATTATATCACAAGAACATACATATGCGATGTCGTAGTAATGTTCTTAAGCATTGATGTACATGCACTTAAGCGTTCGTGTAATCGTTTCTTATGGCACCACATAATAATTCACTTTATTATCTTAATATTAGCCAGTAGATAAGAGTCTGAAACGGGAGTGTTCTATAATAATGAATTTCCGAAAATCTCTGAAACTAAGCGGAATATTGTTGCAGCGATAAATGTCACATATGTAAAATCGTACCCTGCAAAATGACAGTTAAGACAAAAAAAATTAGAGACACGTATATTAACTACATAGTCCCTTTGTTATTCACATTGATTGCAGCTGGCCAAGAAACAATCGGCTTTGTTTAAAACATTATTTCAACAGTTTACTATAGATACAATATGATTATTTGTTTCTCTGATCGTCGCGAACCAATGTACGCATCTTAGTAAATACAGGCAATGTATATGTATCGCATCGCATGCTTTAGTGTGAAATCTCAAGATGACCCGTTCATCGCTCGGTACAAAAAAGACCATACATAATACGTCAACCATAAATAGCTGCTACGTCACAAGCTGACACTTTTAAGTAACGAAGATATATCTGGTGAACACAATCGTTATTCGTAATACAAATTAAGTGCACACTGGATATCCGCATTTGACCACAATTATCGCGAATGATTAACATTAAGAAAAAGAGCAATAAACATACTTTTTAACCAACCATGATTTTTTCTGTACAAGATGGGGATGATGTTTTCTTCTATTTTTTAATGTTGGAAGTCCTTATATGTATCTATGCAACAGAGGCACATCTCGTGCGTTTTTAATTTGCCAACAGTGGATGCAACCATGTTTAAAAGACAATCTAATAAGGAGTAAATGTTGCTTTTGTATAGGATGGGGTAATTAGGGTATTTTCTTTACGTCTTAACGTCGAAT
>CM051032.1:32573542-32813542 GCA_027627225.1 Congeria kusceri | reverse complement strand
TCACTAAAATGTGTATTTATAATTGTAAAATGAATCAAACATTACCACTGTTAAGGCTGCAAAGTCTTATTTTTCTGTATTCATATTCTGAAAGAAATAAACTACTTTAACAATTTAACTACTAATAAAGAATTGGACTGTTTGCTACCTCTTTTTCGGTAGAGCAATGTGCTATGCGACTTACATAAATAACTTTTGTATCATTTTATACTGTATATCAATTCCTCTATGTTTTGAAAAACATGGTAACATTATGCGCTTATGTTACTCTTATATTTAATGTGTGTACCTTCACTTGAACACTGAATATCTATTTTCTATGTTGTGGACGACACTTATTTATATTATACATGTAAAATTGTGCATGCATTTAATGTATAATGTACGGTGTGGAGGGGGATGCCCTCGACCCCCACACATCTATTGACGGGGATAATAAACTATACGGAACGGAAAAAAAAACAAAAAAACTTAGTAATACTGCTTGTTCATTTATACATAAAATGATTTACAAATTTATTCATTGTTTTTAAAATATAGCATTATGAATATTTTAACATAAGTAAAAAATAAGGTACGTTTAAGATGTTTCTGGAATACGACCACGGGTCTTTTATTTCAGGTAAGTGACCAATTGTACACACATTACCACACCCAACACGAAAAACGCGAAACAAATACAAATTGAAAATGGCGTCACTGACCTGAAAGTGCTCAATGAACAGAGCAATTGGGTTTAATAATCGGGTTATAACATATTTTGACAACTTATAACCTTGCGGAGGTAGCTAAGTAATTATAATACGTAGATAACTGTGCTATTCTGTGCATTGACTTTTAAAAATATTATTGTGTTTCTTTCATGTTATGTTGTGTTGTCCAATTTAATATTGTTTATACTAAATTTTCGTTTGTTTCTCGACATCTTATATAGTTCCAGTTAAAAGATTTCATATTGAAATACAGATGCATGGATAATCAATACAACATTTATCAGAAATTCAGAGTGTGAATTGTCGACAATATAATGAATGCAATCTACGCGCCAAATTAAATTCACAGGGATTTGACATTAACACGTTCTGGCAAACGTCTCATGGTGATTAAAAACCATTCCAAATTGAAATTTAATTGTTTAAATGATGTAATCAAGCCAACGTGTTTGTTTGCAATTACATTTTCGTGGTTTCTATTTTCTCCTTCTAAAATGTAATTTCGATACTTACAGGAACATTCCGCCGTCACATAGAACAAATATTACTAAAATGCATGTACTTTATATAAGTACACTAGTTTGTAATAAAATATAATTAAACAACTCATTATTGAATTGTCTGATTAATTATCAAGATTGTCTCAAATGAGTTCAATGGTTGGATCTGTGAAATACTTGTATGAAAGAAACTTAAACAAGATTTACGCATAATACATTTGCACAATACTCACCAATACCAGAATTTACTCGACTGTTGACATTTTCTGATATTCCGTCCTTCCACAATCGCACTGCTATGGTGCTGTATGCGAAGAACATTAGACACATTGGGACATCATAAAGGCCGACCATTAGACTAATCTGGTAATATTTCTGTTTCTCTTTTGACAATGTCTGTGCACAATATTGTAAGTAGGGCGTAACATTTTCAGGGTACCAACGGTGTAACTTTTGGTACAGCAGTTCCGGAAGAGCTACGGCGATGGAGATGCACCAGATGACGACGATGAACAGCGATACCGTAGGGGCTGTGAGCCTTCGACGCAGTGGATGGCAAATGGCAAAGTACCTTTCAATGGCGATGGCACACAGCGTTAGCACCGAAACGGCTATGGAGACAGTCTGAAAGAAACGCACATTTCGATGACATGGTATGGAAATGACAACTGAAAGTCAACAATCATGAAACTTTCAAGTAGAATATTAATTTAAATGTAAAACTGTACCAAGTAAGAAGAAAAGATCAAATTTCAACATTACTAATCAACGTTTAATGTATTAATGATACTGGGAAAAACAATATAAAGGGTTCGTCGTTATTTTAGTTGTTCATTAGAAAGTCTTATAAATTGAATAAATGAAATAAATGAATACAGCATTGAGGTAAAAAGTAATGAATTCATAATACTATATGAACTTATAACCAATTTTAGAGACGTATGCTTACAACTGTTTCAAAATACTTGTGTATACGTACAATAACAACATGATAGTGCTCGACATTTACATAAGAGAATGTTTTGTTTATTATGTTTCGATTATTGTATGGAATTTTCTTGAATATACGATAATTGTTTTTATTAGTTTTAGATTCATGATTATTAACAGAGCAGTTGGTTTCACTTAACCGGTTTATATGATATTTTAACAAATAACGCTTATGCAGGGGTAATTAATCAAACGTTTGCATAGGTAATTGTATTTGTTTAATTATATTTAAATTATGCTGGGGAAACTGAATCATCAAATATGTAATTTTGTACATTAATTTCTACTTCATTATTGAAAGTTTCTTTCATGCAATCATATGTTGTACAACTAATAATATTCATGCAAAAATCGTCTGTTTCGCATCATTCAATATAGTTCTTATTAAACTATTTCATTTTCACATTTAAATGCCCAAAGAAGCTTTGCAATTACATTTATCAATTTCAGAATGTGATTTGTCGACAATATAATGAATGCAATCGACGCGCCAAATTAAATCCACGGGGATTGACATTATACTGTTCTGAAAAACAAAACATGGTGATTTGAAAACTGCTCCAAATTGAAATGTAATTGTTTAATGTTGTAATCAAGCCAACGTTTTTTGTTTGTAATGATAGTCCCGTGGTTTCTATTTCCTTTGGTAAAAATGGGTTTTCTAGACATACAATATATAGAAAGAGTAAACATCTATTTGATGGTGATGTTCCGCCGTTAAATTAGTAACTTAGTTCTTTTTGTTTTCATTAGTATATAAAAGGTATTTAAATGTATTAATACATTGATACCTTGTAAATAAAAAGGTAGTTTATGAAAATTTAACCTTTTAATCCCATATCGGCGTATCCCTTCCTTTTCCTATTGTACACAGCAATAGAGCAAAATCTTTCGGATAGCTGTCCGTTATTGTGCTTAAATTTTAAACGTGATATAGAAAAGTATTAAATGCGTAGAACATTGTGATAGTCTACTTATATATTTTCATTTTGTCTTTTATGTAATTTTACTGTCATTACTACCATATTCGATATTTGAATTAATTTCTGTCATGGTCCTGTGAACTGCCTGGGCCTACTAATCCCGGTGCACCTCCTTTGTAATAATCAAAGCCAGCAATGCAGCGCTTCTGATATAGATTGGGAATGCCTTCCCATCGCAATTAATAGAGAAATAAATATAAAAAAGCGTTTGAGGTGGAGCACCAGTTGTTAGTGGTACAGCGGCAATATCTATTGAACATATCCTACAAGCGGTGTCCAGACATTCTCAAATGTGAATTGTGAAAGATGTTTTTTTCACACGATAACGAGACAGGAACAATCAAGGAAGAAAGAACATGTTCGAACGGTAACTATCAATGATTACAAGTATATAACAATGAAGTAACCGCAGCCCAGGTCAAAACTATTGGCAATAGATTAAGAACCTAGTTATGTATTCCGATAATGTATCAATCAATCTATCTAAGCCAGTAATTCCAGCCGTATAACAGTCTTATCAAAATGTCATAAGAGTGTCATGTGATTTTCAGTTATGTCAAGTAAAGGTTTAATAAGGCTAATGTGTGTCTTTCATCTTGTATAATAGTTGCTTTCTATTGCCAAGGTTACGATCTGACTAACGAAAAAATGAAAAGTAATTATGTCAACGCTATGTAATCGCAACAATTATCTTCAACGCAAAACGCAAAATATTGTACTTGTGTATACGTTACGTAAATCCTAACAAAACGCAAAATATTGTACTTGTGCATACGTTACGTAAATCCTAACAATTTTATATGTCATCCATTGATCATACCGTGGGTGTTTGCCAATCATAAATCGATGCATGCATTTTATTAAGTACTTGATTAATAATATACACATGCACTAATATAATGTACATAATACTGTACTATATTTTTTAATAGAAACTGTTTTAATATAATGTTATCATTTGGTTTAAGTTCTAGTCACATGGTGCGCTTATCTGCCAGACAACAAAAAACATTCTTCCGAACAGAACAAAATACATTAAATCAGGCAGTAGTTATGTTGAAGTAAAATGTGTTCATCAAATGTAGCATTGGGTGGTTCTTATTGATAAAGAACACCAAACCGAATATCAGTCAATCTATTATGTATCGAATAAAAATATTTCGTATGTTACAAAGAGAAAAAACAACGTATTTTAATTGACGTTGAATTTCCCTCCACTTAAGCGTAAAATTGACGGAGTGTAACATTACATGTATTGTGGTTGCGAAATGTATGTATAATAGATTAAACTCAGGTGCCCCGAGCCGTGATTGGTCGGTTTATAATTAGAAATGTATTTTAGATTGACCTGGAAATGTAACTGTAAAAAAAGCTTCCTTGTACAATTATTTCGGTATGTGAAACATCGTTTCCGGTAATTAGTTGTAACAGACCTCCTTGAATGCTAATAGGTATGTCATGTTAGGGTTTAATATGTAAACCGCTGATTTCGTACCACGCATGCAATAAATATATTTTAGTAAATACACCTGTGTATATATTAATTGTTAATTTATTTTGTAGCACAATCACATTGTATATAGCTGTATCGACCGCATACATACCTTGTTCAGTTATCAAGTTACATATTAAAACACAAACAACCACTTTTAATGTTAAGGACGATTATAATCATAACCGATCCGATTCTCTGCAATGTTTGATTTACTTTGCAACTTAGTAAATTAATGAAACAATGAAATTAGTGAAATTATTGAAATTATTGAAATAATGAATTAACGAAATAATGACATTAATCTCGTAAAAAATAAACTAAAACTTAATGCGACTTTTTATGGATGGCTCCGAATTTAGATTAATACATTTAGTTTAAAATATACATTTTAATTGCTGATACCCGGACACAGGTATGTTTAAAAGAAAAGCCAACACTAACACGTTATACAACGCCATTTCAAAGATTATGTCACAACAACAAATGTTTGTCGACAATAAGGACATACTTACTTTAATTGTATCATTATATTTTTTAATATGTTCGTTTTGTACCGTTTGCTTTACATTTCAAACAACAAAGAGGGCGTTGGAATTAAGAAACAACTTACTTCACAGACAGACACCAGATACACATAATTAGAACGGCATGCTTATCAGATAACACATCCACTTCCACATAAAACGCTTACAACTATTTCTACTAATGATTAATCGAAAAAGCTGCGTATGCTTAGTTTATGTTATCTTTTCGATTTGAACAATTTGCCTTTAACTATGTTTACACTAATTATTCCTAACATTTTGAATTAAAAAGCAACACATCGGACCATACATTTAAAAATGATAAATGGTGGTCACAAGCTATAAACTATTGGCATATTTTTTTCTGAAGCAATTGCGCGACAGTTCTTTACATGTAGAACGGTCACAGATACATAACGCAACGCATATACATTAGAAATAAAATTGTGATGTCAACTGACTCGTTGAATTCCTTCTTTTATGCGAGGAGAATATTTGGTCGCAGGCAAACTAATTTGGATGCCACATTTGTCTGGCATCGACCAATTAGTTGTTGTCCGACAGTTCAATGATTATGCGACATTCATACGACAGCTTTTTAGAAGTATAATTCCACGCAATGAGTTAAGTCTTGATATTTTGTTAGAAAAAGGATATTGCTTAAACTTAGACTAGTGCATATAGAAGCCTGTTGGCATACATTTTTGGAAATGGGTTAATTATAATTATATCTAGCAGTGTGCTCAACCAACGCTTGGTTCAATTTATGGAATTATAATGTTATTAATATTGCATGGGTGTTTTCCTGCCGTTAGATAAACATTATATATGTTTTACATAACAAAGCAAGTGTTTTGATAGATCTACATTACAGAAAACGGCAAGTTTATGATACCCAGAACTAAACAAAAACAGTTCGTAACAAATGCATAGTAAATAATAATCCCTTTTAAATGTTTTTTTCGGTCAAGGAATTTAATTTATTAATAAAAATAAATTCATATTAAAAATTGTGAATACGTGAGAAATGAACATTTCCGCAGTTGTTATTATAATATTTATATGTAACATGGTGCTTATTTGTCTTGGCGTTTTATCTACATTTTTCTGTTTGAATACTCTAGAAAGAAACAGGAAGACCTTAAACACATTTACAAATTGGCTCCTAATGAAGCTGTTTGAAATGAGCTATGCATGACTGCATTTCCTAAACTGTGAAGTATTTTGTAATTTGGTTTTTGGCGTTGTGTTTTATAAACTGTGCGGCTTTATATAATGGGTGAACGCCCTTGCATCTCATAAAAACCGGAACTCTGCTAAGTGAGAAATATACCTGAAGGAAGGGTACGACACGACACATTACGTCGCCCATGTACCACGACTCCGTCGTATCAGCCAGAACCGAAGGCGGCAAGCAGATCAACAGCACTAGGAAATCCGCGACTGCCAAATTCACGATAAATATATTTACTACAGTACGCATATGCGATGTCCTTATAACCACAAAGCAAACCAAACCGTTTCCCACTAATCCGACACAAAATATTAAAATATAAATGACAATAATAAACCATTCCGCTAAGCCGGGTGAAATGTGCCGTTTTATATGTTCGCCGCACTCGGTAACCGTCATACATTTGTGAACACCTAAGCACTCCTCAACATATCGTCCAACTAAGTATCCATCCGTTAAATTTTCGCCGTACATAAGCGTGCCATTGCACTTAGTTGCTGTTACATTTAAAAACGACATTGCACTATGCTGCAATTTCCAAAACACGACCAGTTAATACAACAGAAGCTACACTAACTAACCTATGTGTTGTCGAATAACAGATTTTGTTTTCTATTTTCAAAAAGGGCGTAAAATGCTATAAATCCAACTGAGTGTTAAGATAATGGTTATTTATATTATTTAGTTTCATAAACAATGATAATTCCCAGACAAATTGTCTTTAATAGAAAGCTCCACTGATTGTCAGATACAAGTATAAATGTTTATGTTTCCCATCAATGTAATTATATTCCAACAGAGAACACAATTGTTAACATTTATATAGACAACTGTGATAAGCAAACACGCACGAAAACGTGAAATTTTCATAAACTTTGATTATTTCTTAAACAATCCACAATGCACGTGTGCGCGCGATTGAGGGAGAAACATGAATGGATGCCGCGGAGCAAAGCCGATAGATAACTCAGAGATAGTAACTTCCCAGACTTTCCTCCAGTGAACAGATGTAAGACGTCACACCAAAGCGCGTTTTGCAGGCGTTGAGACCAATATCTATTGCCTTTCTTTGCCTGTCATTAACGCAATGTTCCTGTCTTTTCCAGCCCCGTAAAATTACTCATGGTTTTGTATTTTGGCTTAAAGATATGCGTGGACGTGCGTTCGATTTTTATTTACTGAACATCTTTCACACAAACACGTTTTATGTCAAATATACAACCATACATATGTAACATATTTAATTTGCGCTGTAAAACGTAGGACGGACTGAGTGAAGACTCCAAAAATTAATACAAAACTTCATGTAGAAATCGAAAAACAATTGATAACTATATACAATGAATAAACTGTGTATATAATGCTCACGTAATATATTTCAAATAAATTTAAATGCAACATATATGTGCTGGGATATGAACAGAAACATTATGGATTGCTATCTATTCGTTGCGCAAGGGGCGTTTGGAACTTACTTGCTATATACGTGAAGTCACTCTGGAAACCATTAGTTTCGATGTATATATGGGAATGCGTCTGGTGGACTATTCAACCAAAACATTGTTTGGAACGAACAAACATTAGTCCTCAAATATTCAATCAAGCAATTATCTTTGAATCTGCAGACCAAATTATACAATTGTTGAGTGTACATGGGTCGACATTTAAAGGCTTTCCTAACAAAAGTGCCAATATGTTTATCTACCGATCGGACAGCAAATTCAGATACATGTTTATCTAAGTTTGTCTCCACAATTTTAGGATATATAACCGATATCTCACAGATTAAGTGTATTATTATTGTATTGCATTCAGTTTACTTTTTAACATGACAACACAAACAACATATAATTTCAAACAGCAAAGGGGATGGGTCACAAATTTTAACATTTGACCCTTTATATATACAATATACAGAATAAAGATAAAGTAAAATATATTTCGAACGCTCACAATAACAACTGTTTGTTAATTATGTAGTGTTCTTATTCTCCATAGAAACATGTTATTAATGCGTTTACTAGCTAGAATTAGCGATGTGCCCGAAAATATTAGTATTCGCTAGGTTCCAGCAATTAACCAGAAGACGAATATAGATCGCTCCGCCTTTCTGTTTGTCTAAGGTTGTTTGTCCAAGGATTTGAATTAAATTTATTAGATTATGCAAACATTTGCTATTATTTAGCACGCAAATATAAACTCATAATTGGTCAACTCAATCCGTTATTGACTATTATCTAGTCTTCAATTAATTTCAAAACACAGTATCAGTATAACGCATTGATAATGTTTTTATTATTATTATTAAAGATATAATGTTTTAATGCTGTCCAATCGTATAAAAGATGTTCACCTATGCTCCAAACGGCAAAAAAACGGTTGTAATCGAATTTTACTATCATGTAAATCTTGATAAAGATATCTATGGTATACATATTGTTTACGAGGGGCTGTTTTACTATTAAATTTAATTCATTCCAATGTGAAGAACCTCGATGACAAAAAACTGTAAATTTGATGCCAATCGCATGATACTGAAACCTATTTAAATTTCACTGTATTTAAGACACGATATCATCATGTGGCATCATAAAGGATTGAATTATCATCTTTAATATTCCGTAAAATTAAATTAAAATGAATGATTCCAGAACGCGTGTCCAGTGTCATTTGGGGAGGGCAATATATGTGTACAAGAATACAATCTTAATTTTAAAAAATCATTTTGCACGCATCAATGTATTTCTCAGATATATCGTCTAACTGTGAGCGTAGTTATTTTTCCCATCATCACGCCTGCATTGGCGAAATAACACCCCGTGGGATAAACTTTTCAACACTAACCTAGTATTATCTATATCTACTATCTATTTAATACGTATATATCGTTTGTTCTTGACTAATTGACTGGTGTGCCTCTCAATACATATAACATCATACACCAGATACGCTAGTTACCATGCTGATGATAGTTGTGTGGGTCTGAATGACGTCAAACAAAAATTCTTGTTTATTCATAACCTTTTGACATATTTTAACGTCAGTAAGTTCAACTCAAACTAATAGGTATAAAATATTTGCACACAAATAAATATTACATATCAACAGACCACATTAACTATTTACTGCATTTGTTGAAAAGTAGAACATATAATTTATCAATGTAATCCTTTAGGCTTGTTTTTGTTACGTGGCCAATTATTGCGGAATATAAGTTATATGCATTTTTTTCGTGTCCATTATCACCATTTGCTCCATCAATAGTGTACTAGATTTTCATTTATTAAAACAAACCAAAGCATGAACTCTCTTAATAGAAGGAAATGTTTGGATAATACTAACAAAATAAGAGGAGCTATTAAGTTTATCTTTGATAGTAAATGCTTCAAATGTACTACTCACTATTTCAAATAGAGACATGTAGATTATTGGTTTCTTTGTAAGTCTGGCAATTACTTACAAATATGAATAAAGGTTTAAACATGATTTCTAAAAAGCACCATTTTAGTTCTTAAGAAAGGTCTTTGAAAGGTGTTTTTGATATTTAATTGCGTTGTTATGATGTTGGCAAATATTTTAGAATAACGAAATTGTTGTGGGGTATTGTAATAATGTCGATCTGAATAGCATAATTTGATATTGCATGTATTTATTTTATAGTGACATTCTGTGATATGCCTCTTAAAGTCAAGAGCGCATACAATCCCACGATATGAAAAGGTGTGCTAACAGTAATTGCTACATTAATTGTTTTCTTTTCACAGATAACGCCCTCAAATAACAATCCAACCATTTCTTTTGAAAGCAATAATTTGTTTCATGTGCAGATGGTTATTTTCAGACAGTGTTAAATTTCGAAGTTTTTTTTATAAAGAATTGTAGGGAGAAATGTAGAAACAGAATTCACACAATTAAAGATCGTGATGTTATTCCAAATATAACTGGTATATTTAGCAACAACTGGCTAGTTTAAATTGGAACAAACACGTCAAACGGCTAAAATTGTGTTTTTAATAGGATTTTTTTCAGGATGGATGTTCAGCGTCAGTTTCATTCACCTATTAAACAAGTATGATAATAATGTTAACACAAAGTTTGCAAATTGCAACAACTCAATGATAGACGAAACACGACTGATATTGGATGCTGTAAATATAATTACGGTCTACGTATACAATTAAACATTTGATGAAATTTAGTATGTCCCTAAACACATGTAGACAATATAAAACACAGTTACCTTACAACGAAGGTTAAAACACATGAATATAATAATGTACACTTTTCATTTACATCGCAAATAGAGAATCCAATCTGGAGATTATGATATCTCAATCTCAATTATCTTGCATATAAGCCGATAAAAATCAAAACTCACAACTCACACGGTTTACACGGAGATGTAGAGCATCGTACTATAGGAACCAAATGAATAGTCATTGTAACATTAAATAAGTGTACACACGTGGCGTAGTGACATTATCTTTATGAACTTGAACCTGCGTTCATCGTGTATATGTTGTTCTAATTAAAGTAACGTGAAGTTACCGTGCTTCAGCTCGTGCACCTGTCCTTCAAGTCACGTATTGTCGCTGTTTACGACAGTTTGTAACTCTGGTTACTGAGGCTCCCGTACGGAAGTGCCGTCAGCTTTATTTGTTCAAGATGAATGTACGACTTGCAAATAAATTAATGTGGAAACAACATATCTACATTCGAACTACGATAGTAAATCATAAAACTAACAGTTATATTACGTTAATGCATTCTGAAATATACACGCATATATTATATACTTAAGGCCATAAAAACTGCAACGTTTTGGACATTTTATTTTTGTCTAAATTAACATTTAAAGGGATTATTAATTTTTTTCTCCATGAACGTGTTGGATAATCGTTTCATAAAAGATAAACCAGGAGACCGGCCTACATTTTGATGTTACAGTCGAATGAAACTGGAATTTGTGAACTCATACATCCTTTTTAAAATACGTGGACTTGAAAATATGCTCCAACAATAAATTGCGTGTTTAATGGCCTTAAGTATACATTTATTGGAAAAAACTACGCAAATTCTTTATAATTAGCATACAAAGCTTCCGTCATAGTGTGTTTTACCTTAAATTTAGTACAACACAATTATTGGACATAACATGTACTGCCTTTATATTCAAATCGTTGATAGTGCCACACTACCTAGTTTGTGACCTGTTAAGACTTAATAAAAGTATTGGTTTAAAGCCTGCTATGTCACTGCTAATGTATTAGCACGTTAGTTTTCTGGGAGTTCAAAGTAGTTACTAATGAACCCTAAGATTTCACTGTCAACACCATCTCGTCCCGTTAATGCAGATTCGCAGAATGTATGTGTCAACGTGTACATACTATAACAACGGACTCGTTCAAGCACGAGTGTATCGAAGTCATTCAGACTATCTTTTGTGAACACAAAGTTTCTTCCTTATCACTGTCCGAATTTAAGTTGCATTGGTTAAGTATTACATTGTATTGCCTCCGCCAAGGACGTTATGCTTTTGACGGTGTTTGTCCGTCTGTCCGTTTACTTTACGCAAAAAATATTACAGGATTTGGAAGACATTCTCTGAAAAGGTTGGAAATAGGCCAATGAAGTAATAATTATACTTTTGGTGCTGATCCGGGTGATTGTCTGTATCCAGAATTCTGTATTCTTGTGAGATAGGGCACATTTGTTGCCTTTGAAAATAAGACTGTATGTCGTTTGCACAACAGAAATACGAGTGCAGCATCAAGAAGTAGTTTTTATCAACGAATACAACAAAAAAGAAGTACAGTACAATGATTAAAGTACACCACATTGTTTGAATGGTTATAAACTAAAACAACACGTTAATACTCCAAAGATAAATTGATATGGTATAACTGATTTTAATGCGGTACAAATAAGTCAGAGCCGCCTATATTTTCCATTATTTGTTCTGAAGAAATTTGATATTAATATGTTATTAGCGTACTTGTGTAATTATGTCCAGACCAGAGCGCTTAAATCAATCAAGATACCGGACATATAATTTACCCTCTTTGTACGTGTTGGTCACATGTTCAAGTATATAAAAGGCAAAACAATATTACTAGACTGTATTTGCCCACAGTTTGCTCTAAACAAAACGTTTTATTTTTTAATTAAATGAGACTTGGTCATTCACAGAACACGAAGACAAATGAAATATTTATGTTATTGCATTGATTCATAAACATCTCTAACGTAAACATGCTGATATTATAACATTTTTCACCTTTCATATCGTTTAGAATACACATTTGCAACACCCCTTGAAACTCATGTTGATAATTTTTGCAACTACACTGTTTTGTGTTTGTGCATATTTTCTGCAGTGTTGTATCTTACAACATCGTAAACGTAAGAATATGACTTGTGATTGTAATAAAAGTTAACTTTCTCTTCTTCTGACGCATCTGGAGCTTTAGTAATTGTTCACTTTACACTCTGGAGCTTTAGTAATTGTTCACTTTACACTCTGGAGCTTTAGTAATTGTTCACTTTACATTGTATTTTCACACAATTTGAAATCTCATCAATATTAATAGACTTCGCATTCATAACGAGAGACATGTATAGAAATACCCATATATGATGCAGATTTATATAGCATACCTAACAGCTTTTTTGTCAAGAGAAATGGAATGTGATTAGAACATATATATCTTACTACCTTAAATTATAATTCTCAACGTGTTGGCATTATTTTGCGGTGTAAAGCAAATGATTGAAACCTGTAAATGTATGTAAATGTATGTTAATGCAAGTCTAACAAAACACCTACATAGTGTACAATCCTAAAAAGGGGAAATCGACGATAAAGATATGTCACCAAAATCTGTTGTAATTAAATGTCCTATGCGAATAGTAGGGCATAAGTCATACGAAATCGAAGATACAGGAAACGTGGAAATTCCACGAAAACCAAATTGTTCGAACAAAATGCATTAAAGTCAGCACAAAAATAAAAAATAATGGTGACCTTGACCTTGACTCCACCAACCCCATACGCAATCCCAAGCGAGGTCTTGATATAAGGTATCTACATATGACGTTTCATTAAAATATCTCAATGTCTTCTCAAGCTATTGAGCGGAAACTGTTTTCTATTTTTAATAAGCAAGGTTTCGATATAAGGTATCAATGTATGAAACTTCATAAAAATATCTCAATGTGTTCTTAAGTTATTGAGCGGAAACCGTTTTCTATTTTTAGTTACGGTGTCCTAAACC
Organism: Congeria kusceri; assembly: GCA_027627225.1. Taxonomy (NCBI): domain Eukaryota; kingdom Metazoa; phylum Mollusca; class Bivalvia; order Myida; family Dreissenidae; genus Congeria; species Congeria kusceri. The sequence continues at coordinate 32,799,829 of CM051032.1, read as the reverse complement.
TTGACCCCACCCACCTCATTCGCAATTCCAAGCGAGGTCTTGATATAAGGTATCTTTGTATGAAATGTCATTAAAATATCTCAGCGCGTTCTTAAGTTATTGAGTGGAAACCGTTTTTCTAGTTTAAGTAACAGTGACCTTGACCCCACTCACCCCATATGCAATCCCAAGCGAGGTCTCGATATACGGTATTTATGTATTAAGTTTCATTAAACGTCTCAATGCGTTCGCACTTCATTGAGCGGAAACTGTTTTTCTATTTTCGGAACAGCGACCTTGACCTTGACCCCACCCACCCCATATGCAATCCCAAGCGAGGTCTCGCTATAAGGTATCTATGTATGAAGTTTCATTACATTAGCTCAATCTGTTATTGAGTCAGCGAGCGGAAACGAAACGTGCATCGCCCGCCCGCCCGCACAACGACATACGCCAATCTAATAACCGAATGTTTTCTTCAAACACATTGGTTAAAAAGCTAGCAATGTGTCCTTTTCAAAATGTATTTAGTCGACATTATTATTGTGCTAATGTAAACCGAATAATAATAAATAAATGCATTGACATTTTTCGTATATATAGAACATACAGTTCAAATGAATATAAGATAGAATTCTTTATTCACTGACTTCAAAACATTTCATAGTACACAAATGATGCACAATACACTAAGCACATTAAACTATGTATAATCCGAAATATTAATACTTACAAATAAATACGGTAGTGTCATATATTTATAAACCGATATGGCAATAAATCGTTTAGGTATTATGAATGTATAGTTCAAACATGATGTCAAATCATGAACGTTTACGCAGCTAAACCGATACTTTCCTTACGTTCACCAAACAGAAAACAACTTAACCGGCGACCAATCAATTCTCACTAGAAAACAGATGAAGTGCACATATATTTTTAATGGTCGAAAAACACTAATCACTATAACGTGTGGTTATTAATTATGAGAGTTCTAAGACTACATCGAAATAGGTCACAAATAATTTATCCAAAGTGACGAACAATAATATTAATGAGGTTTACCTTTCTTATGCACCTAATCACATAAAATCTGAAATCGAGTTGTTTTTTTTTTTCGTTCTTTTAGATGTCTGCAAGATGGTTTGGATATTGTTTATGAGAGTCTGATATGCCATTAATTCGTTTTAATGTGAACAGCCTTTGAGGCTCACAGCACATTTGATGTCAATCGCATGATACAGAAACCTAATTCCATTTTATTAACTTATGATATGTGTCTGCAATATATACAATGCACGATATGATTTTTTGGTAACATATATAATTGATATATCATCTTTAATATTTTCGTAAACTTATATTATATTAAAATAAATGATTCCAGAACGCGTGTTTTATGTCATTCTGATTGAACAATATATATATGTACAATATTACACGTAACTTAAGCAAATAATTAAACACATCGGATAGCACACATCTGTCAATGACATTTAAATTAGCACTCAATAGGAAAATTAAAGAAATAGAGCGGTCAAAAGGAATGATTCCATAACGTATGTTTCATGTCATGCAGTGAGACCAAAATATATGCGAAACACATTATATTAACAAAAACTGGTTGCTCGTATTTATGTACACCGACTAATTAATATTTAATGGGAACAGAAAATCCTTATTAAATTACGAAATAAATATAACTGATTAGCGAATAGACCTACGAATATAATGATTATGTATACCAAGTCAAAATTATACGCATATATAACATTGATATATTTATTGAAAGACAACTCGCGTGTCTTTGTATACAACATGTAAACAAACATTATAAACAACCTTAATTTTAAAAGTTTATTTACAACGTATGTACACTATAATTAATACACGTGTGTGTTGCTTTACGGTATAAAAGTTGTATGCTCAACCATAATGGTTCATGCATTAGCTTCACTTTGCAAAGTATGTTTGTTTCCTAAACGCAGTATGATTTTGAAGGCAAACGCCACTTTAAAGAAACAAAGGCGTTCACGTGCACCGGCAGAACAAGGTAATCATTTGAAGCTGGGCGCAGTAATGGTTCAGAAACACAACACTGACAACTAAACTTTCGACTATCGAAGTGACCGCTTGCAAATCATATACACATACGATTTCTTAATTTTTATGTTTATATGTAAATTATGGTTTACAATTCTCACATATTTGTAAGGTTCTGTGAATATCGAATACTAATTATTTTCATATCATTCAACATACTTATATACCCATTGTAAATATATTGTTATGCAATTAATAAGTAGGTAAATGGTAGTATTTTTTCCTGTTTAGCTAGTAAAAGTTTGTAAAACACTTTACTGTTTTTTACTATATATATATATATATATATATATATATATATATTAATGTGTTTTTACATTGGTGCATTAACTCTCTTATTATAACGGTAATTATTTTAAATTCAATTTAATTGTGTGTACCGTAGCGTAAATACTTCTGATAGTAATTATATATCATTTGTCGTTTTTTGAAAGGATCACAGTTACAAAAGATACCTTGAAATCATTAATCAAGATGAAAAAAGGTTTGATCTACCTTTCTACCAATTATTATTCACATTATTCAGATAAATATTTCAATATAAATGATATTAGTTCAGACCTACAAAAGGTGTAAACCCACTGACTTAAATGTACTATGAAGCGCTTAGTTCAGGAAGGCCAATCTTACAAATTCAATATAAAAAGTTAACTCGTAGTAAATTATGTATTAGTAAAACTATGTAACAAGTAACTATTCAATTTCGCTTAATTAACTATTTTGACCGCAAGGAAACAAACAAGCTTTGGTTTACATTGTAAGTTTATGTCCAGCTGTGACACAAGCAATCAGCTGTCAGAAATGGTTGTAAGTTAAGCATATTAAAGATTCTTAAACGTAGATTAGGCTAATAGGTGTATGCAATATGGAAATAAATTGGTCTTATACAAAATAACGAACGATAAACTGTAAGGAAACTGCATCAACAATAACTGAATTTCCTTTCTTTTCGAGTGACAATTTGTTTTTACAACCTATTATGCACGACAGAAAACACGAAAGAGCCATAACACACAAACATGTTTTAAAAAGGGGTCACCACTGTGGAACGTTCAGCGGATCGTACTGAGGAAGGGGATAACCGGTTTATAGGCGCACCAAATATCTCGTTATCATTGTACTAAATGGTTGGATTTTAAACGGAGCAAAATAACAACAAATTTATCAAAAGCGATGATCACTCCTGAGTATGGTTGTATGCAAACTTACAACACATGTTTAATACATTGTTATTGTTAAAATAATTGTATGTCAGACATTTACTTTCCGCGGGATACATTTTCATTTCTGAAACAGCGAACACGCGTACACATACATGAACGTTCACATATCTTATCTGATTGCTAATCTTAAACTCAGCTATATCAAGTTATCGTAAGTTATTGTTTGTTTCTATTTTATCCATGACAAACAACTCGCTTGGTCTAAGAAATGCAATAAGGCTGACTGGAACTAAATGATTGAATCCGGGAATTACACAAATAGATAACGTTATCTTATTACCGGTAATAACAGATGATTTAAGAAATCCGTTATTCCATTATGGTTAATATCAATTTGTTGGTAAGTTTGGGTTGATTATTGTGCACTTTTGTTGGAAAGGAATATATATATTTATGTTATTTATATGACATTATTGACAAAAAATGAAAACAAATGTTTCAAATCTAGTAAGATAATATATTATTTAATAAACCTGACGGAAATAGCATTGCTAACACATAAACAGAAGTTCAAAACAGGGTGGTATGATCATTAAAACGCATTGTTTCAACACGTTTGCAAAAGCATCTGGAGACGCTTTTAACTATTTGTAACTCTTGGGTTGTTGTTGTGAAATTTCCATGTGGTCCATATAAGCCGATTGATTTCACTTCCGTAATTCCTTTGTATACAAAGCATAGGCCCGAAACGACAAGTAGCGCAAATAACTTTTCAAGTGTGAAATAAAATAAAGTATTTAGCGACGCGGTTAGAGTATCTGCATCTCACGCTGGACACCCGGGTTCAATCCCCTCCCCCAGGGTGCTCGTTACTTTTCTGCTAATGAAATTCCAATAACTAAGTGCCGCAGAATGGACATCGCATCTGCAATATCACACACCGAACGGCCTATATTTAGAAGAGCTTTCTCAAACGAGTCATAAAGTCCGCTATTATTTGTTTGTTATTATACAATTAAGCGCTGTTATATTGATTTCATTTGATGAGAATCGTGACATTTACATGCAAAAAACATTTTATGCATACGTTATGTACATCTAATTATCTGTGAAGTAGCAGCTTTTAGGAACTTACGATTGCAAGACGCTATGCATTTCGCTGAGCAAATTGACGCTATGCATTTCACTGAACTAGGCACTATATTCCCCCTTATAAAATTATAATAATTAAATGCACTGATCCTGCATTCAGGGATCAAATAAATGTATATACACGTACATCGAAACTTCTTTCTTCTTCTTTGTACACATTAATTATTAAAAACAACAACCTTATCCTACATTGGTATAACATTAAGGGCAAGGAAAGATTTAAGAAATTTTACGTATGTATTGATTATTCGAAAACATATGTAACAACATTATATTTCAAATAAACGCTGATCATGCTGAGTGTGCTTTATTTACACGTGCATGTATATACTCAGACTTATACATTCCACGTGAAATCATCCAAAATGCCATCAAACAGAACATTTTCAAAAGTATTGTAACTTACCTATGCATGTGTTAAAAAAAAAGAAGTCGTCGAAACCGTGTTTTTGTAAATAATTTACATTTCTAAATAAATGTATCATGTTCAATATTGTGTCACTAAAAATGAACTACACATCAGTTCGTCCATTGACATACACCTGAGTTAACTAGTTGCTATTTAATGCATGTGATATGTGTTATTGTGAAACAAGTCCAATAAATCAGACTGTTCATCCCTACATTTATAATATATTATACAAATAAACTGTCCAATTAAAAGGACCTGTTCACTGATCCCAAAAATAAAAGAACAGTGTATACAAGGGAGCAAAATGACACTACGGACCTAGAAATACACCGTTTCGTTTATGAGTAATCATCAGTTGAAATTAATAAAATTATAAAGTGTTTATAACGCTAAACGGTGGAATAATTTGGAGTGTTTCTGTTATTTTCGTTGAAACTGTTGACATCACGTGGAACACTTACATAAAGTATATAAGAGTCGGAATGGCCGAGTGGTTAAGGAGATAACCTTTTAATCCGGATGTCCCGGGTTCGAAACCCGGTGTGACTCTTTTTTATATTCTTTCTTTTTCTAAATACTTTTCTTGTTATTATACTTTAGCTTTTTAGTTCCGATGCTTAAATTTGTAAAGTTAAGACATTTAATGGTATACTCCAAAAGATGCTAAAATCTGTGAACAAGTCCCTTTAATACGTATAAAATAACAACAAACGAAATAAATAGCTGTTTTAGTACACCAGGAAATAACTACCACATTCCATGAATAGGAGAACATAACGTATGGAAATCAATGTTTAAGGCTTCTGTTTGTTTCGCGACCATGTTAGTGCAGAAAAGAAATTATCCGCATTTGGCTTGTCCATTGATCCACGTATAGTGTACTAGATTGCTTTTGTATTAAAACGAATCCACACGATGAAGTCTCCTAATGGATGGACGATATCCGATATTGATAGCAAAAGCAAATTTGATTTTACAAATGGATGTTTATCTATATACTGTATTGTTTATACTTACATTTCTCCGCTAACGAACGTTCAGACAGATCGTTTTGCATAAACTGATTTTCGTACTGCATAAAGCACGTGAACTCAGAATTACAATTCAAGTCGATCCGGTAGGTTGAGTATCCTGTCAAATCATCGTATACAACGCTTTCTTTCAAAGCAGACAAAAAGCAAGCGGTTACAGTGCATTCAAGTATCATTTGCGTTTTTAAGCAATTTATGTATTTGTTTGTCTGTTTGTTTCTTTTTTTTAATCGAAAAACCCATTATGTAGTGTAATACATGTTTGTTTTTTTAATACTGTATTTGATTTAGATATATTGGCATTGCGCATGTCTTTAACATAATAACACATGGGATCCCTTTTTGTAGACATGGCAGTCCCTGTGAACGAGCCGGTATGCTCGTTATAATTGTTTATTTTCACTACTTACAAATATGTTTAGAGGTTTATTTTCATTACTAGCAAATATGTTTAGAGGTTTATTTTCATTACTAACAAATATGTTTAGAGGTTTATTTTTATTATATGTTTAGAGGTTTATTTTTATTACTAACAAATATGTTTAGAGGTTTATTTTCATTACTAACACATATGTTTACAGGGTTATTTTCATTACTAACACGTATGTTTACAGGGTTATTTTCATTACTAACACATATGTTTGGAGGTTTGCAAAATCGTTCAAAACCACATGTTTTCGTGAATCATCTTGATATAACTCGTAATTAATGTTTCAGAAACAGTGCATCAGTCGTGGGAGAAAAAAAAACAAACCGACTTTTGTTTCTGAGAAATACGTTTGTAAACAAGTTAGTGTTATTACGTTTTCCTGTTCTCGTAAAACATTATACAGAAATGCATGTGTGCTTTGTTATAATGTCGATCTGAATAGCGGCATTTGATAGTGCGTGCATGTTATTATATGACCTTATCAGGAATATGCTTCTTAAATTCAGAAGTGTTTTACAATCCCTTGCAAGTGAAAGGACGGTTAACAGTAACATTACATGTTCTCTTTGACGGATAACACCCTTAAATAATACAATCCTTTGTTATGAAAACAATTATTTGACACTATGTGGCTAATTTCAATGTTGAAAAATTATAGAAATGTCTTGATAGGCCCTCATGTTTTTTTTTCAAACTGAATATCACATAATTACAGATCGCGTTGTTATTCCAAATAGTACTGGTTTGCTAAGCAACAGCTGCATAGATTAAACTAGAACAAACAATCAAACGTGTATATTTGTTGTATGAATGGAATGTCATTCCAGACTGTTAGATATAATTGCATGTAGATCATCGGATATTTAACATCAGTTTCAGTCAACTATTTAACAATAATGATTTATTAACGCAGTGTTTGCAGATTATAGCAATGAAAAAAAGAGATATGACTGACTGATATAAATTGTGATGTTATAAATATGACTAATATCTACATATGTAACTAAATGGTTGGTTGGTTATAACTATAATCTCATATATGGATCTCTCGGCAAAAGACTGGGTATGTTAAGGACCGATTTTGGCCTACTTTTGAAAATTAACGAAATTTATATCAGTAAGCGTCTTTGGTCAATATTGGATAGATAGAAATTTATATATTTTCGATGATCACGAGCGAATCAAAAATTGATATTCTACCAAAACCAACCAATTTTATTTTTATTTTCTGATTAAAATGAGTTATTTTGGTATTTTCCGATAAACATAGCGCATTGAAACGTGGCCATGTTCTAGATTAATGTTTATCCCGAAAATAGGTAAAACATATAAACGGTAACTGCAATGAAATGACAACTCACTGGTACAGCGAATGTTTGTATTCGTATATTTACACTACTTTAGATATGAATAAAATGTAATGGCTCAGGCTGTGGCGCGGTGTTTTTTTAATATTGGACATGAGCTCGAGTCCTGCTGGTGAAACATGTTTTTCCATAATTTTTAAAGGTTGTTTATTTCCACACAGTAAATACTATAAAAACAAAAACAAATTTCACTTCAGAAATTGCAATTAAAAATAAACATTTCATTAAATGTTTTCAGACCAGATTCAAATCCGGTTTTTCCGTCATCAAAATCTTCAGAACATACCGCACGACCATTCTTCTTATGCTTATCGCTGTCTGTTTATCAATACGAATACTATTTGAAAAGAATTACACTATAAATAGCAATTGGATTGACACCCCTATCAAATAGACTGTGCTGATCTTTGGTGTCTCAGAGGTCGTTGGATTTTTTTACGTTTAAATAGGTACAAAACAGATTCATCACTGGTAAAATGTTTTTGGTTTCACACATCGTAAACTTGCCTACGTCAAAAAAACGGTTCCGGTTATATGGGGCTACACAGCACAACACAAATATATCTCTTTATTGAAGGAATAATTGCCTATTTGGATTTGTAAATAAACAACGATTTTGAGTTAGGATTAAACCGCGTTAGGATTAAACCACATGCTTTAACCCGAATGGTTTAAAAACGCGCATCAGAACGAAAACGGTTGTTATTTTACAGATAAACAACGATAAAGCGAAATGTATGATCTAACAACATATTATGTTTGTTATTTGTTGCTCGATAGCCAATTTATTCGAATAAACCTCATCTGCCACACATCTTGAGAACGTTGATCCTTCGTTGTTAATGTTTGTTTTCTTGATATTTTTGTTTAATATGTATACCATTTGTATAATATAACCACAGTTGTTTAAACTTCAACATTTCCTCGTATGTATACTCTGACAGCTTAGTTTACGTGCATAGGTGCCCACTTTACTTTTGACTGCCGGTAATTCAGATACAAATGTCAACGATGTACATTAATATACCAGGATTGTAGTGTCATGAAATGTTTCGTAGAAGCAATGTTTAAATTAAGAAATAAGTTTCGATTTATCGGCCGATTTGGAGTTGCCATAACCGTATTTGTAAGCAAAAACGTTTATTCTATATATAAAAATTTCAAATAATTAAATAATAATTATTTAACAGTGTATATATATCATGTTTTTAACATTTTGTTATACGTATGATACAAATTATAGTGACCGCAGATTTAGAGGTTTCGCGAAATCTGGTATTCGAAAACGAGTGCGGACGAATGAAAAAAAAGTTCTATAGATCTACATGAACATTATATATTGGAGTAAGCATTACACAGTGATGAAACACGTTTAAAACGTGTGGGTGTGTGTCATTTTAAGATGAATTGTAAATGTACAGTACTGTATTGTGCGCGCTACGCCACTACTTATAAGTTAGCAATGTGACGTAATAGTATCGTCACAATTTTTGGAAAATAACTTCTAACGTAGATTGTAGACAGAGTAGATTCAATATGTGAGAAATTATGATATGGAATGTTTTCGATGAAAGTGTAAGCATGAGATTATTATAAATGTACCGTAATATTGCTCTAATAAGAAGAAAATCGAGTGTAATGGCTACTGTAGAGTATTCATGTACATGTGTGTCCTGGCTTCAGTACGTTGTATTTCAAGCAGCATCATGCAACATTGAATGTCCTGGTAAATACCGTATTAGGAGAAAGGAAAATCACATAATTGGAGAGAGTGTTAAACTAGTATCTTGTGTTATGACCATGTACACATCGGACATAAGTAATGCATGTCTGATTATCGATATACCAAATCAGGTAGATCTGAGATTTTTGTATTTTGCTTCTAGTAACTCCAGCAAGTATTTACCTTAAAATATAAGCCGAAAGTGCTAAAATACGGTAGATATTATATGAACTACCAATGTTCTTATTTGATTGATTTAGTAGCATTAACATCCGGGCAAAGGGTTGAACGACACGGTTGAATGCATATAAACAGCCGTGTTCTGTTGGATTATTGGTATTAAGTGCGTTAACCAAAGACGGTAACCTGCAAGTGTAGCCACATCATGGAGCCACGAATGACAAGTTGCTTATAAATTAATTAAAAATTTGAGTTCTCGAAAGTCAAGATTAACAAAAGTTTATTTTGAACCAACAGCGCCTTCAAGTACCACACAGATAATAAAAAAGTTAATAAAAAAAACAACATAAAATTACATTGAAAAATGAGTGTGGTACTCAAATGCGCCTGCAAGTACCACACAGATAATTAAAAAAGTTAATAAAAAAACATAAAATTACATTGACAAATGGTTGTGGTACTCAAATGCGCCTGCGAGTACCACAAATATAATAACAAAATTAATAAAAAACATAAAATTACATTGACAAATGGTTGTGGTACTCAAATGCGCCTGCAAGTACCACACAGGTAATAAAACTAATTTAATAAAACATAAAATTACACTGACAAATGGTTGTGGTACTCAAATGCGCCTGCGAGTACCACAAATATAAAAAAAAAAGTAAAAAAAGTTAATAAATAACATAAAATTACATTGAAAAATAGTTGTGGTACTCAAATGCGCCTGCAAGTACCACATATATGATAAAAATAAGTTAATAATAACATATAATTACATTGACAAATGGATGTGATACTCAAATGCGCTGATAGTTAACTTTGACAACAAAAGTGATAAGATAGACAGAAATCTTTGTCGGCCCTTAACGTACCTAGTCCTTTAAAACATACTTACCTTGCAAATACAGTTAAAAGGCATTGACTCATTTGAAATGGGACCATACGTATTGTAAAGGGAAACATTGTAACAGTGATATATATTTTCGTTAGGTAAACAAAATTGAAAAATTCAGATTCTTTATAAATACTTATCGTAATTGTCATTCTCTACATTTCCCTTAACAGTAGACATATAGACAGATAGACTATACTCGTCTATAACTGTAATATAAGTTCTAGTACTTGAACTGTAAATATGTAAAGAAAGTACTGGATAAAAGCGTGCTTTGTCATTCTGCTGACACTAGTTTACAGGGACTTGAACTTCGTTTCTAACCCAAACTAATATGTCACTGTCAACATAATCAAACACCATCGAGGTGAATTTTATCGTCACTTTCGACAGAGCGTTGAAACCACACAGACCGTAACTGATTTATCAACGTCATTCAAAATTATTACATGTATATTGTTTCCTTCTTTCAAATGCATTATTTAACAAACATTTTCCAATGCATCGTCAAAGGCATGTGTATCAAAATCGTACATGTACAGCAAATGCAATTCTTAAACATGCCGAAATTTGCCAACATGAAGAGTACTTAAGTGTTGTATAAATTAAGCATAGTTCAGGCCACAATATTTACTTGTTTTAAAAAATGAAAATCACTGTTTGTAGTTTACATAGCACAAAGTTTCGAGTGCTGTACCTATACGACACAACGCCTGAAAATTGTTTTCAATATTATCTAGAAAACATGTTTTCTTACGACATAATAATAATATCATTATATTCTCTTAGATGACTTTCGTTCTGTCAATGTAATAAGCCGCAACCGCGCAATAATTTACCTTATTATCTAATATATGTTCAGAAAAAGTTCTCTATTTATTTGTAATGTCTGTACATGCATAATAAAATTATGTCTAGACATTTCAATGCTGCAACCGGCAGGGTGTTGTAATGACAGTTACTTACAGTATGTACTGATTTGATTCGTGATTGAGCTTGTGATAACAAATACGAAGAAAATATCAATTAGTCCATAAACGTAAAGTTCAGTAATACAAAAAAAAAGATTATGTATACAAGTATTGGATGAAATGCATTCAACACTGCTTTCAAACTGATGCACATATCAACAGCGATATAGTAAATACATGTATTGTTATAGTTTTAATGTACCTTTTAATTTTACTTTAAAAGTAAAAACGAGTATCGAAGCAATGAGGTGATGATGGTCCTTTATCAATCACCTGGTATGATATGAAAGCCCGTTTTCTAATTTGATTGAGATTTAATCAAGATATTAACGTCAGTAAGCAGGATCAGTATATCACCTTAACTTATTTTGACCATATGTATCCTCAACAAAGATTTCATGGAAGAAACAGTCATACGTTGTGTTTTATTCTGATGTGATGGAAATACGGATTCAACGATGCCAAAAAGGCCTTTCTGAATATTTTACACGGCCCCAAGATTGAAGACCAGAATGACCCATTGTCAAATGTCACCGTGTATTCACAACATACATGATTATGGCCCGATGAAAACTGTTGATCTATATAATTCATTGATATAAACGTGATCAAAAAGGTTAAAAAGGCAAATTTATTAACAATTATAAGTTTGTAGATCCTGGATGAATTTTAAAATATAGTAAATCGCGGATAAAACGACAGGCCGCATTGCCGGCTTGAACTCACAATGGATTGCATGGACCATTTAAAGGAGACCTTTACGTTGTTATGTTCGTGTATGTTACTTTAAACAATGCTTCTGCGTATATGTGGGCAACTTGTCAAATGCACTGAACAAAGTACCCTGACTTGAAATTAAAATTAGCGTTTTTATACATCTGACGCAGCTGGAGTTTTAATAATTTTACATTCGCATTGTATGTCACAGCATTGTTATAGACATTGCAACTCGCGCTCAGTTACAAAAATGCATTCCCGCATCGCACAATTCTACTAATACCATTACGGTGTTGCGTTTGGAGTGTTTTGTATATCATACGGAATTAATTAATTATCAGAGAGATAGAGAGCGACATTATTTATTCGAAAAAAGGCAATATACCAATTATTCCAATATAGACAACACAAAGGAATATATAACCTGTTAATGGTGAGGCATACATCATCAGCAAATACTTATAAATATATCACTAAATACAGTATATATTGTACTTTAAATAGTCTAGTGTTCAGTAATGTTTATGTCCAAAACGAAAACAATATAGCTATTTTGGAGACAAGTTTCAAGTTTTTTTATTGGAACATCGGCAAAACGCCTTTGACCATTAACATACAAGTAAACAACATATAGTCAAAGTGCATCAGTACAATACAAATACAATCATGTTAATAGACATAGACATAAACTACAGTGAAGAGTGTTCAAACATCGTGTACAAAAGTGTATGTATTAAAACAACGCAGTGAGAACAAACAAGTAATAAATAGACAATATATTTAGTGATTCATACAATATTTATTAAGAAGCAGCAAATAGTTGTAATTTTTCCTCACGGAGTTTCATAGCATCGGTAATGAATCTGGCAACATTGTTAATGACTGTAGTATTTTGACAAGAGAGAATGTTTTTAAATTTTACTAAATTTGGCCAGTTGGATCGAATACAATATTTTGTTCGAAGATCTTTGTAGATTGAGCAAGTTAGAAAGAAATGATATTCGGATTCAACAGTGTTTGCATTACATAGTTTACATTTGCGTTCATCTCTAGGTATGTTATTATATCTACCAGTCTCAATTTCCAATGTATGGGCGCTAAGTCTAAATCTTGATAGCTGATGTTTTTGATTTTTATTATTAATGCAATCTAGATATTTTTCATACACGAATTCCGTCTTAAACATTCTATAGTACTCTAGTTTCGGTTGGTTATTAATTGTAACGTGCCAATTTTGGATAAACTGATCTTTTATTCTCTGGTTAATTTCATTAGAATAATTAAAATTGTCGTTTAAGTTATTGAAATACATTCCGTATCCTAGTTGTTCTAATGCTTGTTTAACAAATACACACCACAGAGTATTGTTATTGTTATTATCCCTAATAGAATCATTGTAGAGATTACATTGTTCGTTGTAAACAATGTGCATCAAAGATTCGGGGTTTTGCTTAATTTTAACCCAATAACTAAGGGCACGTTGCTTGCATATAATAGAGAGAGGAAATCTGCCTAATTCACCTAAAACAGCGGCATTAGAAGTCTGTGAGCGTACACCTAGAATAGTTTTACAGAATTTAAAATGAAGTTTATCTACTTCTTTAATGTTGTAAATTCCCCATATTTCAGATGCATATAGAATAATTGGAACAACTAGGGAGTCAAAAAGAGAAAGTTTTGTTTTAGTACTTAGCTGCACTTTACTAAAAATAGACAATAAATGATTATAAGCTTTTAAGGCTTGTTCATTAAGTGCCTTTATTGCTCTTGATATATTACCAGTAAAGTGTAGTTTTAGGCCAAGGTAACAAAATTCATCAACAATTTCAATAGCCTGTTGGTTAATACTCCACCTAGACGAACAATTACTTTTCCTTTTTTCAAATATGCACATTTTAGTTTTGTTTACATTTATTTTTAATCCCCATTTACATGAATATTGATATATAGAATTTAATTGCAATTGCAAACTTTCTGGATTTGTAGTAAATAATGCAATATCATCTGCAAATAACAACATAAATATAGATAATAAACGTATATCTTTTTCGGTTAAATTATTAACATCAATACAATCATTAATGTCATTTATGAATAAAATAAATAATAAAGGTGATAATGGCTCACCCTGTTTAACACCTAACGTAACATCAAAAAGCTCCGAATAAGACATATCTTTATGATTTTTAACACATGATTTAACATTCTGATAGATTGACTTGATCATGTTTAACATTTTACAACTTATTCCTGTTTGTACTAATTTAATCCACAGTGCTTCATGTATTACAGTATCAAATGCTTTTTCGTAATCAATAAAAATGCAATAAAGTTTTGATTTATTATTAATAATATTCTGGATTATAGTGTGCAATATAAAAATGCAATCAATCGTACTACGATTATCTCTAAATCCGAATTGCGATGTGTTAAATATATTATCATTCTCGCACCAAGAATTTATTCGGTTGCGCAATGTAAGTGAAAAAATTTTAGCTATAATATTTACTAATGTAATACCTCGATAGTTAGAAGCAACATTTTTGTCTCCTTTTTTGAAAATAGGGACAATAGCACCATTACACCATATTTCAGGATATATACCTTTCTCGAATATGTAATTAAAAATTTTAACTAAATACAGAGAAATAAACTCGTTAGAGTCAATAAAAAAGTCTGCAACATTGTTAGACATATCAGCGCTTTTATGACGTTTGAGCTTTGATATTGTTTTTTGTATTTCTAAAATTGTAAATGGGCGATCTAACTCCTCAATATGTAGTGTTTCATGTCTTGATACGTTTTCATCAACATTGAACGAGTTGTGATGAGGTGTGTTAGATAGATGTTTAAAATGATTTATTAAATCATCAATATTTACGTCATTAGTACCAGACGTTTTTTTATGAAGCTTATATTTGTTTATGTATTTCCAAAATTTCTTTGGGTTGGATTTACTTAAAGTTGACAATGTTTTACTTTCTTTGTTATAAAATTTATTTTTAGCAGTACGTTTTGTTGTACAGTATGTCGATCTCGCTTGTAAAAATGACGTTCTGTTCGCAAATGATGGATCGTTTTTGTACATACGTTTACTGTTGTAGAAAGCTTGTTTGTGCCTCTTGCAATTTTGGTCGAACCATAAAGATTTGCGTATATTTCGTGGTTTTGTACTATCTAAATTTAAAATACGTCCATGTACTTGAAAAGATACATCATATATAAGTTCACATAACTGATTAATGCATGTGTTAAAATTTTCATTTTCCAGTATTAAATTATTAGTAATATTTTCAAAAATATGAGTTTTACTATTCAGCAGGATATTTAAATCTGCGGATTTACCATCCTCCCAAGATAACTTATTAAATACCACATTAGTAGCATTAGGTTCTCGATACCTACATGTAAAAATAAAATCAATAGGGCAGTGGTCTGAAAATTCAGTTAAGTCATTCACTTTAAAACTAGAGATACATGGCAATAGATTAAAATTAACTATTATATAATCCACAACACTGGCTCCCAAAGAACTTCTAGCACAGTTGAAACATGTAAAATGACCCGGCTCTAATCTACCATTCACAATTAATAAGCTATTTTCTTTACAAAGTGACAACAACTTGTTACCAAATTGGTTAACATGACTATCAAACGATGAGCGAGCCGGTACTATTTCGAGCGGAACATCATAAACAGGCATGTGAACATAACGGTCAAGATTTATATTTTTAATAATGTCCGGCCGCTCGCCCACTCTCGAATTTAGGTCACCAACTAACATGATATCTCCTTGCTGACTGTAGATAAGTACATCAGACGCTATCCGTTCAAAAAAATCAAATTCAAATAACGGCGAGTTTACATTTGAATAAACATGTGATTCACATGGTGGTATATAGCATGCACATACAAAAATGTCATTTTCTAAACATAATGACTGCTTTTTCAGTTTAAGCCAAAGTATACCGTTAGTGTTAAGTTTAATTAGTTCTACTGCATTTGAATATGGCTTCTTAAAATATACTACAACACCGCCACTTTCCCGCTTTGCTTTTTTGTTACATTTTGGACGGGGGCATGAAAAACAATTAAAATTATCAATATTAATATTTGCTAATCTAGAATTCCAAGTTTCCGTGAGAATAAGAATGTCATATGTATTAATAAAATTTAGAAAGTCACTGTCATTTAATTTCGATAATAAACCATGAACGTTCCACGAGCAAACACGTAGCTGCCTCTGGTCGATTTCCTAACTGGTACGCGGTTGAGTAGTACCGTGACTTCCGGTGTCGCGACGAAGGTTGTTCAGAGGTCCATGGTGCGGCATTTCCGGTATAGGCCCTGTTGGGGGGTGATCATGCGTGTACTTAACACGGTCGATGTAGAGCGCGTCGTACGAAAGCGACGCCTGCTTACCGTCCTTCCGGGCTTGTATCAAGTATGGCACAAGTTTTCGTCGGCGCT
Organism: Congeria kusceri; assembly: GCA_027627225.1. Classification (NCBI taxonomy): domain Eukaryota; kingdom Metazoa; phylum Mollusca; class Bivalvia; order Myida; family Dreissenidae; genus Congeria; species Congeria kusceri. The sequence continues at coordinate 32,783,236 of CM051032.1, read as the reverse complement.
CTTGGATAGCCTTCGGAAACTGGTCGCTCACACGGTAATGACTGTCAGGAAGAAGTTCGTGAATTTTATTTTTAATTTCGAGTTTGTCACCGTAAAAATTGAATTTAACCACTATAGGTCGTTTTTTACCTTGTTCAAATTGACCGACCCGATGTGCGCGATCGATTTTGATTTTGTTTACTGGGTCATCTATGTGCAATTGCTGTTCGCAAAATTGATGTATTTTGCTCGTACAGTTTTCTGATTTTCTGGTTTCAAAAGACTTCTCTTCTTCAAAATTGAAAAAGAGCAAATTGTCGCGCATAGATCGCGCTTGAAGGTCTATCAGATTTTCGGACAACTGCGAATTTTCACTCTGCAGAGTTTTTATGCTTTTGAGTAGATCTTGGTGCTTAGCCCGGACATCGTCATACATTTCACTGTCAAATGATCTGCTATCTTCAAGATCAGATAGTTTTTTGTCGGTACTGGTTAGCTTTGTTTCAAGTGTTATAACTTTTGCTTCCACTTGAGTGACTTTACAGGAGATGGTTTGTACGTCACATTCGATTTTATCGAGTTTATTTAATTTTAATTGAATGTTTCTTTGTCCTTCTTCAATTGAATGTAATGAAACAAGTATGGCATTAATCATGTTTGCATCAATGTGGGACGGTACCTGATTCTGTTGGTTACACACCGGTGAGTATGTAGATCCGCCGCTCTTGGGCGTAGAAGGTGGTGGGCTTAGGTACTGGCTACTTTGTACCGGTATCAACTGGCTTGCGAGAAATTGTAAGTGTGGAGGAAAATAAGAACCCGTTCCAGAAGATGTATCATGCGATGCTGGTGTTGAAGGGGCGGACGTATTGGATGCCATTTTGTGTAATTTGTCAGGTTGTCCACTCACACTGTCCGGAGACGCTTCTTCCTTGGTCCGCTTTTTTCTGGTCATATCACCGTACACGGCCAATAAATAATTGTTTATGTACAGCTTATATACAACTTATTGATTGTATTGATTGTTAGCAAATTTTGTTACTGTTTTGTTACTGTTATCCACCATAACCACACCAGCATAAGGTATAGCAGCGCTCGAGATAATTGGCCGATAATTATTCGAATTGGAGAAGGCGTAATCCGATTGTATATCCGATTGTATATGCACTGTCACAATCACGCTCAATCATGCACTGACAAGAGTTCACGAAAAAAAAAAAAAATAGCCAGACTGTCAAGCTGAAATCAACATCGCGAAAATAGACGAATAATTAGTTAAATAATCAATATCTTCGTCGATTTTAACACTTAAAATGTACTTTTTGTGGCACCTTCCTTCTATACAATATGTTCATGCCTCACTCAATTTTCAGGAACGTAGCTATATTATTTTTTAAATTAATTCCATGAATATAGGAGCACAAAAGAACACGTCCACTGTTCACACACACACGACACATGATATCTAAATAATTAATATTTGAACAGAATTGGTGTGATGCATAGTAAGCTATAATAAATGAGCTTCATGTCGTGTGATTAAAGCATTAATTGGCAAAGATTTTCATTATTTAGCGCTACAACAATGTTATCAATCTATAAATGTATGCCATTGAACTGCGAAACAAGTTGCGTTAAAACACCCACATAGTCTCCTTCCATGGAAAGTAAATCGACAAAACGAATTGTCACAAACATCTGTAGTAATGTAATGTCTTATGAACGTGGAACAACACATGTCATACGAAAGTGACAATCAAAGCGAGCGCACAATTTCCTTCTCTTGATTAGTTTACTCGTTTAATACAATAGACACGAGTTTATGTCAATGTACAATGAATATTAATAGAATATATATATATATAATAAAATATTAAAATATAAATACTAAATCTAGCTCAATCAAAGCTATGTAGTTTCACGGACCTCAAAAGAATACAAACCCATTTTACAATTACTAAATTGGTAAAATAAAATAATCACAACTGCTTAATAATGTAACACATGTATAATCTTTTAATAAGTCTGTGTCAATTATCAAAACTGATCGTTTCCATTCTAGATTTCAATTCTGGAAAAGTGTCATTAGGTACATGTAAATGAAACATCAGTACCCATTGTACATAATGCATTATCTTGCTCATGTTGTAAATAATGTTGTTTGTTGTAATATTATGATCGCAAGACGACGCCGTTTTCATCTTCAGATTGAAAGAGACTTGTTTGATAGACAGTTCGTTTACATAAATGTCATTAACAAAAAGTCCGAGCCCAAAAATGTCCGTTCGTAAGATATTAGTATTACATAAACTTCACTGACTGTAATAAAAGGGTTGATAAAATATAAAATATATAATATCGAGTAAGCCAAAGAACCCCCCAGCTACACATTCAAATGAATGAATTTAGAAGTTAAATGTTATGAAGAGACAAGCATATTAGTTATTCGTCTGGTCTGGTACTTTGAATGTGCAAATGTAGTTGTAATATCTGCTCAGTGGAGTAGTTATATTTGGCGCAACCGGATTCATTGTCAACGGAAACAATCCAAAAAGTCGATATAATCAGAATTGCATTTAGGAAGTGGAAGCGAGATAGGTTTCATGTCTGTTAATCATGATTTTGTTGTATAAAAACAGAAATGAATTATTCCACGTCTGACCCGATTGTAATGCCACAGCATCTTGTGTGAATACATTTTCCGCTACGCAACACTACAACTACATGTGTATCTCTGTGCCCCTGATGGAGCACTCCAGCCGGTTGCATCCGGTATAATTAGATCTGGTCTTGATATTTTATTTTTCCACTATTTACTAAATTATCACATACTCGATTTGGCATTTGTTTTAAATCGATTAACTGAAATATGTGTGTCGCCAATTACCGCATAAATGCATACAGTAACGAAGTAAGTTAGTAAAGTATTCATTTTATTTCACATCTAGTCGTCGTCTTCAACTTTTCAAGAATGTCTTAAGCATACGCTGGAGCATACTTGGACTTTTTAAGAATATTCTTAAACAAAATGCTTTGGTGAATTAGACTTTTAACAGTATATTTTCTGGAGTCAGAGTCTATGCTTTATTCTTAAGTCTAAGAATGTTTAAAGAATGTGTGGTGGATACTTACAGGTTTGCCAAGGCTCGGTCGGATAACAGTGCAGATCGATTGGTGGTGTTAAACCTTTTGCGACTTTTTCGAAAAAAAAATTGTAGCAATTATTTTATGTATTGTTTGGTTGTTATATTTCACAATACACAGTTAAAAGAATGATTTTTTAAAAATAATTTGCTGGCGTTGTTACATTATATTTATATCGAAACAACAGTTATGACAGATCTAACTTGTACTATTAAAACTGAAAGATGCAGCATACTATTTATATTTATATCGAAACAATAGTTTTGATACTAATATGAATATAGGTGCTAACTAGTTAACGGGCCAAAGCATATTTAGTTAACAGTATAAAACAATATTTAGTGTCCATTTAATTTAGCTACTTCTTATGTGGTCAGTATAAACATAACTAGTACGCTGTAATGGGCAATTTTCCAAACCTCATTATAAATATTATTTTCATTATCTGTACTGTATTACATCACTGATCTTTAATGTCTTCTATACAAGCAACGATAGAAGATTATAAATTAAGACAATATAAGGCATTAACAAGATAAAATTATTAATATTTATTAAATTTCTATGGTAGCGTAGTATAAAATTGAAGCTGACAGAACAGAGAAAATAATCTGTTGTCTAAAAAACTTGGTTTTCCTGGACTTATATGGGTTTTTTTTTCACTTAAATCTATTTATTTGTTTTTCATTTATAACATATATTTGACTGAAATAAAAAGAAAGAAACGCATTGACCGTGTCTTTTTTGAAAAACTGAGGAAAAACTAACATATCTGTTTTAAAAACAAGACAGATTTATTTAGGCAATTCCTCAACAATTATTATCAAATGTGGCAAAAACTATGCAATTAAAGTTAAATACACCATTTATACAAGTTCAACAAAAATTTTTGCGTGAATGGAAGATTTTTTTTCAAAATTAGGTTCCGTGTGGGCACACAAAATGCCACCCACACCCTTTACGGTTTTCAACTCTGAGACAAAACACTATGCATGAGCAATAAGGCGTGTTTTTTTACTTCTTTTCCATTTATCTTCATGACACTAGTTTATATACTGCAGAATGTTGGCAATGTAGGCTGTATATGCTGGTAATTTAGGATGCATCTTCACAAACTGGCACAGTCAGAGAATCGTGTGCACTGTGCTTATCACCAGCTAGACCTCCAGGGAAGCATTCCGGGTGATTTGTGGCAATTCTCTTCCTTCAGCTGAAACTACAAAACTGTTCAATATACGTGCAACCCAACCTAGGCCATATTTTTCAATGTTTGGTAAAGCAAATCTGAAAACTTGTTTAATTACTTTTTACTATTTTAATACAAATCCTTTAGAAACATATGCGCACACATTCATAAGCAAAGTGGCACACATACTAAGTATAAGGAGTCAAGTACTACCCGGTTGTAGAAAAATCTGACAAAAACTTTCGTGTATTGAGGCCTTAAAACTAAGGGACTGACAGAACACAATTCTTTATGACTTGTATACATGTTCATTTGCAAGTTTACATGTATAGAAATATGGACACAACTACTAATAATACTATATAAATTTAAGCAATAAAATTTCGTAGTTTAAGCATTGAAATGAAAGCATTACAATATCTTGAACTTTTAATAAAGTATTAAAGTTCGGATTCTATAAGACAATGTACATGTACCCAATTCTGTTAATTTCTGGTCTTACAAAAGTTATTTATTTTATTTGGTTCTGAATTTCTTACAGTTGGCCATCTCTTTTTGCTTCTTACTTTTCCTTTGACAGTTGTTTTGTTTATACCACGACACTTCCGGTTACTTTCGATTTCGCATATGTTAACATTTCGCCAACAGTATTAACATCCTGCGAAATAATGTTATCTAAAAAAATGTGCTTATATTAAAATAACACATGTTATACCATATTTCGGAAGGTTTCCTTGCTTTTCGGTATTCAATAACTGTGATATCAGAACGCTGACTGGTTGGCGGAGCCTAATATGCAAGATTACCAAGCAATAAGTAGCGTGCGGTATATTGGAATTTAGTTGTAATTTATACGCACGCTACTTATTGCACTGTAAGTTTTCACATTAGGATCGTGCACCAGAAATATAGAAAGAACTGTTCTGGATTGATGTTTTTATTAAAACAAATAAACTCTTAACAGTGAACGGGGTGAACATGTCGAACTCAACAAGTTACAAACAATTAGAAATTGAATATGCAGCCTGTGAATGACACAGATCCGGAGGCGTTCGCGAGGAGCTTGCTTGTAATGTCCGTTAGGGCACTACTTTTCTCCACAGATATTGATTCCTGTTTTATTATCTGGTCACATTTCACTTTGGTATTAATATCTAGAGCAGCCGATACCTCCTTGAGAACTATCTCTCCCGCCCGCTTGTACTTCCGAACGCCGGCCCTAGAGCGATGGCTGGTGCGCGCCATGATCTCCTGCTCGTCCACTCCTTTATTGTAGAGTTCTGTGGCGCACGTACGCTTCCGTTATGATTCGTGATCCTGCCCTTAAGACGGCCCAGGGCAGCAATGTCCTTCATGAAGTTACTAAGGGTATTGACTCCCACAGGATGATTGCCGTACCTAAGACCATCACAAGCAAGTGGCCTGCGATAGAACGGACCAGAATTTCAAAGCATATCCAAGTAACTCATGAAATGGTCTCCTATCGACCTGGGCCCTGAAAATAGAACAACAAGAAAAAGCTCAGTATGGGTCCGAATTAACTTTAAAACATAAATTCCTTTCCCTAGATTTTGCTCTTGCAAATGAAGTAAAAATGTATTAGTTATGTAATGTGCGTTGTTAAGAACGAGTCGCCCGGTTAGCTTAGATGGTAAAGCGCCGTTTTCCGACGGTCGCGGGTTCAAGAACCGCACCGGGTTCACCTTTCATCCATAGTAACGACTATCAAACTAGAAAGGCCGCGGTGGCGTTGTGGATATGGTTTCCGCCTAGCGATCGAGAAATCCCGGGTTTGATCCCCACTCTGGGAGCGTTCTCAAGATCTTCCACAAAGACACCAAGTACTTGTTCTACCCAGGCAACAGACTCGAGAATGTCTCTATAAGCCTGAGGTTTTTGATGCAATCGAGTTAAAATAAATAACATATGTTTAATCTAAAAATAGATAGACATAATTCGCTTACCTTTTGTGCAGTACTGTTTTATATCTTTTCGTTGCAGATGTCGATGCCCTAGTCCTCCTTTGAATGTCTTGTTATCCCTTCCGAAGAATCTAACGTACTTCCCGATCTCATCTTCCCAATTTCAAATTTTCGCAGACCAGGTTGCGGTGCTCGTCGCGTGCACGTAGACCAAAGAGTTTGCACACGTAAAAGCATACCGTGTATTGCAACCGTTTAGCATCGCCTTTTCCAAAAACGCCCAAATTCCACAATTTGTCTTCAGCGTCTTCTGGAATCGGATCTGCTAGTTTCACATCTGCATCATCTCCCTTTTCTAATAAATCCTTCATTTGAATGTCAATTGTCTTTCTCAACGGACAGAAATCAGGATGTGACTCAAACTTAAATCATCTGAATCTAAGGCATCCATAATGAAGTGTTTATCCCTTGAAATCCAAGACTATAATGACTGCACTGAATGGTCACCTGGCGACAGCGCTAAAATTTGGAAACGACACTCATGATTCCAGGCATGCCAGACATCGAGTGACCTAATGACAGCGCTAACTTTGGAAACGAAACACGTTATAGACATCACGTGACGTCTAGGAAACACCCTTGGGAAGTTGCGATTTGATAGGTTAATATGGCATAAAACACTTGTAGAACTCTTTGACCGAAATATGTTAGTTATTTAACGAGCCCGCGGGGCGAGATTAAATAATTAACATATTATTACTTAGACAATAATCAGAATAAAACAGGCATCGTATGAACTGGGTAACTAAATTTACCGACAGTTACCAACATCGGTCAATCTTAGAAAAAAACGCGGGAAATGATTACAGTTGTTCTACCTTTATGACGTCACAGTTATAACAAACAATTAGTTCCCGACCCGACCTTTCAGTGTTATGTTTAGGCCGGGTAACAGATAAAAGGAAATAGCGAAAAAAAATATTTTGTGGAAATATTGAGTATAATTCGTAACATATCAGGTCAACATATGTTATATTTTTTACTTTAGGTAGGTATACACACAAACAAAAGTATCTGTCGAATTCTTATTTTACTGCAATTTTACGTCGCAACCGGTTTTCGCGAAAACCGGAAACCGGTTGTGACGAAAAATTTTGGGTTCCATAGGTATATGGGTATATCCAAAAACTGATACGTATAAGCGGTCAACGCCCGCCGCTGTGCGGCGGGCTTTTGCCCGTATTAAAACCGAAATACGCTACATAATAAAAATAATATAGGTGCTACCTAGTTAACGGGCAAAAGCATGTTGCAAACCTAATTATAAATATTATTTTCATTATCTCAGTATCTGTATTACACAACTTATCTAATTACAAATTTTGAAGGGTGGTTTTCTATACAAACATTCATATACCCCTATGGATGAACACAATCTTTTATTCAATTATAGTTGCAAATAGCGTCTACATACACACGTTGGTGTCGTATACGAGCAATGATAGAAGATTATAAAGTAAGACAACATAAGGCTTTAAAGAAAATAAAATTATGAATATTTATTAATTTTCTATGGTAGCGCAGCATAAACTTGAAGCTGACAGAACAGAGAAAATAATCTGTTATCTAAAAGAACTTGGTTTTCCTGGACTTTAATGTTTTTTCACTTAAATCTTTTTGTTTATTTTTCATTTATGACATTTATTTGACTGAAATAAAAAGAAAGAAACACATTTATCGTGAATTTTTGAAAAACTGAGGAAAAACTAACAAACCAGTAAAAAATTAGACAGCTTGATGTAGGCAAAATATCAACAATAATTATCAAAAGTGGCAAAACTTATGCAATTTAAGTTAAATACACCATTTACGCAATTTCAACAAAATATTTAATAATTAAAAGCAATTATTTGAGTGAATTATAGATTTTGTTTTCAAACTTAGGTTCCCTGTGGGTACACAAAATGTCACCAACACCCTTCATTGTTTTCAACTCTGACACAACACACTATGCATGAAAAATAAGGTGTCTTGTTTACATATTTTCCATTTATTTTCATGGCATTTGTGTATAAACTGAAGTATGTTGGCAATTAAGGCTGTATTTGCTGGTAATTTAGGATGCATCTTCACCAACTGGCACAGTCAGAGAATCATGTGAAGTGTGCTTATCACCAGGTTAGACCTCCAGGGAAGCATTCAGGGTCATTGGTGGCAATAATCTTCCTTCAGCTGCAAAAATGTTTAGTAATAATCAAATAACTGATTGTATTCCACAATATATTTCACAATATGCATACACAACTGTCCAAAATATGTGCGATCCAACCTAAGGCATATTTTTCAGTGTATGGTAATGTGGTAAAGCAAATTTATGTCAAAACTGGTTCATTACTTTTTACTATTTTAATACAAATCCTTTAGAAAAACATGCGTACACATTCATAAGCAAAGTAGCACACATATCTAGTATACGGAGTCAACTATTACACAGTAGTAAACAAAGCTGACAAAACCTTAGTGTCTTGAGGCCTCAATACTAAGGGACTGACAACAAAGTAGGCCTATTATGTTCGGATTCTATAAGACAACGTACATGTACCCAATTCTGTCAATTTCTTCTGGTCTTACATATTTTTATTTCCCTATCAAAATTCAAGGTGGTTGATCATATGTACGATCTGGTGATGGTTTTTTATTTTATTTGGTTCTGAATTTTTTTCAGTAAGACATTTCTTCTTGCTTCTAATTTTTCCTTCGGCAGTTGTTTTGTTTATACCACGAAAATAGGTGACTTTCGGTTACTTTCGGTTTCGATTTCTCATATGTTTGTATTTCGCCACATCGTATGAACATGTATAAAATAATTATAAATAAAGAAGAATGTGTTTATATAAAACATAACACGTGTTAGACTATGATCAGAATTAAACATTGGGAATAAAACAGGCATCGCATGAACTGTGTTGCGAAATTTGCCGACAGTTACCGACATCAGCCGATTTAAGAAAAAAATTCACGCGGGAAATGATTTCAGGTGTACTACCTTGATGACGTCACAGTTGTAACGCACAACTGGTTCCCGACATGACCTTTCAGTGTTATGTTTAGGCCGGGTAACATATAAAAGGAAATGGCGTGTAAAAACCTATTTTGTAAAAATATTGAGAATAATTCGCAATATATCAGGTCTAAATATGTTATATTATTTACTTAAGTAGGTATATACACACACACACAAGTATCTATCGGATTATTATTTTTACTGCAATTTTACGTCGCAACAGGTTTTCGCGAAAACCGGAAACGGCCCGAAACATTTTGGGTTGCATAGGTATATCCAAAAATTGATATGTATAAGCGGTCAACGCCCGTATTATAAAGTTAATTGATAAAATTGTCGTTCATTGGTTGAATTCCTATTGGCCTTGTTATTGGGCTTCAGACAGCCGTATTCAGCCCAATAACAAGGCCAATACGAATTCAACAAATTAATAATATTATCTTTACTAATATTGAACACAAGTGCATATACATTTTTCCAGTAAATACCATAGAACTCGGCATTCCATTTTGTTTGACTGGTTGGGATATCACTGTTTTGAATATATGTTTTATAAACATGTTTTTCTTCTTTAGGACTTGTTACTATTTTCTTTACATAAGTTGCTAATACAGGTCCTTGAATTTTGTTATCTAGGTGAACATGTCTGCAAAAGTTTTAATGTATTTACTTATTACTTTGATTAAACCTTGATACAGTAGAAAATTCACATTTGTTCCAATTAGATAGTCCAAAGATTCTTTGGAGATAAACAGTTTCTATCTATCAATATATCTCTAACGAGACAAATACCTCTTTCATATAGACTTTTAATAAATATATAATTATTGTCAATTTTAAAATTGTCTTTGTAAAATAGAGGCATATCAAGAATATCATTACAATTGACTGTAGGCAAATTTTCAATATACAATATATAGCTTTTAATAAACATATAGCCAAATTTTATTTTTCAAATTTAAGCAAAGATTCTCAGCAAACGTTTTACCAGTATTAAACAGTTTTTTAATGTCAATAAACGATTTGACAAGTCTACAACAATTTCCATCTCCTGTCAAAAATCTCTTAAGTCATGTTAATTTCATATGTTTTTCAAATGAACAAACATCAATCATTTTTAAACCCCCTTCGTTATATTCTTTAACAATAACTGTACTTTTTATTTTGCTTGGACCTGCCCATATGAAGTCATAAAATAGTTTGTTAATTTGTTTCATAATTTTTATTCTTGGTGTTGGTAGTGAAACAAATAAATGGGTAAGCAGTTGAAGAAGCAATGATTTAACAATAGTTATTTTTCCTAGAGGTGTTATATTTCTACGATTCTAGTGAGTTATTAAATTCTTGATGCTGTTGATTTTGTTATCAAAGTTTTTCTTTACCATGTTGTCTTAATTTGTGTCATACACTATTCCAAGCACTTTAAGAGTGGTTGCTTCCCATGTCAGTTTGTATTTGGTTTTTATCGACCTAGTGCTGTACTTCATAGAGCCTATCCAAATTAGATTAGTTTTTTTCATAGTTTATTTTCAGTCCAGAGTATGTTGAGAATTCATGAAGCATGTCTAGTGTACAATTAAGAAAATATTCCGATCCGTCAAGTAATAAAGATGTGTCATCAGCAATTTGTGATATTTTGTATTCTATGTCTTTAATTGTTATACCTTTCTATAATTTTAATAGCAAGGATATCAGCACATAAAATAAAAATGTAAGCGCTTATCGGGTCCCCTTGGCGGCAGCCCCTCTCTATACAGAAGGTATTTGAGAAGAATCCATTTGTTTGTATAGAGGCCATAGTATTGTGCAAAAACAAGGATATCCATTGTTGAAACATTGGTCCAAAATTAAAAAAATCTGAAAGTGGTTTCTATAAACTGTGTTCAATATTAGTAAAGATACATATGCCCAACGGTTCCAATGCAGAATTGTCCACAGAATCATAGGAACAAAAGCCCATATGATTAATATGAAAATAGCTCGTGATAATCTATGTACTTTTTCTAAAAATGAGGTAGAAAATATAACACACTTGTTCTGTAACTGTGTACATTCTCAAGAAATTATTAAATTTGCTGTTCACATAGCGAATAGAAATAGACAAAGCTTACATATCCACCTAACATGTCAGGATATTATACTTGGTATTACAAATTGAAAAATGAACAATTTAAATATTTTATGCCTAGAAATTAAACGATATATTTTTCACTGCCAGGGAAAAAACAGAATTCCTTTTAACTTTGGACTAGTTTATAGCTTCAAACACTCATTTGAAAATTTAAAAAAAATACAACAAAAACAGATGAAGAATTAAGAGATTGGTACTAGTCAGCATGTTTGTAGACATTGTTTAGTGAAATTAAATAGACAAGGATTAATACACCTAGTAATAATTATTTTGTATACCATAACATAATTTTGGTAGTCTCTGCAATATCATAACAACATGTATACACAATGCAATTCAGTGTCTTTAGCATTGTTTTTAATGTGCAGTGTTTTTTTACAAATATTTCAATTTAATACATGTACATGTATTAATACTGCTGTATGTATACATATTTTGTTATGTACAAGTTAGTCTGTATGTCATAGCATTAGTTTTGTAGTCTTCACAATATCATAATTACATTAATACTCAATGCAACTCATTACATATCATTTTAATTTTGTACATGCAAATGTATTAATGCTTTTGTATTAGTATAATATAATGGTTGATGTATTAATGTATGCATGTATATAAAGCTACTACGAGGAAATAAAATGTTGCACATAAAAATAAAATAATAATAATAACATTATAGTATTGAAACCATGATAATGTAATTAGGAAATCATAATGCATACGGGAAATACATGTAGTCTGTAAAATGGAAATAAATATATTTGGAGTTAGAACAAAAATTGAGAAAGATGGTGTCAGTTTTCTTAACAATTGATATTTAAAATAACAAGTACAGCATTCCTACACAAACTTACGATACACTATTTTATATTGTATGTATTAAACAGTATATTATTGAATCAATATTTACCCTCAAGACACTTCATTCCTTGAACATATATACGTCAATATGCAAGTTTTTACCACAGATGCACAATGGAATTTAAATACTATGAAATATGTTTGTTTGAGAAAAACACTATGTTTGTGTCGCTTCAATGAAGACGTGAGGCAAGATAACACACGTCCTCTATGATGGAAGAACTTTTAGGGTAAGGTTTGCGGAATTAACCACAAACACCACGTAGGGTTTAATAAATAGTTAATCTCAGGCTCGGCGATTATAAACATTGAACTTTACAGAAAAAGAATGACATTTGCAAGGCTGAACATTTTGCAACAAGTCATTTTTATTGAAGGTGTGGTGGGTATGGTATGAAAAGATGGGTCATTTGCCATTTACACGTATGTAATGATACTAATTATTGATACTAACACACTAATTTGCAGACATTTATATAGTGATGACGCTAAAACAGCGTCATATGAATATCGCAAGCTGAGCGTGAAACTAGAGTATCTGTTATGGAAATGTTGAGCAGGACCCGTATTCATCAAGCTCCTTAGGGAAAACTTAAGATAATTTCTTAAATCCATCAAATTCCTCAAGTCTGTAGCTGTTTCATGTATAGTTCTTTTGACCTTAACATGATTCAAACTAGCAAATATGGCGTAGATGTTGAGTGTTTTATCATTTTGAAAACAGAAATCATTGGATTTCACTTTTACTATTTGATCTGAAATTTTTACTTAAGTCCAAATTAAGTTAAGATTTCCCTTAGGAGCTTTGTGAATACCGGCCCAGATCAGTAGTTTCACACTCAACCCTCGTTATCAGGCATGAATTTAAAATGGAACTTGATGCCTTAGAACCATCCTTGTTTTTTTCTACAGTCAAAATCTGTATTTTTGTGCAGGAATGATGTCGAACATTCCCTTTACAGTATACGTACATTATTATCTACAAAAACTAAATAACACGGTGTACGTCTTATAGTCTATTTTGAAACATGACATTCATTACAAAGTCAGGTTTCTCCTTATATAGACTGATGTTCCACTTTCTACTACCTGAATTTGTTTTTAGTAAAATGCATGTGTCCTTCGGTTTACTTTCATTACACTTGTTTTACTTTCCATTCTTATTTTGTAGTGATTGATAAAGGCTGATTTACAAAGAACGCTGATCATTAGGCCATGCAAGATAAAGCCATTGGGAAAACATCAATGCGAATTTTACTTTAAAAAGCGAGGAGTACAACCACATCTTAATGATAATTAAATCTCTAATAGTAATCTTTAATTAGGTCTAAACTTGCGAAATGCAATGAACGATCAAACGTAGTGGTTGAACTGGAGGTTATACAATAAATGAAAATTTATAAGCGAACAGAGCTGCAAATAGTAGTATTGTCTATATAATATTAAACGTATACAAATATAACAATGATAAAGTAACTAACAACTCGCGTATCGGTATACACATTATAAACAATCGATAAATAAGACTCTCCTTTTCAAGTTTGTTATTGTATTTAGATTGTATATACTATATATATAGTCTTACATATTAGTACACACGTTATTACGCGCGAGTGTGGCTTTATGTACTCTTTTTAACTATCAAACCTAAGGAAATGTCATTAAAAGATTTATATATTTGCTTTACACAAATATGACGAATTTACAATAACAAACGCTAAACCGACCCACCGTTGATGTTTGATTTTACTCGTATAAGTCTTGTCGAATTAAATATTTCAGACGTCGTTGTAAAATATGTTCACGGTGTTAAAACGAATCGGTAACCTTTCCGTTAAAAATAGTCCAACATGCACCCTCTCCGTTAAATCAAGACGTTTTTGGTGTATGCAAGTATACAAACAATGCTATCATGGCAAATATGAGATAAATTGGTTGAAAATATATTATGTACGAAACATTAGCATGTTTCAGGTATGTAACGGAGTGGTGGTTTGTTTAACAAACGCAAACGCGAACTAAAATGAAAAAAACAATTTCAGACAGCCTCAAAAAACATATTTTACGTCTGAAATAAGTACCTCATTGTGTACTGTGTTCTACTAATGCCTGTTGAGTGTATTGTTGGTCCATAATGTTTAAGTAAACATTTAAGTAAATTTGATTAAAAATCTCCAAAAACGATAAATGCTGTCTATAATACATGAAAACAGCATAAAAAGAGTAAAACATAGACACCAATAAGGAGAGGTTACAGGTAATTTCCAATTCTGACCTCCGCCAAATATTATGCTTATTACATCAGTTGTTCGCGTATACAGTTACAGATAAGAATAAACATACCTCGGGAAATCATTTTAGGTGGAGCCAAACTCCGGAAATGTAATGAAACCAGGGGCATAACGATGGAAAATATCGTGGAAATTGACAAATGACAACCAGAGTTAACGACAGTGTTCACTATTTCTAGAAAACAGATCGTGTAATAGTGTGAATTCCTTTCGGAAATAGCAGTACTATGTCTACAATGTTCCGTGAATCCAAAATATCTAAGCTTTTTGGCGACAGTAAGCTATATATCAACAAGATAGTGACCTACCTGTAGTTCTCAGAGATGATTTTTTACGGAGATGATGCACTTTGGGCTATTCTGACGGAGAGGTTACCGATGCGTTTTACCACCGTGATGTTATTAACAACAAATATTAAAACGCATAATCATATACTCATATTTTTAATTGTGTTCACATTTTAAGAAAGCCATCGCACATATTGAAACCAACCCATAGCTATGATTTTGTCATTCCCAATTGCATTATTCTTAAATACAATATAGGTCATTTTAATTCGAAGCTGCGAAGTAAGACACGAAATCGCTGGTTTATATTTTAGTGAAAGCCTACGTTTGAGATTGACAACTTTCGTAGTAGTGGGATCATATATATGTGAATGCGTCATTGACTACTTTCGTAGTCGTGAGATCATATATTAGTGAATGCGTCATTGACAACTTTCGTAGTCGTGGGATCATATATTAGTGAATGCGTCATTGACTACTTTCGTAGTCGTGGGATCATATATTAGTGAATGCGTCATTGACAACTTTCGTAGTCGTGGGATCATATATTAGTGAATGCGTCATTGACAACTTTCGTAGTCGTGGGATCATATATTAGTGAATGCTTCATTGTAACAATGATATACATTTTGTAAGGTAAAGCAATTGGGACAGTCAGATTAGTTTTTATTACAGTTTTAAAGCTGTTAGATTTTCCCTTACAGTTGACAAATACAAGTATTTAACTCTGCTAAAATATCTAGTATGTGAATTATAAAGATATAATGAAAGTATTGCATTAATGAAACTATTGGATAAAAGCGTGCTTTGTCACTCATGTAATGTATTAGCACATTAGTATTCACGGAGTTAATATTAGTTTGCAACGAAGGCCAATATTTCACTGCCAATATAATCTAGTTGCATTAATGCATGTTAGTGGACTTTACATGTCAATTTTATAGAGCGCTTAAATTTTGCACAAACTGTAACCAAGGACAAAGTACAGAGTACGTGGATCAAAGTTGTGCATAGTTATTTCGTTAAAGCTACGCTTCTTCCTTGCCAAATACATGCATTATTGAAGAAACCTGTTGCACTGCATCTTTATAATTTTAGTGCATTGGCATGCGTCTCAAAATATATTCAAAATTCTGCAATATGCTTTAATATAGACAACTTGATGATTACGTATTTCGAAACCCATAAGTGTTGTATTATATGGTAAAGATAAATCAAAGTACTGTTCTCAAAACATATTCTTAGTTGTATGAATGAAAATATCTATGTATATACATGTAATGTGGTATGCACAACACAAAAACAAAGACAGCGGCAAGAAATATTTTATTGATTTACATCTACAAACAACATTGTGTTTTAGCCAATCCGCTGTAAAGTTAAAAGGTAATGTATTGAATGACGATTAAAATGACATGTATTTACACGACATAAATGCATACGGCAATGCTAATTATATTCGTTCCAAATAAAGAATAAACAGGATTTTAGATGATTGACATTGTTACCGTATAAAGCCTGGCAGACGGTATCATTAAAGACGTATACCAAGGTTTGGCTTAAATGCAATATCTTAATTTACTTTTGTCAAGCAGATACGTTCATCAACATCTGTCGACTGAATATATATTTAAAGAAACGAAGTTGTGTCATTCGATCTCTTCTGTAACCTTCAAGTATTTAAATGAATTTAATTGGCAGGTCTGAAGAGACTAGCTGTCGTTTCACTTTTGTTGGTGTATGCTTTTGAATCTATTTTCCGCTGTATTGTATTGTGTTGCGCACGTAACTTGTCATTTGCTTTAAACAAATAATAATGTTTAACCACTTTAATTTTAATTTTAATATTTATATTTCAACCTCCCAGCCTTATTGATTCTCATCATTAATAAGTTCGACACTATGTTTGGTTTTGCAGACATTGCAGTTTATGCATGTTAACCATTTGTCATGTGACTCAAAAGCCCCAACATATTAATTTTCGTCTACTCCTTAAAGGCCTTTAAGCATGATTTGTATCGTGTGGACAGACATTATTTAGGGTTTCACAAAGGCTATCAACCTGTACTTATATGTTATTGAAATAATGAATAGTACAAAACGTCAACACATCATTCTAGTCCAGTTTTCTAGAAAAGACATTGGCAATACCGATTTGTCACCAACAGCTGTTGTCAGTTAATGCATTATTTATGTGCAATGTCCTTAAATAAAACAATTATTCTATTAATGTACGATATAGGACCATTATAAATTACATTAACATACATGTACACTTGGAAATACTATAAACGCTTATCAATACGCTTACCAGAGGTCAACTGCAATTCAGAATAAGCCACCATGTACTTTCTAAATCCTTACAGAGAAAATGACTGTTGCCGGGCCCGGCTAGCTCAGTTGGAAGAGTGCTGGACTGTCAATCCGGAGGTCGTGAGTTCGAACCCCAGCCCGGCCACATAACTTGTGTGGGGAGTGGTCATGAAATTATTTCTACGGCCATTCTCCCCCTACCTCTGATTCAAGTAGGGCAGTTGTCAGTTACTGGCATAACTATATGCACTTAGTACTGGTAAACCGCTTAGCTTAGCTTAGCTTGCCCAGGAAAAGTGTGAGTAGGTTAACTGACCGCAGTGATATGACTGAAATACTGTTAAAAACGGCGACAAATCCAAATAAACAAACAAAAACAAACAAAACAGAAAATGACTGTTAGCCACTTCAAACTTGCAAAGTGGTGCTAATGGCATACAAGTGATGATAAGAGATACCATAAATATGTGCAACTAAATTGCAACATCTATTGCAATGGTTAGATAGTTAAAAAACTATGAAAACCGATTCTGTCAAAACAAAAGACATGTCGTTTCAATAAACCACTATGACAATCAATCAAAAGAAATGCTTGCTTCAAAATGAGCCAATTTAGTCAATATCTTCATGTCAAAAGTTTTTTTTAATGTCATCAGCAGTTCTGGAGAAGATTCTCAATAATGTTAGACACTTATAATTGATTAAAAAATACAACAATTTAAAATGGTTAAAATATACGAGTACAAACGTTCGTTTGAAGAACTGTTTGCCAAAATAAGATGTGCCATAACGGTTAGCAGATACTGATCTGGAACAAAATAATACTAATAAAATACTAGTACTTCTAATACGTGCTATTAGTAACAAGTTACGGACCACTTGTATAAATAAATTTTAACCAATATGTGTTGTTACTTTTTCTTGAGACTTCAATTTACTTAAATATTCCCTTGGAGACTGCTTGAATTATTTGACGTAACAATTATTTCAAACATTTATTTAACGGTATAGTTCAATCACCATTAACATACAGGTCTATGCTAATATTTATAATAATGGATAAGGTTTTCATCAAACGTTCTGGAAATCGGAGTTTTCTTTCTTAACCGTGTATTATTTACCAAAACAGCATTATTAAACTTAAACAACATTATCGTTGAATAGTAGATTTTAAAAAAATCGAATATATGTTTTTCAATCTTGTGATAATACGTATACGTATATCTGGTCAATCTATCAACATATCTATTTCAAACGATAACGTATCTAAGTTCAGTCCGATTTTTTTAACAGAATTTAGCCAACTATATGTAGTTACAGAACACTGTTTATATATTCTGTATTTATTTATGCTGTTTATAGTACTTCAATTATTGGTTCATATTAGTGAATATATTTAGATTTTATTCGACTCTGTGACTTTTCAAAGTAAATGGAAAAACTACAGACAATTTAAAACCAATTTTACGAATAATACGTAAATATTAAAATTATTAATACAAGAGAAAATTTCATTAACACGATTGAGATTATCAGCCCATTCACTTTCGAAACTAAAACTGGAAGATATGAAAATATAGAAAGAAGTAACACACTGCAAACTATATTACAATAATGTTGAGGAATTAGAATTTCATTTCCTACCTTGTTGTCCTTTGAACGAGTATCATGACTTAAGACGAAAATATGACATATATAGTTCATAGAGCAACACTTTATTAAAATTATGTCATCTGCAAATGCGAAAGTTTTATGGAAACTTACCAAATTCGTTTACTGATGTTAAGACGTTCACAATCACTTAATTATTGGCTTCCTGATCGCATTATTAAGTTATAATATCAATTAATAAATTGCAGCTGATCAGTATTCTCTTTTCACTTGCTATCTGACAATATGCTGATAAAATTTATGTATTTGGCCATAGGCATAGTGCTTACCGAAATGCCTTAATAAGGCGTAAAGCGCTATTGTTTTGACTTTTAAATTGAACATTAGCTTCTCTCAGAACATTGCACCATGGCACTCTTCACTATTTCCATAACTGTTTTACAAACCATAGTAAAGATATTTAGGGATGCAAAGCTCCATTTGAAAGTCCATGTTGCAGAATAATTAATTGACGCTATGCGTCCACAAGAAAGTGAATCTATATCATTGCCCTTCTCAATGTTCAATGTGGTCTGAACATGGGCTTGCTTGCATGACGGACACGGAGAACGCGCTCATTGTCCAATTAGAAAAGAAGAACATAAGCAGTTTGGGTGTCTTCAAATTTATGTGGCTGAGATTTAAATGGGTTGGCTGGCGCTGTATTTCTCCCAAACAGTTGTATTGTGGTTTAGGAAAAAATATGGTGACAATTAATACTACCAACATAATACTGGCCGTAACTGATTTATAAGACACACTTTGTTTTGTGCTTAGTGATACATATTTTTTATCAAGTTGCATCTGCTTACTTAATTAGTGTCTTCCTTTAATTTGCGAAGTATGCATATATATAACAAACTAAGCAAGTATGTATTGGTGGTGAACAATGAACTGCAAGTGCTCAGAATGCTACCATCTATCTGATTTGCGAAAGAAGTGGTAAAGAAAGCTATTGATTAATTCTCGGAAATCAAGTCTCTGCTGGACGTTAATCGCTTAGATAAGTGCAGTTTATGTATAAAGTACAAAACATCGCAACATCACAGGAAAAGAAATAAATGCAAAATGTCTCGTATTGATTAAATTGCTTTAAACTGATTGAAACATGACTTAAATGAAAACATTTTCAAACACTAATACTAGTTTGGTATATAACTAAATAATAACAATATAAATATTACAATATTATGTTTAGGTCGCTACGTTTCGAAAGAAACGAGAGAGAAACAACTTGATATCATCACTTTCGTATTTGATCGTTATCGATCGGGTGTTTCTTTTATCTTGAAGATTTAATTGCATCAATCATTTATTCTACATGTAGGTTAAGGGAAATATCAATGTTATGGTTGACATAAAAAACAACATATTTTATATAATAGAATGTTATAGTTTTTATCAAACACTGTCCATTTTACTCGACATATCACAGCCAGTCCACATGCACCATATTCAGTAGCCCATATGCCAACAACAACAATTCTTTACAATGCCATCTTTATGGTAGTTCAACCAACATAATTGCATGCATCTGGAAAGAGTTCTGTTTTCTTCTTGAAATGCTGTTATGTTTAATGTCCATTACGCCTCCAACAAAAAACACAATTGTTGTTGGTTATCAAAAACATCACTACATGTATATTTAAACGATAAAACAATTTAATTGATATTAACGTAGTTCTTAGTTTCCATGGATGTTATCTGTTACATTGCTGGAATTGTCTTTGAACCAATAGGACTCATACTGGAAATACGTTGGGATATTTAATTATACTTTATCTACTATCGTGTTCAGCAGTGGTAATTTCCTATGGAAATATCTTTATAATAATTGTATACCGATTAATTGTTTGGGTCTGCTTGGTCCATGGTCCACTTAAACCCGCAGCGCATTGTGGTTCATAGTTTAAACGAGAATCCAGTGAGTTGCACTGTATGGATCCAGATGACGTATATTTGATCCAAGGCAGTTTTTACAATAACAAAGTGTCTGAGGTAATTTCTCAAATATTTTATCAAACAAATAAGGATAGTAAAACGTTTAATATTAGCTACTAAAATATAATAAAGTTTATTAATTTTAATTAACACCTATGTGTGCTGATCACATTTCTTAAAATACTAATTTCATTTTAAATTCTACTTTGTGCTGCACTGTGTTATACTGAATAAAACGGATAAAGACATTCACAGATTTTATGATAATTGTAACATTTAACTTTGGATGTTTTCTGCATTTCCGCCATGTTAGCAAGATATCTAATAGTGAAACGGCACGAGGTTTGTTCTCCTTTTTTAACGCGCGTTTTGCATATATACAGTCCATGAATAATGGATCAATGAGTGATTTTATGTTTTCGTGTACTAGTTTTTGTTAATTCATCCAGAATTATTTTAAATGACCAATATAAATGCAGGTAGCTCCAAAGTCAGCATGCTTCTGTGCCGACATTTTTGTTGGAGACTGTCAAAATACTTGTTCGTGTATTAAACGGCATCAAGTCAAGTGTTATTGGATTTGGAATATGTGGCATACGGAAAGATATCTTACACATCATGTTCATCTCGTGAGAGTTGCAATAATACTTTCCTGCAAAAACACTTGCGTCTCAGTAATAAACAAAATATCTGAATCCGGCTGGATCTTCAGTATCGTTCCTTTTATCTGTTAAAGGTATTGTGTAGTTCTTCATTTTTCGGGAAAAATTCGTTTCATAATAGGATTTATTTTTTCGTCGGTCATTGACGCGTTATTTTCAGGCGATGACCTTCCATAAAAAAAACACAGATACAATTATGTCGACACAATGCTATGTCTTGTGAGATAAATTTATAACGTGCACTTGATGATTTGCATTTTTTGAAACGATATTTCGGAAAAAATGTCTAGATGTGGTTCTGAAAATACAAGAGCTGACAGAGGACAGCGCCCTCGACTCTTTATCAATTTATTCCAATTACCAAATGAATACGTTATACAGTCTAAAATTATAAGACTTATATGGAACAAAAACACCAAACACCAAAATGTATGTGAAAGTAAGCATAGGCCTGTCATAATACCAAAACTGTGTTATATGGGATTTTTGCTCCTGATGCTGGAGTTGATTACAAAGATGTATTCCAAGTTTCAATGTGAATACCTTATGTAGTTTAGAAATTATAAGACTTTTGAATAAAAACTTAACACTGAAAATCTATGTGAAAAGGGGGCGTAACTCTGTCAAAATACAAAACAGGGTTATGTGGATTGTTGCACCTAATTCTGTAGTTGATGACAATGATATATTCCAAGTTTCAAGTGAATAACCTATCAGGTTTTGACAAAAAGTTTTAATAAAAGTTTAAATTTGAAATACTATGCACAAAGGGGCATAACCATTCCAAGTTTCAAGTGAATAACTTGTGTAGTTTTTAAGTTATAAGACTTTGGAGTATAAACTTCAACTAGAACAATCTATGTAAAAAAAAATGAGCAAAATTCTATCAAAATACAAAACAGATTTTAGGCATTGTTGCACGTGATGTTCTAGTTGATGACAAAGGTACATTACAGGTTTTAAGTAAATAACTTATGTAGTTTTCAAGTTATAAGACTTTTGAATATTAACTTTAAGCAGAAAACCTATGTGAAAAAAGGGCATAAATCGGTCCAAATAGAGAACAGAGTTATGGGGAATGTATGCATCTGATGATGGAGTTAATGTCAAAAGTATAGTCTAAGTTTCAAGTGAATTAGTTATGCAGTTTTGAAGTTACAAAACTTTTGAATATAAACTTTACCCCGGAAACCTATGCGAAAAGGGGGCATAACTCTGTCAAAAAAGAAAACCGAGTTATGGGGAAAGTTGCACCTGATGTTAAAGTTGATAACAAAGGTGTAAATCAAGTGAATAACGTGTAGTTGTGTAATTGCAAGACTTTTGAATATGAACTTTAACCAAGATCAGACGCGGACGCAGACACCGGGGCGAGTAGGAACGCTCACCTATTCTTCGAATAGTGGGGCTTAAACACTAATAACAGTAGTAGTGTAATGATGATATCCCTTAATTTATAAGACATTATCAACCACAGGCCTATACAATTCAGTGCATTGTACCATTTAACAATCCCACGCATGGAAAATGTCTGATAATAGTACAACTGTAATGACTACGTCTTTGTTTGCTGTTCATTGATAATGCAATAAATAAACAATCCAGTAATTTCATATGACAGCAATAATTAGCTATACGTGCATATGGTTATTTTCACCAAGTGCCAAATGTCCAAAAGTTTATATCAAGAAATGTAGCACATCTCTGAATTCTTGTTGTTAATATTGTGCGTGTTGCTGTTGCTTGTAATGTAATAACATCTCACAAATACAGACCGTGGTGTTGTCCCGACCTATATAAGAACAATCTCGAATATGATTGTGTTTTAAGGGAATAAGGATTTAAATTGATATTTAACTGGTTTAATATATTTACTTCATAGACATATAGTATTTTTATTTCATTGTATTGTAGTTCATTAACATCAGATTCAGTCAACATATAACATAGTTACAAAGAAAACGCAAAACAAACATATTTGATGTTAAGATACTTTAACTTCCTATCTAAGTATGAATTTTCAAATGAATTAACAGCTGTTAATCACGCAAAAACAGAGAGTAATTGTCAAGGTCATGTGACTCCTTATAATTGTATGTGTACCCACATATACGAATATTTAGACATAACAAACTTTGTTTATTTCTAACGAATGTTAGCGTGAATTAAAATGATCTCATATGTGCACCCATTTTTAAGAAAACCGTCGCTATAAAAGCCAAGCCACGTGGCTATGATTTATCATTCTCAATTGCATTAATCTTAAATATTATTTAATATAATACAATTTCAGATCGAAACCAAAGAAGTGGCAAACCGTTTCGTTGGTCAATAGTTATAATGAAGTCTGCGTTTGAGATTGAGAGCAGGAATATTAAAATGTGTTATAATTACTTTTAGAATTAAGAATGCTATTTATTGTCCCTCAAACTTTAAGAGGACAAAAGACAGTTTTAGTCCGTAACTGTGCTGAAATATCTAGAACGTGAACGGTTAAGATCAAATTAATGTATTGGAAACAAGCGTGCTATGTCACTCTGTTAATGCATGAGCACATCAGTTTTCATGGAGTTTAAATTAATTTGCAACGAACGCTAATATTTCTCTACCAACATAACCTATTTCCATTAATGCATCTAATTGTACTTTAGATGTCAATTTCGATAGACCGTTGAACTTTACACAGATTGCAACCAGAAACAAATTGAAGACTGAGTTTATCAAAGGTATGCATCAATATGTTGTAAACGCTAATATTATTCCTGGTCAAATGCATGAATTATATAAGAAACATGTTACAATACGTCAGTATTTATTCTACAGTTTACTGCAACATTAACAACTTTAAGATTGCGTTTTCTCGGCGTAGCTGTCTAAGATCACTTTTGACCTAGTTTTATTGCGATAATTATGCAGCGGGAAAATTGAATGCCAATAGAGTTTGGCAAATTTTCTATTTTTAAGGAATGCAAACTTACAACAATGGTTTAATGTATACCAACAACTGTTGCATACATTTGGGGATTAAAATGTACAGGATTGTTTACATAAGCGGTTAAAATAAGGTTAGAATCATATCTTCGACACACACTCTAGAACTGAACATAATTATGAACATATTTTCTCTTTGTATGACAAAATCAGAATATTATATTCGTTCTCTGAATTAATCCACTGTTTTGTTTAGCCTAGCGGCACGCTCTATAAATAACAATTGATTCGTACAAGTTCAACACACTCACGATCATTGTAAAATTAGCGCGCGTTTAGCTGCTAGCGTATGCATCAATAAATGGAGAATTTTTATAGGATATTGACCGAGTAGGAGGTCTTTCTGCGTAGAAAAGACCTGTCCACGGGCAGCATGTGAAAACCGAGAGCGCGGAGCCATCATTATTTCAAATGTGCTGAATGTTCCCTGAAGATTGCTTTTCATAAGGATACACAGTATAAATGATTAACTGACTTAGAAATGTGCATGTATTACGCATAGATAACTTCCAAGATGAAGGTAGGGTATATTACTTAAAAATAACTATACGCGTCTGATACAGAATAATTTTTATTAATTCCCGCAATTATTTTCTTAAATTGTTAATTTGTTAAATTTGGCTGACAAATGTATATAATAATGATGTTAACGTAAATTATTTAGGTTATTCATGTAGAACTGGTGAAAACATAGGGCGGTATGATCGGTTTATTCACGGTACAAATATTAATAATTAATTACTCACACACTAATTTTGGGATATGAGAAGTTTTCTTATGGTGCTCAAAAAATCTGGTGCCCGAAAAGTCGCCTTGTCTAGGTGGGGACCGAAAAATCTGGGGTCCGAGAAGCCACGTAACCTATCATCTTGGCCCTCTTATATTATGTATAGGGTAAAATGATATCTCATTATTAATGTCAACGCCAATTGTCTTTTTAAAAAGACATTTCTTGTTTGAATTCAGGAATGTTGTATTAAATGTCAAGATAAATCATAGTGCGGTTCTCGAAATATAAGCTCCGGTTTGGAAATGAAAATAAATATGTCTATTATGTCGTGTATACAGCACAAAACTAAGATAGCGGCACGATATGTATTATTTCCCATCAACAAAATCAACATTGTGTTTTCGATATCCACTTCAAAGTGCAAGGGTAATTAATTGAATGATTATCAAAAGGACATGTAACGCAACGAGATAAATGCGATTGACAATAATAATTAAATTTGGTCCAAATAAGTCACAGTCGCGCGAATAATTCCATCATTTGTTTTAAGGAAATTTGATATAAACGTATTACTGTAATCGTTTGTATTAACGTTTTATGTCTAGACACGGGCGCACAATTCAATAACGAAACTGGAAGCTTTTTGTGTCAATAACAGCTCGACAATTTAAGTATAATAAATCTTAACCGAATACAAAAGAAGAAGAGAAAATGAAACTATTCCTTAAAAGGATCATTGTCTACAGTATAATACCTGGGAGACGATATCGTTAAAAAGCTTAAACCAACTGCCGGCTTTGTTTTATTCCAAGCAGATACATTCATCAGCATCTATCGTCTTAATATATAAACGTAGTTTCTTCATTTCAACACCTAGTACTTAACTTCAAGTTTTTTAATCCCATATGAATTTTATTAGCTGGTCTGAAGAGACTAATCAAAAAGTTACTTTAGTTGGTGTTGATTTTTTGTCTCGTTTTTGCTGTACTGTATTGGGTATCAAATGTAACTTGTCATTTGCTTTAAGCATGGATCCTACAGCTTTCAATACAAATACTTTTTTAATTGAGATTATTTTTACTCCCTATTAATGTGCTTGAATAACATGTATTTCCAACACACATAACATTCAAATACTAAAAATCGTACTTATTATCTACCGGCCCGGCCCTACTGATTGTCATTAATAATCATTACCATACTGTGTTTGTGAATTGAGTCATTGCAAATGTATGTATTTTTCACAAATACATGACTAAAACGCTCCACAAAATGTACGTCTCAAATGCGTGTGATTGGTATATAATATATAAATATCGCATTCTTTGAGGCGATAGTGCATTTTGTCAACCCGAGGAAATACAGTATTTTTCGAGGGTTGACAATATGCACTATCGCCTTCAAAGAATGCAATTAATTTTATTATACCGAAACAGGGCTTCTCAATAAATAATGGGCTTTTGTAACATGGAGTAATATACTCACCGTTTCATAAGCGCTTTTCAACTCTGATCAACCTGTCTATCGCTACGACATCATAGCGGGTGATATTGCAGTGTGATATTTAAAATTATTGACTGTTTCGTTTTTATATGAACAAAGAAGAAAAACAAAAGGTTATCAGCCTGTAATAATATGCAATTGCAGGACAGAATAAACTACGAAACACCCATACTTTCGTAGAAAAGACATTTGCAATTCTGAATATCACCAACATCTGTTGTTGTTATTTAATGTATCTATGCATGTAGAATGGATATGTTCTTGAATGAAACTTTTATTCTATATAAGAAAAATATAGGAGCATTCTATTTACATAACATGTTAAAGTATGATTAATGTTATAAAAAGGCAAATAAAATTAAGAATATGGCAATGGTTAATGTTCATCCTAAATCGTTTTAGAGAATATTTCGGAAAAGTGATGATGATAGATTAGATACATTGCTGAGAAATAACTGGATAAAGAATTAAACCGTAAATAATTTATTTGTAACACATGTATGTCCCCCTGTAGATCCACAGCAATGTCCATACAAAATTGTAAGGATGACAAGGCCAATGTAAACTGATTTGTGTTTCAACTATTGGCCAGTTTAATCTTAACCTTAGATCTAAGACCCAATAATAAATAGGGATCCTCAACTAGTCATGACCAACATTCATACCAAGTTTGAGGATCCTATACATACGGGTTGTGAAGTTATTGATTTGCCATGCTTTGCGTCTGTTGGTCAGTTTTAATTCTTTTTTATGACCTTGATCTTTGACCCAATGACCCAATAGCCAGTTGCGTTCTTCTGCTAGTAAAGACCAATACACTTACCATGTTTGAATAAGCTAGTCTTTGGGTTGCTTAGTTTTTGTCCCGGACAAGGTTTTACATTTTGTGTGTGTGTTGATTCAAAGACCCAGTAATCAATACGGATCATCTACCAATCATGACCGAGCTACCAACCAAGATTGAAGATCCTAAGCCCAAGGCTTCCGTAGTTATCGCCCAGACCGCCCCGTGGAATCATTGCTAATGAATAATTTGTTTTGTTTAAATACATTCATTCTGTTTATATAATTTACACGATTGACACATAATGACTGAGAACGCAACGTGTGTCAAAGAGCGAGCAGCTGTACAGGCCAAGTGTAAACCCCGGATCTTTACAAGAAACCAATCAATATGAGTTCAGTATGGCAACAAAAACAAGCACGGATTAGCTGAAGATGAACTATACAAATAGAATACATATCTTAATCGACATTGTAATAGTGAACACTAGTGTACGTAGTTATCAGTGCCACGTCTGTAGCTATGCACTTGTTAAAAACATTTTAGACACTAAACTCACATCATGCTGGTGAAGCTGCTTTATATGACATGATCTTGATGTAGTTCATACATACAATAGGTCCTGATGTTTCTGACTAACTAATACTGAATTAAGTGAGTTTGAAACAACGTTACATTATCACCAGTTACTTTTTAGCAATGCCCTTCTAATGAGCATTATTAGTGCACACTTCAACTATTGAACATCTGATAAAGTTTTTCTCGGTTAATGTAAAACAACGAAGATGTGAAATATTACAATCGTTGAGTTATGCTCACAGATGCCAAAATTGTTTAGTGAATTTGATTAAGTTAAAGAGCACCAATGACAATTCGTTTTGATAAGCTTTATCTATTGCAACTACATGTATTTATATATGAAAAAGGACATGCTAGTTGTGTGAATTGCCACTTTATAGGGACTTGTTATTCACTGTCCAAATATTAATAGCAATTGAGTTTCACACTACAGTATTATTTATTGATGATGTATTCGTGAATTATGATGTGCCTCGCGACCATAAAATTTTCCAAAATGAACATTTACCCCAATTCCATACATAAGATGCCAATCTGCGTGTAGCAGATGATGGTAATTCTATCGACAATGAGGTTTGTAGGTTGAAAACTAGTTCAAATGTACCAACATTCGTTGAAATTTGCAAAAATGTTTTTATTGTCAACATTGAAACAATCAACAGGATACAAAATCGCAAGTTTCCCTAAGTTTTCGTAACTAGAGTAAAGTATATACATATTTGTGTCGAATAGCATTCTCCGATTTTTTTTTATTCTCGATCGCAAGTTTCTAATAAGCAAAAATACAGAGTCGTACTCACCGCTAACGTCCATTTCTGGATATTGACACCACAACGGATGCTGCATTGCGACATTTTCTACACATAACGCTCGCGTTATGGTCGCAATGATTCCACGGGGTGGACAAGGTTTGGTCAACCGACATAAAGACGTACCGACGTACTGACGGACCAACGTATCGACATTTGCAGTGTGATACACGAACGAAGGAAAAATATACATTTTATTTACATTGGACAAGTTTAATCGCATTCCAGTAGTGTGTTTTTACAAACCATATGGAATTATTTACATGGTATGAATGTTTTTAACACAAGATCATTTGCGAGAATATTGAATTATGGTTGCGAAATAAACAATGAGTTAATATTAAAAGTTTAACGTTAGTTAATATTTAAATATTGCAAGGTACATGCTTTCTTGTTTCTATTCATGGAAAAATTGGTGAAGAAGCCGAGCGAAAAAGGGCCAAGGCTTTGATCAACTTTGCTGTATTACAAACCTGGCTGGATTAATAGTTAAATGAATGGTGCGTGCAATGATAAAAGATGCGTGCAGAGTATATATTATATTTCCAGTAAATACTCGAAATGTCAGAAATTACAAAACTAAGGCTTCTCAAATGACACTGTAACAGGAATCATCAACCAAAATTTACCTCCCAACATGCAATAATATGCCAGTATAATATAGACATTTTGCCAAACAAGAATGACTTAAACCTTCTGAAAACTATAAACAAATGTTGCCACATTCTTGGCTTGGTGGTATTTGAATTGTAATATATTTCGAAACAAGTTAAAAACATACATTTAAATAGTCTTCATGTTTTACCACTACGGCACTAATGGGCGTGTCCTTCCAATATATGTAAATGCATCACCTTATACATTCAGTTACAATATTACGTGTACAACCATAGAAATCTGTCCATGCATGACTACGATACATAGCTTACATGTATACAGTGGGCGTAGTACGATCCCTTTGTGAACCGAACAATTCATTGAAATAGAATGTGTTTCGTTATTAAGGATGCAATTGCAATTCTGCTACATACGAATTAACTTTATTTCGACATGGAGATGAAAATGTCATAGAAAATGTCAGCAGACAAAGACTTGCCCACTCTTTCATTAACCACATTTATTCAGATTATTTTTCTTTCGTTCTTTCGATATTTTCAAAGGCTTCCAATAATTATGTTTGCAGTAATCAATTAAGGCTTTAATCAATAAACATTCACGTTTTCAAAAGAAAGTCGATCATTAGAACGTGCAGATAAAGGCACGAAAAAGGCGTTGCGAAAACATCTATGAGATATTTATGTTATAATTCAGGAGCATCACTACGTCAATACGATAAATATATTAGACCTACATGGAATTTAATTGGATTTTTATCTGGCGACATAAATTTTACTCTGTATATTTTGCATCCAAGATGGCACTTGTATATTAAAATTGTCTTAAATTCATCGATTCGTGCATGTCACGAGCAAATATGTTCTTATCTTATGTCGACATTAAAATGATAGACCGTGTTGATTTTTTGTTTATATAAAACTATTTGTAAGAAAGTAAAATGTGAAACTGTCTAAAGAGGTTGATTCTTTTACAGCTATACATCGTGGATAACAAAAAAACATTATGCTAATCATTTTTATAAAAGGTTCAATTTAACAACGGCTGACATGTTATTGAAAACGATTTTCACTGTTTTATCTGCACGACGCGAACACGTGCCGTGGTTCAGGTTTTGTAAGCCTCGCTACATAAATCGTATCTTCGTTTGTCAGTTAGCCAGCATTTTATAATATTATGTTTTCCATTTCTAAAGTTTGAATCATATCGACAGTCGAACAATAACATTTTGTTAATAGTAAAAAGTGTCTAACACATTAATTTATATTAGGAAGTAATGCAATGTCTAGATTTCCCAATGATTGCGCTTAATTCTACGTTTATGACGATTTTGTGACATGTGTGTCTTAATAAATATATTGTGTTACCTATGTGCAGCGTATGTGCAAGATAACTGAACGAATTGAACGCATCAATATGTCAGACGTGGATGGAACTTATGGGCTCTCTTTCATTTTATGAAGCGGTACTGAAAGAATCGGCTTGAACGGTATCTTAATAGTACCACTCTTACTGCGTCGTTGTCGTTTAATTATTTTTGTATTGATTTTTTTCTGTTGTTTAAAAGGCCGATGTTAACACTGTCGATTAGGGTGTTCAGAAACTTTCAAAAAATAAACATAAAATCAAAGTTAAACGTAGTTCCATATAACCAAGAGTGAAATGATCAAACGGTATCATTTCACTGGACCTAGAGTGAAATGATCGGGTTATCATTCACTGGTATTCTCCACTCATTCACCGCATAAAATAATAATTTTATACTTTATAGATTACCATTCGTAATCAAACTATGGTCAGCTACGCTAGAGTAAACTATGTTGCGTCATGCAGTTGGTCGCTTCTAAGAATTGTGGACTTAAAATATTTTACAATGACATTTTAAAGAAGATTATTAGATCGACACGATCAACGTTATAAATGGTAACACAGAAAATTGATATGCATTAACGCGGTAACAGTGACAATTATAATTATCTTCATGTAATTATTAAAACTCGATTTTGTCTTAATATATCTAGCTAGTTTTATTCCACTTATCAGTTTACACTTTAATCATTAAAACGATCTCGGAACTAGATCTAATCAGGTTTCTAACGTAAAAAAAATCGGGAAAACGTCATGAATAATCTTAGCTGCGACCGGACACTTACGATCACCTTCATAAAACGGTTGTACGCTGGTCGCAAGTTCGGTCGTCAACCCCGGAGTTAAGATAAGATCAGTTTAAGATACGATATGTTGATAAAACGGCCTCCTGCGTATGTCTACCAGGTAAATAACTTATATATGTTTATCACAATCATCACGTGATTATCCCACGCGCGACTGGCGCATGCGCAGTTGTTTCAGTGTCGAATTGAAAATGGTAAGTATTTAAAAACAAATGTCAGTCTACTCATTAACATGAGCTGGCGTAGGACAGCGCGTTTGACTTTTCTTGTACTTGTCAGAGTTACTGGATTTTTTTTTTCTAAAAAAAGTGTTTGGAAAATAGAAGCCATTTAAACAAAGTTAATTTTGTTATCCAGTTACTGAGTGGAAAGCATTTTTCTAATTTTCAAAACAGTGACCTTAATCTTGACCCCATCCACCCCATATGCAATCTCTTTCAATGTCTCGATATATTACGGTATTTATAAATTGAATTCCATTACAATATTTCAATTTGTGCTCGAGTTATTTAGCAGAAACTGTGTTTTTTTGTATTTTTAGTAACAGTGACCTGAACTTGGACTCCTCCCACCCTAACCTAAATGCAATCCCCGGTAAAGTATTGCTTAAAGTATCTATGAATAAAGATTCATCCTCAACTTAGAGAGCGGAAATCAAAAGTTGATTCTGCTTCCCCACCCACGGGAATATTAAATTTCTAAGTGTAAAAAGGCCTATAATTTTGACAAATTTCAAAAATAGAGTTATCAAAATTGGCCTATGGGCTCATTTTAATATAGGGAATGAGTGTTTTAAGTTTGAATAAAATTACTCAAGCCATTCCTGAGAAACTAGCTTACCAAACAACTTTGTCCTATCCAAATAGCTTATATGTAAAATTTCTAAGTGTAAAACGGCTCATAATTCTGACGAATTTCAAACTAGAGTTACTAATCTTCTCCTATGGTTTCATTTAAATATGGAGAATAAAAAGTTTAAGTTTGAATCAAAACCTTCAAGCCCTTCCTGAGAAACTAGCTTACCAAAAAACTTTAACCTATCCCGGACGCTGACGCCGATGCCGGGGCGAGTAGAAAAGTCGAGCTTAAAAGTAGTAATTAACACAGTTGCCATGCTTTTGACGAATCACTGTACGTCTAGCAGTAATACGCGCGCACGGACTACGTTTGCACGATACGGTGTCATTGTTTACTTTTGCCGATCGCATTTTCTGGTCTGTCATTTGAAGATAATTTACATACATTGTATTTAAAATACGCTAACATGTTTTCCGAAACAATCAGATTAAATATTCAGTCACACATGTGCTTGGTTTTCGAGTTTTTGAAACGAGCAGAAACGTCATTGTCATTTATTGTGTATTGATGTATTCATCGATCATTTTATAAATTGTAAGGATCATTACGCAGCTGTGTCTTTGTTGACTTTAGCGGTCCTTTTCATTGTGAAAGTCAGTATTTGATTATTTTTTGTACTAATAACACAAACATATCCAATAAAACTTTTTAACAGCCTTAGGTTTGTTTATTGTATTTCTAGAATCTTGGGACTACTTCTTTATTACAATTAGTATATTTTGTATTCAATACTAGTAAAAGCAGTTGTACTACCAATTGAAGAAAGCCACGATTTGTTAATCATTTGTTTTTATATAGTTTGGAAGAAATTGGATGGGATAAATAGAATACTAGGGTTAGTGTTTAATATAGAGAAGTTTATCTTGCTCGGCTTGAATATCGGAAGGGCTCGCCAAGGCTCGCGCTTCCAGTGTTCTAAGCCTCGCAAGACAAACTTCTCTATATTCAACACTAACCTAGTTTTCTCTATGTCACAAAATACTGTTTAAAGATGGTCTCCAGTAATTATTTGTTCATGAGTTTGATCTGACTTATAAATTGAACATCTGCTTCTATCGAGTTCAACCATGGCAGTCCGCACAATTACAACAACTGTTTAATAAAACTCAGTAAAGCAGTTTGGGATACAATACAATTTGGAACTTAACTGAAAACCCATGCTGTAGAATACTTACTAGAGTCAATGCAACCACAAGAATACAAGTGGGGGTCAAGTGATTCGGCCGATTTGGCGGATTGCTGGAATTTGAGCGATGCGGCCGATCTCGGTGCATGTGCGCCAAGAGATGCGTTGGGGGAAATGGTATCGGGGATGCCAACATGACTTTCAGAAATTCTGCATGGAATGTTGATATGACTTAATGTAACTAAAACCATACGCAGATTGTATGTTGTGGTAATGGTTGGACATGATCAAATGTATATTTAGCTAAACGAATACCTATATGCTGAAAGGTATTTAAATTCAATTGTGAAGCCTACAGGGATTCGCACATGCTTAGAATGTTATCAGCCTCACTTGTAAATGAAGCGGTAAAGCAATCATTTGATAAATTCTCTGAAAATCAAATCACAGTTTGAAGTTCATCGCTTATAATATGATTTTACTTTAGTTATCTATGAAGTACAAACGACCACAACAGCAACGGAAATGAACTGACATCTCGTTGTAATTATTTTTTGTAAAATGATTCGAACAAGACATAAATGGTAAAATAGCAAAATTCTCAAGTACTAATATTCAAACTTTTTACTTCACACAACTTCAATTTTAGTTATTTACCATATGCTCAACCAAACATAACGTATGGAATTTTATTGTAATAATAATCAAACACTTAACGGACATTAACCTATTATATACCCATATTCCTTAAATAAGATTGACATTACTTGTGAATGCAAAAGATAACAACATACAAATAACACAATAGTGTTTAGTTCGTTGCGTTTCAAAACAGATGGAAGAGAAACACAATGATAGCATCGCTTATATACTTTAACGTTATCGATCACACAGGTGTTTCTTTTATCTTGAAGATTTAGTTGCATCCATTCATTAATACTAGGTAAAGTGAAATACCAATGGTAGAGCTGAAATGAAAACAATTGTGATAACATATCGTATGTAGTAGTTTCCATCGAATTCGCGTCCAATGTACTTCGACGACGCTTTACAATGCCCGCTTTATGGTAGTTCAACTAGGATTACATAATTGCATGCATCTCGAATTATTTCTGTCTTGACTTAGTTGATGTCTTGTTGTTTCAAGTCTGTTACGCTTTCAACATACCAACCATGACGAAGTTGGTTATCAAAACATCAATACATATAAAAGACAAAACAATTTTATGAATATTTACGTAGTTCTGAGTTTCCATGGATTGTATCTGTTGCCTTGCTAGAATTGTCTTTGAAGTAGTGGGACGCTAACTGGAATAACGCGGGGTTATTTAATTATACTCTCTTCCTTCGGATGCATCAGTTGATCTTTTTAGTTAAATATATTTATATATTTAGATGTTAAACGTTAAGTCAGAATCGTAATAAATGTAGGCCGAGTCGATAAGTGGAACAATTAAGTGGAGAGAGTGTAAACGTGTCCAATTTTCATATATATACATGTTATGCTAGTTAATTGATACAAAATTAACACGTGTGTGTTGTTGACATTCCTCAAAATACAAATTAACACTAATCGTCATTTTAAAATGTTACCGCGTGCAGCAATGTTTCATTATTGGATGATGCAGTTTAAAACGTTCACTTGTGCGCAAATAGTGTCCATAACCAAATGATGAATCGTTAAGTATTTGTTTTCATGTACCGCCTACAGAACTAATTTAACTGACAAATATGAAAATTTAAATACACTTCTCGTGTGTAACAACAAAGTCAGCATACGTATGAGCTGAAATTGTTGCTGGATACCAAAATGCCTTGTTCAGAGGTTTAAAAGCATAATGTGAAATTGCAACCGTTTTGGGAAGTATGGAATGTTATTTACATTTGTACATATCTTTTGAATGTCGTGGCACTTGTGCGAATACTTTCCAGCATAAAACACTTGCGTCTCATCAACAAATAACAGCAGGCTGAGTTTTGTTAGTCTTTCCTTTAATCTTATCAATTTATTATGCAAGTCTAACTTTTGCCCGGAAAAATCCGTGTTATATTATAATTTCTTCTTTCATCGGTCATTCACACGTTCCTTCCAGGCAATGCTTTCCGTTAAAACAACGCAGATGACAATATGTCGACACAATTGACACATATGATAGGTTAAGTGTGTTAAATTAATTTATTGGGCTCTAAAGAGCCGGATTCTGAGACAAAACAATACGAGTGCAGACTGTTTTGCTAATTTAGGATAATTGCAGAGGCTTGAAAATGTGAGTTTACAGCTATGCGGTAATATAATATAAAATATAGGAATTATATCGTATTATTGGTGACATATACTATTATACAAGACGATATATTGTAATACGTAATCACAATTTTTATTACTGAATTAAAATCAAATAAAAGCAACAGTATCTTGAAATTAAAAACAATGACATATGACAATGACATATTTAATATTATGCGAAGACTGTCAAATATAAAACGTGACAATCATCCCAATTTTATACGACTGACGTTCAAAAGAATTTGAATGTATTTCACAAACAGATGTTATTGTCTTGCTGTTTTGTATTTCAATGATACGCAGAATGTTATTTTGTGATATAGTTCAATGGTGCGGTAAATTGTTTTTTTTTGTATTGTCTAATGCTGTTAAATGATACGTTAATTGTAATTTAGTAAATTTAAGTGTATTGAATCGCGTGACCTACCTGTTACTTTGCTGGCTACGAAGCACTGAAATTTTTGCGTTTGCATTAAGTTGTTTGCATACACACCTCCATATCTACCAAGATGTTGAAAATAGGGAGTATAACAATGAGTAGTTTAATTTGTCTTGTGTTGCACTGGCATTCCATGAAGTCAATTTATTTCGAACAAATGTGTCCTTTGTGTTAAAACATTTTAGCACTGTATTTCCCTTGATTTAAGTTTGGTATCTTTTTCGCCACAGTATTTCTGCGCTATCAGTGTTTTGATTAAAATTGAGGTCCCTGCCTTAATAGGAATAGTCAATGCAATGCACTGAGGGGGGGGGGGGTTCAACCGGTTTACTAATGACAATGATCAGAGTGGCGTCTGGCTTCACAACAATGATTGGTCTGCTGCATTTCTCAGAAAAGGTTAATTGTGGCTAGTGTGGTACAATTCAATGGCAATGATAAGTGTAATATCGTGATGAAAGGTGAAAGACACTGATAATAGCAGTGTTGTGATAAACTCGAAATTCATGGATAACTGTACGAGTGTCATTGTGACATGGTTGTAAGACGTGTATGATTGTTGTTGTGTGATTTAGTTCTCGAACGATACAGATAAATTATATTGTTGTGATGTAGTTCAAATGAAATGACAATGATAGCGCCTAGATGTAGATCAAGGATGTGACGGGCAAAAACTAGTGTAATGTAGTTTAAAACAAAATCAGACAAGTCAGATGTTTTGACTATATAGCTAATTATATTTAGCCGCTGAACAGCTGAATTTTCCATATGACTTATCATACGTATCACTACACTGCCGAGCGATATCTACATTAGATAACATTGGTAAATGATAGATATGTGTAGATAAGTTGTGACATATAATACACGGATATGCGTTCTCTGTAATTAGGTAACACACGAAGCAGAACAAAGTAGAATAACGGAATATCAGTCGCTACTTTTTTCTTGTTTAACAATCAATGGTGCCAGGTAGATTGCAAATAAATAACCACATGGCAAAACATGTAACTGTGATGAAATTAATTGCCTTTGGAGTCTATGTTCTCTGTGTTTCAATGTATATTTTGAAAGTATCACTGTACAAAGTATCTGCTACAAAGCCTAACTAAATATCTTATGCGTGTATAAGTTCATACTGAGGAAAATTAATTCACTACGTTTAATTATAATTATGAAATTATTGAAAATAATGCTCACACAGGTGTGTAAATTCCACGAAAACCAAATTCTTCAAATGAAATTCATAACATTCATGAAATAAAGTTCTGCATGCAATGTGAGCTCATATAGCTTGTAATATATAAAAAGCATTTACAATAACTCACTCCATTCTTGAGTTATTGCGCAGAAACTGTTAATTTATTTTAGCCGCAAATACCGTGACCTTTATCACTAACCCCGAGTAAGCCTTAGCAACCCTCACATGCACTCTTCATTCTGCATTACGTAAGAAATCAAACCGGGGTACTGCTTCAATACTAGGCAGTCAAACAGGCAAAACGTATATCACAACATTCCACCTATTGCTTTTGACAAAGGAAAGCGAACAATATTTATATACGGACCAAATGGTGATCACAATAGCTCACCCTTAGCTTTTGCCATAGGTTAGAAAAAACTATTATGTATAATCATAAACAAGAAAATAGTAATCATACCTTCTCGTCAAAAATTGTTCACAGAGGTGAGCATGAAATATTTTGTCTAAAAACGGACAAATGATGATGACAAATGCTCAGAAGAAAAAAAAGAAGAGCAAACCAACAACTTCTCTTGTTCTTCCTTGTTTGGCATCGACAATTACGTTATAAACGTTTATTACATGCCTGTAAAGTACTATTACGTTTGCAGGCATTTAATCCAAAAACATTAGATTTTATAATTTATATTTATTTCAGGCGACAATAAGCAAGAAAGAGATTCACCTATATATAAATATAGCCTGCGTACACGGCACAGACGCATCCAAATAACTCTCCACAAACCCGGAAAAAACTACCGAGTACTGACCATGTTTCTTTAGAGATATAAACGCTGTACTGAAGAGGTCTTATGACGTAAGATGGGAAAAGGCAAGAACGAGCTATAGTAAGATGTTGCCAACAAAAAGCATACGGTTGCCAGAACAATGAACACGGCGATGCATATATTTAGAATAAGCTTGTCCACCTGACGGTGTAATTCATCATGTGTGTTTAATGATATTATCATTGCATAGTTGATGCGCTAGCCGTTTCCCTGAAAGTCTGTGGTTCTCACTTGTTCTATAACAAAATGTAGATACTATGTTCTGTTAAGCCAGTTATCAATTTCAGTGCTGCTTATCGTAATTTTAGAAGAGTCAGCTAATAGAAAATTAGAAACTGTACCAAACCGAACAAGTAAAATCATTCATACATGAATATAGTATAGTGTTTATATGCTATTTTGAAATGAACTAGTCTGTTTATTGGGAACCATTTTGTATCATTTTACTGAATACTGAACAATACTGCTGTTGTCAAAAAATGTATGTTGACACACGTTATGGATTGGTCATGTTAGGCATGGCATATGACAATTGCAGACGTAATGTGTAGTAATTTCATGTGTCTCGTATACAGTCATTGTCTAATACATTGTGTATTCATTTACACTTCATGTTTGTCTTAATACCGCGTATGTGTAAGTTATTATGAATGTTTTCGCATAGTAGTGCTAGTATTTGTTCAATACAAGGTGACACATTCTGCATAGTCGTAATATTTATTTTCCCAATTGGTAAATTGCATATAAGTATAGTGCATTAGTACCCAAGCAGATAGAATCCATAGTCACAGTCCCGATATAACAAAATCTATAAACGAATAAAAAAAAATCATGAACATTTTATAAAAATTCCATTTAAATTGTGTGTATCTTTACAACAGCAATCTAATAGGAAGAACTACATAAACACATAAAATAACTGTATAATCATATACAATATTTAAATACATTATATATTATTGAGAAAGACGTTCACATTTAGCAGCATAAATCTAAACATGTACATCCAATAAATCGCAGAATAAAAGGAACAATATCTCTCAAATAATCACAGATAATCTTTTATCTTATTACACAAAAATGTTCCAATGGTTGTTTGCACGTTTATTATAAACAACTGGCAAACAGGTATTTCTTGTCGCACTGGTAAATATGTAACCTTGTACCCCTCGTGGCGATTCATATTATCTTGTCAACTTCTATTTTTAATTTGAATTCTGCAACAGGAACATGCGTGTGTGTGTGTGTCTTGGATTCGTGCTGTTGGAGGAGTTGCTAGTGTTGAAATCCTCTTGGAACACATTGTTCTTATGCCTGTTCACTGCGCTTACTGCACCTGGTATAATCATAATAATTCATATATTACTGACATGATAATATAGTATAAATTATTTGAAGACAAATTATTGTTTATAAAATCTATTTAAATACATATATTTCCCTGCGTGACGTTGGAGAATAGTGTATTGTTGTATAGCCTCTAAAAGGTTGCATGAATATAATAAGAGGTTGTATGCATATAAATAGGGAATACTAAGTTAGTGTTGCATAACGATAAGTTTATTCTTAAGCATGTGTTAGAAAATCTGATTCACATGCTTTCAATTGCTTTGGTTGCAATATATATTCCAAGTGACCAATAGAAAGTTCGCGCCCATCTAAATGTCACGTCAACTTTGAGTTCACCATTCATTTATTAAAATCTTTTGATAGTTTTTGTTATTAAATTAAGTTAAAGTTTGTCATTAGTGCCAATATAAATATTAAATGAAGAATTTAATAGATGAAATTACCTCATTTCAACAGTTATAATTGAGAAAATAACAGTATTTCTCAAGATCATATCACATTTTTAATCCCTTTAATATTCTGTGCAGCAATGTGACCATTTAAATTTTGTAACCCAATGTGTTTGCACTGTAAACGTTTTCAGTGTGTAATCAAAATAGCTAAATAGTTGCATTTATAATTACTCCAAGTTCAATGTACTC
Source organism: Congeria kusceri (assembly GCA_027627225.1). Lineage (NCBI taxonomy): Eukaryota > Metazoa > Mollusca > Bivalvia > Myida > Dreissenidae > Congeria > Congeria kusceri. The sequence continues at coordinate 32,742,888 of CM051032.1, read as the reverse complement.
CTTCAACTAGTTTCAAGTGAAATGTAAATGGAAATAAAGGTTTAAACTTTTATTGTCTGCACTGGAACCCAATGTGACCGTTGTTTTGAGGAAAGTAGGTCATCGGTATGAACAATATGCACAGGGTAAACTCAATCAAAACTTAAAACATAAAGCCGAAACTTATATCAGGGTATTTTATAACATTTTAGATGGAAAGTGGTCAGTGTAGAATGTGCAGATATCCAAAATAAAAGATAAAAACAGCACAATACCTTGTTTCATACGGGAGCCGCCATTAAGGATGACTAAATGTGACCATCACGTGGTCACCCCCACTGTTTCTTGGTTTGGAAATGGGCCAATGTGCGTATTTGGGGTGTTTTGCTTGTAATATGGTACTGAACTGTAAATAACGATGTTTGAGAATTAACATGTAAATGACATATCAAATACCGTTCGGTTCTTGATGACACTTGTACTGCAATAAGAATACTTAAAAAAACGTTCGAAATCGTCCTTTGTCTTATAAACTGGTCATGTTGGGATCTCGTTTGGAAATACAGGAGGTCGGTTGTATCACGATATTTTATTAATCTTTCTATTGTATGTGAAACAAGTGTCCATTCTTATTTCTTAAAAACTCACTCTACATACCACACTGCTGTTGTTTTAACAGGAAAAACACATACAGTGCTAAATAAGAACATAATGTTTTCCCTCACTTTTTAATATTGATTTTCTTTTAAATTTGAAGAGTTAATTGCTACAGTTTATTCCAATTCAGAAAGTACCAAATAGTGTTTAATGTTATTAAAAGACAATATTTAAAAGATAAAACTTTATAGCGCACACATTATTGTTAATGCCAGTAGCTTGTTTGGTCAAAAGTATTGTTAAAATGTACAATGCATTAGTCAAAACGTAGCAAAAACAGTAGAAAAGTACAATTGTTTACCACACCTCTTCTCATATTAAGAGTTTGTTTTTTTTATTTAAAGGGGCATAGCGACGGTATACATAGACCAGTATTACAACACAAATTCCCATTTTTCACAAATGTTTCTAGTATCAATAGTATATTGATGGAATCGTTAAGAAAAAATATATACAATGACAGTTTATTTTCTATACACGGTTCCAGCAGGATTCAAACTCACGCCTACAAAATCGCTCACTTCACTGCAAACTTTCCTACGCTAAACAGCATTTATTAATAGTGCGCATGCGTGTAGCGGTACTTCATACATAAGTTTCATTCATAACGATTGTAATACTACTACTTATTTTTCCGCGCCCGCGAATAGTGTCACGGTGACAACTTTTTCATATTTTTTATGAAATATTGTACTATGTGTTTGTAAAAACAAGATCTATGTTTGAAGTAATCATTTTTAATGAATACTTCGTAAAATATAATTTTATTTTTGAAAATAGTATGCCCCTTCCTCTGACAAGCATATGCTTCGGGGGCATATTTCACATCCTGTGACAAACCTTGTTTTTAATTATAGGGACCTGTTCACAGATTGACGAATTGACAATTTTTCAACTTTTTGTAACCGATTCCAAAAATAAAAGAACAATGTATACTAAGTAGCAAAATAACACAGTGAATTTGGACCTATAAATATACTGTAACACCGTTTCGTTTATGAGTAATCATCAGTTGAAATTGATAAAATTATAAAGCTTTTGTAACGCTATTCGATGGAATAATTTGGAGTGTTTCTGTTGTTATCGTTGAAACTGTTGACACCACGTGGAACACTTACATAAAGTAAATGATGCAGGATGAAATATGGAAGTCGGAATGGCCGAGTGGTTAAGGTTATAGCTTTTTCATCCGGAGGTCCCGGGTTCGAACTTCCGTGGGGCCATTTTATTATTTTTCTTTTTTTTTCTGGATAACATGCGAAAATCTGTGAACAAGTCCCTTAAACAATAAGAGTTTTACCACAAACGCAAATAAAAACATTTGCACTTTATACATGTGCTGAACAAGTCTAACAATTAATTGCGTCATCTATCATCATTGCTTGTTATTTCCAACGCCAATCTTTTCGAAAACCAATACAGTTTCTTAGGGAAAACAGACAGAGTATGATTCCATTACACGTTTTAAACTGTTATTAATTACAAACAAGCACTATGGGTTGGCATATGTAATTTGAAATACCGATATATTCGTTGTGCAATTGATAATCTAAAGATACAAACGTTCTAGTTATTGTTCTTGAAATTAAACTTAATATGACTTGTCAAATTATAGTGTTTTATCGTGACCATATATAAACAGATGATTAATCAAAAAAGCAATTGACAGCGCAACAAGTTAAATAAATCATTTAACACTAGTGGAGATTGGCATTGTCACTAATGACTTACAAATGCAATAATGAAAACTTCGATGCGTTCTACTATATTACAGAATACATTCTTTAATATCATATTAAGAAAATTACGATTTGAATGTATGTTAATAACATTATTGTTAGTAATCAAATATAGTAAAAACAACTATGACTGAATATTCAAAGTTAAAATTATATACAAAGCCATGCATGTGTCTGCGAGTTGTTTTACTGCATCAAAGTTATACATGTATATGTGTATGTGTATGTATATGTGTATTTGTACATTATCTGGACCTTATACACAATAATAATAACGTGAATTATATTTGCTGACTGGTATTATACTGGTCGAGAACCAATTACAGAAGAACAGGTATAATTGATTTAAATTCTTCAGATCAGTTAATCAAACGTGCATTTTGTTGCATTCGAACGTTTCCGTAAATGCTGCAGATGTTCAATTGTTTCTGGTAAGTATTTATAAAAATGCAGCAAATAATAACGTTTGTTTAAATGTGTTCTGTCAAACTTCGCTACTAACTTACGTTTACGAGCGCGCGTGCGTACGAAATAAACATATGGGAGGCCCTGCATGAGGTTCAGTATTTTATTGTGACAAATAAACCACTTAACGGCCAGTTATTATGCACAAGTATAAATTTTACCCATTGCATAGCAAATCCGCTATTTCAATCTGTTGTGAGCGCCCATTACATTATCTGCAAAATCGTCGAATTGCGACGAAAAACATTTCTTTGTATATGCACATTGTTCCGATGCAAGGTGAATAATGTGTACATTTACACGCTAAAACAGTCAGAATTCATAGCATTTCAATGCATATATCATATTAAAAGTAACATGTGTACATTTTCAAGTGAATTTCACGGACAAATATTGTCTACTGCTATTGGTCCTCAATTTCGCATGTTTAGCGTAATTTAGTGCACCCCATTCGGGCCTTACTAAAATGTCGAGTCAAAATAATAACATCCGGTAAGTCAGTGAATTCGAAAGAAGCAATACTGACCTTGATTCGGCTGCAGATTCATTTCTTTATAAAATGTGTATTATCAATACCAGATATATTTATGTGGTATTTTCCTTCGGTTATTGGCCCTCGACCATTAAGTTTATTTCGAAATAACACCATTATTTTGAATTGTAATGTATCGTTAATTGAACAATTGTGTTTCGGTCGGCAATGTTCTAGGCATAATTACCAATAGACATGTGCATGTGTACGCAGCAACAGTTTACAGAAACCAGTCAGCGAACAAATGGCTATGTTGTTTTCTATATTACGAAACCATGATAACATAATGTATACAATATATAAAATATGGTTTCATAACAACAAGCAGTGTTTAAACAATTAACTATCTGTGCTGCTGTTGGGTATACAAACAATTAATATGTTGGGTATACAAACAATTAATATTTGAATATTGATACATTTTGTATCTGACATGATTTTGTATGGTAGTATCCCTTCAAAAGTAAAACATAAGAATACATCATATGACATGGATTAGACGTGTTTAAAAAGACGTCTAACTGAACATTATTTTAACGGCAATGTCTGCCGATACATACATTTATTTATATTAATATAATGAATTTTAAGCAATATTATAATTAATTTTGAGTCTGAAATTTATGGTGTATATCATAACAGCTGTTTAAGTATCATATTTATTTTGTCTCTGCTGTATATTGCTTTTGACGACAGCGTCTGAAAGCAAACCGTTAGAGACAGTCCTATAAGATATTAACATTCAAATGTGCTGTTATTAATGTGAAGGACAAGAATTAAATAGAGAGCGGTTTATCCATTTATTAAGTACATGTTTGTTTACGGAATACGTAAATGGACTTCAAAAGTAAACTTCCTTGTCAAAATAAACCTAGTTTATGATATAAAAAGGATTAGCAATCTACATAAACTTTACTCAGAGTGGATGATGATCTGGATCATTGTCTGGATCCTGGAATCGGGTGCTTTATATTTGCATATGCGTTTTAATGTCCAAAAGGTTATCCTTTGAGAGAACATAAAATTAGATATATCTGTAAGGTATCGTGTTTCTATTAGCTATATATCGCCGACAGTTTGTAATTTACCTTATTCTGGAATAAAGACATTTTTACAATTTTTATCATTGTGTGTCATGATCGCGGGAGGAATTCAATATAAACAAATGATTTACACTCCTTCATTAAGTCACTCCAACAATTAGTCACCAGACTTTTTTTTAAATAAATTGCTTGGGACGCTTTGCAAGTTCAACTGCCAATTAGTCTTAACGTTAACGTTAGATAAACAAATAACATCGTAAACAACCTGGTTATCACACATGTTTACATTAGTTCAGACAAACAGTTTTTTTGGATCGGAATAAATTCACTGTTTAAATTGGAATGTCTAGTTTACATAAATACCTTTCTAAGTGTTAAATGTTGTAAGCTTATGGACCATAACAGTGTGAGCAGCCCACAACAAAACTATTAGCAGAATAAGATGTTGACGCCGCTGTCGATTCCGGAAACAAGGATGCTAGAGAAAGGTTGTCCTCAAATGCAGATGATGGTTTTCTTTGATCAGTTTGAATATACACTTTGCTAATTGTCTTTAAAATCGCATCAGCAATAATGAATATAATTTGCTTTTATATCTGAACATATTGGTTTTAAATATTTAGAAAATTTATATAATCACATATAGTGCTTTTTTCTGTGATCTTAAGTAGATACGATATTACATAAATAAGTAATGTACCATTTAATATCGGCTAGACTATACCCCTTGATATGTCCATAATATTCGCACATACTGCGGTGTCTAGAATAAGTTTTAATACATGCATAAGTTCTATGTATGGTTTCGCTTAAGTATGTTTTGTATTGCACAATGTTGCAAGTATTTTATGAACAAAAAAAGTCTAGGGTTGATGTACTGTGTAGCGAATTGCCAAAGTAGAACAATTCCGGGCGATGTTGTAACAACTTTAAGCCAAAATATACGTCTAAAGTTTATGCCTAAGTTATAATCAATTGTTATAGCCGAACATTTAGTAGGATATGTGTCACAGCGTTAATCTGTAACGTCTGTATAACATCAGTTTTATTTCTTTTAATCAATCCGTGAAATATCAGACGGAAGTATTCACAGTACGCTATATGCTTGTTCCATTCATGTTAGTCTTTGCATTTTTGTATTAAAAATATGTTGCAAGATTTTACATGCAAAATACGTCTAAAGTAATGCCCCTTTATTTTCAATGTAACAATATAACATTTACTGGAGATACGTCACTTTATCTGAAATATCTGCATTACAGATAGTTTGTCAAATGACCTACAGAAAGCTTACACTCATAATATATGCCATACATAGAAGAGTTAAGAAGCAGGTCCGGTTGTGTTGTTAATTAAGTGCTTCATACCGTCCACCTTAAGACCAAGAGTCGCATCTGCATACCATGGTCAAATAAGGTCGGTGATGTTTAATTGGTTACTTTTCGCATCAAAACAAACAACATAATAAAGATCAAAATGCAGAAGTTTCTTTAATGTAAATTTGAACAACAGTAGGAAATACTGCAGATATAGAATAGTACAATAATAATAATAATAATAATAATAATAATAATAATAATAATAATAATAATAATAATAATAATAATAATAATAATCATCATCATCATCATCATCATCGTCATAATAATAATAATAATAAGTATTATTATTATTATTATTATTATTATTATTTAAAAAAAAATAGTAATAATAATGAACTAATGAATGCATTAGAACTTTTTATTTAAAATATAACATTGTTCAAAAAAACTAATTAACAGTCGGATCGACTAGTGTACTTTTTAAGATGGATCCGGCATTGGTAGTTCTTAATGGCCTAAATCAATTTTCGCTCGCCATTCATGACAGCTGAAGGCAGTGTAGACCGGAAATTGAGGAAGGCTATTCGTTGTCTGATACTCGAACAAAGAAATAGAATGAGATGTATTTTTCAATAGCCATTGTATTATGAAGTTGCGATATGGTTAGAGTCTCTTTTCTTTTCCTCTATATACCGTAATTGGTCTCTTAAGGTTGGCTTTTCGATAGTTTTTTACACTTCGTTGGAAAGTATTAATTGCTAATTAATAGCACCGCAATTCGTACCAAATAGCATTCAGTATTGCATCTGGTGCCTGCTTTGTTTTCAACTTCAGTCAATGACAGGCTAATACATTTACAGAGAAATAGATATGTAAATTTGGTTAATATTTCGTAGACAATTAATAAACACGTAAATATATCATTGTCAACACTATTTTAAACAAATTAATAGTCTTAAAAACTTCGTTACTTTGTTTTCATAAAACTCAATTTAATTTTAATAGAGGTTTGGAATAAATATGGTTTCCTGAAATTAGAAGCTCATTTGTGTACACTGTTCATTATTGTCTTAAAATAAACATTTAAATGCTTCCTGATGCAAACACAAAGATTGTTTGTCAATTAACCTAATTTATTTGAAATACACAAATCCAAATGTGATCATTCGAGTCCTTCACGTATATACATGAGTAACAAATATTTAATAGAAAATAGAACATTCGACGTTGTATACTTTCTTTCAACAAAATCAATTTACACGAAGATAGTATACGTGTGACTAATCAATTAACAATATAAATAATTCTTACAAGTTAAATTTCAACCATATCACTTTTCTCCTTCTTAGAAATGGCTGTAAACGTTGACTCAACACCAAAACGATTTTATTTAATATTTTTATGTATTATACAAGTAGTTTGCCATTCCTTTAATGAAAGAAACAGATATTGATAAAACCATAAATTGTCATTGAACTATTATGCATATTAATGTTGTGAAAGCAATGATGCAAGTTGTGATTAATTCTGGCTTTGGCAAAACCAAGCACTTTTTAATTGCATTTTGCTAGTATAGTAATGCCATGCATTTTGCTTGTATATTAATGCCATGAATGACAAGACAAAATACATGGACAGTAGTTTTGTTTTTTTCTACTAAATTTATTTGTACTGACGCCTTTATTTTCTATTCGCATTATAGGGCATGTTTGTGAAATATTTAGTCACCCCTTACATGTATACCAGTTTCAGTTTTTAGCTGAAATAATATTTGACAATGACACATATAAACACAAACGATAAAAATAATATGTACGAGGTGTGTCCTAAAAATACGCGTAATGGTTAAATATTATTAAAACGCGTTTATAACGGCAAAATATTTCCTTACTGTGGTGTAGAGTAACTTTATCTTAATTGTTTCTGGAAAAATCAAAACACCGGCGCATTTATTAAAAATATTACAGTAAATTTATAAAGTACTATTAGTGTATCCCGGGGCAAGTCAAATATTGAGCAGTATCATGTCATATAGTCCGTTTTCCAAACTGTATACCTTCCTTGATCAGAACTTGTTATGCACGAAAATTGCGCGAAAATATGACGTTCCCACCGTACGTCATCGTGTGTAAATCTTGACGTCATACGTCGGTGCTTTTGTTCTTTATTACGTGTTTTGTAAACCAACTGCGGTTTTGTTTCTAACAAAAAATGACGTCTTTTGACGCTATCGAACAGCGGACAATTATAAAACTTTGTGTGGCTTTGTAAAATTCACCGCAAGAGACGGCGAAAATGCTAAAAGAAGCCACAGGGAAAGAACATGTAAACATGACAACTATTTACAAGTGGCACGGACAATTCGCTCAAGGAATAACTAGCACGCGGACGAAGAGCGACCAGGCCGCCCGAAGAATGTGAACAGCAACGTCATTGCGGCGATTCAGGACGCTATTGAGAAAGACCGACGTGCAAGCGTTCGGTTTATTTCGACCATCGTGGGAATCAGCAGGACCACCGTGCATACCGTGCTTGCTGATACGCTCGGTATGAGGAAAGTAGCGGCACGTTGGGTACCTCGGTTTCTAACCGATAATGATATGGCGAATTGTGTTAGGGCTTCTCAAAACTTTTTGCGTTGATACAGGAAGCAGGGTGTTGAATTTCTTAACCGCATCGTGACGCTTGACGAGACCATGGTAAACTGGTTCGATCCCGAGACGAAACGCGAGAGCATGATTTGGAAGCGGGCAGCAGCTCCACCTCCACAGAAGGCACGGGTCGCCAAGTCAGCAGCGCGAACCATGTTCATCATGTTCATGGATAGATTTGGCATGCTGCTTGTGCACGCCGTACCACAAGGACAGATGATCAACAGCGAGTATTACTCGAAGATACTTGTTCTACCCTGTTAACATTTACATTTATTATTTAGTAGTTTACTGAACAATAGTATAAATTATAACCTGCAACTTACTTTAAAATGTGTTACAATTCTTTATTCGTTCGTTTAATTTGTACATTGAGATTGAGATTGAGAGTGTAATACTACACCCAGACAACGCCCCACCGCACGTCTCAACGTCCACACTGCTCGACATAGATTTTCTTGGTTTCGAACGTTTGTCTCACTCGCCGTATTCACCTGACACCGCCCCTATGGACTTCGCGGTCTTCCCAGCCCTGAAGAAGGCGCTCCGCGGTACACGGCATGCATCTGGTCAACCATGTGAACTCAGTGGTGCGTACTTTTCAGCCTTAATGGTATGCTATTGTTTTTGACGACTGGATTCAGCGACATGAAAAAGTACTTGCGCACGATGGAGTGTACTTTGAGAAACTGTAACTATGCAATTTGCTTATCTCATATCGGAATGACGTTAATGTCATGTTGACGTCGTTATTTACGCAAACTACCCCGCTGATGTAATACTATGTTGATTTGTTATTGCGATAGAAATACTTATTGTTGATAAAATGTAGCCATTTTTTGTGTGTATATAGATTATACTTGTATGTTTTAATAATTTCAATATAAACATAGTCTGATGTATATTAAAGATTTTATTAATCTATTACTCGTATTTATCGGACGCACCTCGTACATGTACTTAAATAAGACACAAAAAGACAAACACGTGTTTGAGATAGTTAGTGAAAATTAATAGAGTTTGTATGAAAGTGGATTAAATATATCATAACTAATGAATTTCATATTATTACTATTAGGTTTGACTTTTTAAATATTAAAATGTTCAAAATAGATATAGGCAATAGTAAATCATAATTACAATAGCTTAAAGAAGAGTTATGAACGTTATGCAACTAAACACTTACGATCGATGCTAATTATTTCTTAAATATGTCATTGTATTAAATGCAAATGTTTCACTTATTGTGTGAGACGCAATTATAGCGAACATCAAAATTCTTCGCCTATGGACTATTTCCCGGTGTCTTTATATTTAAATGCTAAATATTTTAGCCCGTACGGCTCACAAGTAGCTGTTAACTTGTGGATAATTGAAAAGGCAGACTTGTGTTGCTGTTCGACCATCAGCAACAGTTCAGTGTTATTTTAGCAACCTGAGACCCATCTTTCATGAACGTTTTATATTAATGTGCAATGGTGTGTTTTGTGATTTTTTTTTTCTGGAATGCGATTGTGTTACCCACATCCATTTTTGCATATCATTACCAGCGGATGTCTATTTACGCAATAACAACTGTCTAACAACCGCCTAATTGCACTAGCCTTTACTGTTGTCATGTTATAGGCCAGATTATGCAATAAATTCAAAGAAATGCACAAAGTATTTACATTATGGATGCATGACAAATGGCATTGTCTTTTAATCAATATTTCAGTTCAGTTCTGTTTCGTTTCGTTTCGTTTCATCCTATATATAACCTCCAGTCCAAGGTTTAGATTTTACTGACCTTATGCTCGGATTCTCTATCTTAACATATTAAGAGTGTTTAATGCATCGTTGCCAGACAGGATGCAATGTATAACTACAATTTCATATCGATGGTACCCACGCGAAATAAAAGATTGAATTTATAAGTTAAAGCCTTGGAACATGGCACGGGTTAGAACTTTGCAAGCAGTTGTATATATGCAGAAGAATGACAAGTTGCTTACAGTATTAAATTATATGTGTTCCGGAATAATTAACAGATATTGATTTGGTATTATGAATACAAGTATAATAAACAGTTTGCTAAGATTTATTACAGACAATCGTGGAACGGCTATACAATATTGTTTTATAAAATATCAGGCCCCGTGTTCAGGATTGACTGCAGGATCAAGATCAATTTTAGCTGATCCTGATCTTACAGCTTAACTGAGCCCAATCTTAAAAAAATATTTAATTTTCTAAATACCTTTTCTTCAAATATAAATAAACATAAATGTGTGTACGTTTTGATTAAAATCTTCACATCCGATACAAAATGTATGCTGAGAAGATATATTTTACCAACAACTACAGTTGATCTTGATTTTAAGTGAACGCCATTGTTAGAGACTGATCCTGAAATATCTGGCTCAAGTTCATCTTAAACCTGAAAATGAGGCTAAACTTGTTTTGTGAACACTGGGCCAGAACTATAAGACGAACGGTATGTGACTAGATGTCGAATCAGATACAGCACTACATAAATACGGTGTTGTTAAATGTTGCTAGATGGAAATCGCATAACGTGTTTGTCTACTATTCCAGCAATAAATAATCTCTTGAATGGTCTGAAGTACAATGTATTCCTATGAAGATAAGTTTTATGTGCCATTTAAAATCGTATAGACAGCAACATCGGAAAATTGAGATCTTGGTATTGCCACCTTACGAGTATATAGAGGATATTTGTTGAGTTTGGTGTCAGATAGTATTTTGTTTCACGAGTGTTCATAGAAAATGATATTTTCACGAGTGGTGCAGTCACGAGTGAACATATCTATTTTCTATGATCATGAGTGAAATAACATACGATCTTTCGCCGAAATCAACAAATTTTCTTTTTAATTTATGCTTTAGGACAATAAATAAATAAAATGCGTGAGATAAGCTTAAACGTCTCAAGTTCCTGTATTCTGATGTCAAAAAGATGACGTCATAAATGATTCCAAAACTGTCACTCGTTAGTATGTCGGGAAAAAAGTGCTATATTTTGTGAGTCGTTGTCCATAAATTATAATTTTGTTGAATTGTGTTTTGTGTAAACATATGCATGTACATACTGTACATGTATATAAATTTGCCAATGGTTGTAAACCACTACTGGTAGATCGATGCTATTTATGGAAAAAAGTCCGTTTTATGTTATATTTTCACTGCAGTAGAAATATACAATTATATATTTTCACTGCTCCAACAGTGAAAATATAAAATGTTATTTCACCAGTCAAAATCGAGATTTCACTGAAAAGCATATAATAAAGGGTGTTTTCTACTTATACGAGTGGTACTTTATGTAAACGTTCGTTCATTCAAATGAATGCTGAATGTTTTGTATTTTGGAAATGTAAGACATTTATTTACTACAACCTTTAACCCTTACGTTACAAACGATTTAATAAACGTATTCGAAATCGATGTAAAATCAGTTTCTGGGTCGAATTTAAAAAATTGTAGACTAAAATGCACAAAGAAGAAAGAGGCTAATTGAGGAAACAAGCGTTAGACAGGCGCCTGTTTTCAGATGGTGCAAACGATTTTTGAACGACAGACTTGGATTATGAAAATTGAAAACAGAAATTTCAGCGTAGGGATGTCACACGCGATATGAGCAGATTGAAGGCAATCAACTGCGTTCAACACTATCTAACAACAATTGTTGCCACAATAATGTGACATATGTACCCGAATGCTCTTATGTCAACGAAAACAGGATAATGGGGATCGCTTTCCGTGGTAGGACGTTAATAGTAAAGAAGTATTCTGAGTTTTAATTAAATACCTTTGATAGTATTCAAGATATTTGACTTCATCAACAACTGTAACCAACATTTCAATGTTAAAAGGGGTATTAATCTGTCAAAACACCACACAGAGTATGTGGATTGTTTTCCCTGGTGGAGACATTAAAGTACAGAAGTATGTAAAGTTTCAAGTAAATACCTTTGATAGTATTCAAAATCTTAGACGTAATGAAAAACCTCAACTAAAATTTTAAAGTTGAAAAAGAGGCATAAATCTGTCAAAACAGAAACAGAGTTATGTCGGTTTCGTTCCCTGGTGGATACATCGATAGTAAAGAAGTATCTTAAGTTTCAAGTAAATACCAAGGATAGTATCCAAGATATTGGACTTAATAAAAAACTGTAACCTTCGCCGGACGGACTAACAGAAGGACGTACGGTCGGGCAGACAGACGGCTCAACTTTAATATGTCGACCTTGGGAGGCATAAAAAATACTTTAATACATTAACGGTTTATATACATTAATTTCATTGAAACACACACTAATATATATATATATAATCAGTAATTCTTCGCTTCATGTCATCCATGACATTAATATACATTGTACATGCAAAATCCAATAAACGAAGAACTTCTCCCGGCCAAAGCCATAATTATTCAGAACTGTTATCGCTTCTTTGTATTTCAGTAGTGACAAGTTAAATGGTATTTTATGGTTGCTCCAATATTTGTTCCTTGTTTCTTGCACTATAGGGAAGGGCGTGTTTTATTTGATAACACTTGACAGATAAGACATTATCGCCGTGATCATCAGGCAGCAATTACAGCCATTTTGCAGGAAGGTGAATATAACTGAGTTTGTAGAATATTTTTTCTTGCAATTCGTGTGAATTTCTTTGACACATAACACGTTTATAAGTCTTTTTTCTTCTTGATAGAAAGTATACAATGTCCGATGCCGTATAACTTTTCTATTCAAGTATTAGCTACTAGCTTTACTTTAATTTACTGAAATTGTTTGTATGTGTGGAGCACTTCAAAATTGTCTTCAATTCTTATACCGGATTAATACTTCATACTTCAATAATTAAAAGTGAGTACGTAAAAAGAATTGTATTGATTAGATGAGCATCGATTAATTTTCCAAATACACTAAATTCTATTACCGGTATGGACCTTATTGCCATTTAGCGTTTCCAATGGTTTTAATGCAAATAGAACAACGTGTCCTGTTTCGAGATAGTTTTGAATGTATATACTGCATTGTGTATTTGCATAGTACATCCGAAGTAATAAGTACAATTATGCACCTGGTATTATAAATTGCTAAATTGCACAGTTTATATATAAATATCGACGAAGTAAAATTGCTGATGTATTGCTGATTGAGAAATTCTAATTTTCCGCTGAGAAACTTTACCCAATTAAGGCCTTTTTGTTATTATATGCTTACATTGTATGTTGTGCATGGTTAGGGTAGACAGATGAAGAACGTTCCACAGAACTTAAAACCAGCATTTGAGAAGGAAGATACAACATGTAATTACACAATCAATTAAGAGTATCTGTACCAGTGAATCTTATTATGACTGTCAATGTGAAATGTAGAGTGGTAGCTTTAGGCACGTCATTAAGCAAACGCGCATTGAAGCGTCACAGATTCAGTTTTTTAGTTGATCGGTCATTTGATAACGCAAGATAAACTTGACTCGTATGAAATGTTTGAGAGATTAACACACACATCGTAAACTGTTGAAATTTGTCATGCATCCATAATATGTATATATATTATATTATACTTTAAGGATTGCATCCAGTTCGTTTCACAGTACATAGACGTCTACTGGTAATGCTATCCGGAAAATAATGTAGACAACACAATTGCATTGCAAATAAACAACAACATAATACTTTAATGCAAACCGACCATGAATGATGAGCCTCTGTTTGCTTAAGTGTCACTTAACTGTGACAGTTGCTAAATGCAGAACATAGCAGTAAAAACAAGTCTGCCTTTTTATTTATCCACACGTTAACAACTACTTGTCGGCCATACAGGCTAAAAGATTAGCATTTAAATGTAAAGAACACGCTGAATAGGCCATGGGCGATGAAATTTGATGTTCGCTATAATTGTGCGTTTCACACAAAACCTGTAACATTTGCATTTAAATACATTGACATATTTAAGAGATAATTAGCATTGGTCGTGCTTGTCTAGCTCAAAAACGTTCGTTACTATAACTAGTTGTTATAGTATTTTTGATTTACAATTGCCTAATATTTTGAACATTAAAATAGTCAGTAAAGTCAAAACAATACAATATAAAAAATATATAATCTTATATATGTAGTTCTAATTATTACGCTTTCATTCATTTTTTGTTTATAACTATCTCAGACGAGTGTTTGTCTATATGTGTCTAGTTAAACGACATGCACATATAATTTGATTGATTGTGGTATTTAACATGTAAAACTGTTAGCCTGTACGATCGACAAGATTTTTTTTTTTTATATTTGATGTACTGTACTGATCTGATATTTGTGCATGCATTACGCGGCACTCTATGGAATTGTTTATGGTATTGCAATTCTGTGGTGCCAGCTTCTGTAAAAGGTACTAAATTTTTAACAATAGTACAATATGACATGAAAGTTATAAATAAATTGCTAAGTATTTATTTTGTGATACGTTGTTGTACAACATCATAAATTACACAACATCGTGCTTAATTCACAAATATTATATAGGTTATGTTACATGCGTACATACATTTTCGCTAAGGTTTACGTCAATGTGACATTAGGGCTTTTTTATTATACACAACCGTGTGCGTAAGTTACGTAGTCAGCGTTTCCCTTCATTATTGCAACCTAATAAGTGTTTCGTGTTCTACGTAAAATCAATTTAATGCTTTGAGTGAACGTTATTAGTACGTTCAATTACAGAGAACATGTTCATATTAATTAGAACCATAAGGAAACAGCAAAAACGTATTCCTTCGGGCAAAATTTGTTAGATGTGTTAGATTTCATTTCAAAAACGTACTTTCTTCAGTGTGTGTTATTAGACAATTGTCATCTTTTAAATAAACTTTACTACGGACGTTTGCTGTAATAAGATGTGTGGTACAAGCGATTTATTAACTTAAAGACGAAATTTATAATAGGCTTTTTCGAAATGTAGGCCACTCACTCAATCACTGCGTTCAGTTACTTAATAAGATCGTGAATCACTTGAAGTTGTACATACTGACTTATTACGGTTTCACAATGTCTCGCAATCTTCCTTTGTTTGTTTAATTGCCGAATTAAAAACTTGAAATGCAACAAACCATAAATGGATCCGGGCCCGTATTCACAAATCTCCTTAGAAAAAAACTTCAGTTAAGTTCTTAAATTCATTAAATTCCTTAAGCATCTGACTCAGTTTCTTGAATAGGTCGCTTTACATTTAAATGTTTCAAACCAGTAAATATTGATTGTATGTTTTGTATTTTACCCTTTTTGTATACAGAAATCACTGGATTTCAAATAGAAAATGTGATCCTAAATTTTCACTTAAGTACAACTAAAATGAAGATTTTCCTTGGGAGGTTTATGAATACCGGCCCTGAATAAAGTCAGATCTAGTATACTCTAGTTGATAATAGCTACTTAAGCCATACTAATGTGAATGTGATTTACCAAAGAAATTCGTTCACCTTCGATTGGTGTCAATTAAAAATTTCCGCCGTTGATAAACGAACGAAAAATTCTCAACTCAGATATGCGACTGTGTCAAGGCCAATTATATGGGAGCAAGATAATAGTTTTATAATCAATAATCTTTGTAGAATACCGCTAAAAATGAGTTCGGTTACCTAGATCTATTTGGAATTGTTGTACTTTGTATGTTTCAAGTCTGCAATATGCATTATCACGATCAGCATGAGTTTAATTTAGTGTATATCAAAAGAAAGCCTATTCGAAAGCATTTAAATTTAATGTCAGTACTAATTTCTTAATGAAAGACCGCCATTTGTTGAAGTTCGAGATCATTATATATGTGTACGTATACCGCACTTGTTCATTTGGAACAACAACATGTGAATTGTATAACATGTATTTTGATATTAGGCTTTTTGCACCCAATGTCTTCTTGTTGTTCTATAAGTTTGCAATGATGAATTATCAAACAGCAAACCACCGTAAAGTATTATCTGACTGTCAATAATAATAAAACTTCACCCTACAGGAGTATTTTTTCAATCGTGTTACTTGAGATAAAATATGGGTT
This sequence comes from Congeria kusceri, assembly GCA_027627225.1. Lineage (NCBI taxonomy): Eukaryota > Metazoa > Mollusca > Bivalvia > Myida > Dreissenidae > Congeria > Congeria kusceri. The sequence continues at coordinate 32,726,440 of CM051032.1, read as the reverse complement.
CGCCTATTAGGCACACGGAAGGTACATTTTAATAGATCTACCATAATATGCGTTCTACAAATAGCAGTCACGTCAAAGAAAAAGGTCTCTTGCGCAAACGGATCACTATAAAATAAAGGATTTTAACAACAGATGCTGAAATCAATGTTGTTTTTCTTCAAGCGAATTTGACCTGAACGCCAAGTTTAATCCTTTATTGACCTCCCCCCCCCCCCCCCCAGCCCGCAAAAACAATCTGGGGTTTTGTACTCCTGTGTATTGGCACCCTGCTGTGGACACAGTGTGGCGACCTTATCAGCTGAGATCAATACACTGCTGCTATTGAAACAGTGCATTCAACCATTGCTCAGTCAGCTGAGAGGAAAGATTTAAGATAATGATTATATGGTGGACCAATACACAAAGTGCAATACACCATGGAGTGGTCAGACATTCCTTAAACGGCCTTTCATAAACTAGAAGACACTCGGAGAGAGCAGACCGTAGCCAAGGCAGCTCATTGCCCCCATGTTTCACATCCGTTCATAATCAGAATAATCATGGTCTTATAATTTTATTAATCAGTCATATGGCCAATAAATTCTCATCGACTAGAAAACACGTTATGTGTTATAGATCCCATATAATCGGTAGTGGAATATGCCATGCGTTAAGGGCCCTAGGCTCATAAGTGATCAGATCGTTGTATGTATCAGCCAAATTGACGATGCGCTATGGGATTTATAACCACGCCTACTCAGGTAAAAATCCGACAAAACCCGTTGACAGTATAAGAATAATTTAACAATACATGTCCATCAAATACTTTAGTCCGAACTTTTTGAATGGTTAAACACATTGTCAATGAAATCTCGTTTGTATGTCAATTTTATAAGCGGCAGTAGTAACGACTCTTTTGCACAAACATTGACAAGTATAATAAATACGGTAAGCTAAATTTATAACGCTAAGTCTGTTGGCCTGACTTCTCAGAATATTGCACTATGTTTTCAGAATATTGAACTATGGAAGTCGGCACTTCATTAATTATTGCTTGCTGCGAGGACATCAGTTTGTAATGTAATAATGAAGTAATTTCTAATTTAACTGAAATGCCATGTTGCAGAATACTGGGAATCACTAGACGCAATTCAGAAACGAGAATGTGAGTTGGCAGGCGATTGCCCGACATGATTTATAAATATGTCTAGAAATTATTGTAGGATGAGATTAACTTAATATAAAAGCAGGAAATAAGCAGAATGTATGTCTTCATATTGTATACCAAGTAAACAGGACAACGTGTCGTTGTTTATGGATTTTTGTTGTTGTTGTTTTGCATTCCGTTCGATTTAATTCTGAGTTAAGAAAGCGGTAAAACACCTACGGGGAATATTAAAAGACAAGAGTCCTTACAGGACCTGTTACGTTCCACTGCGTGAAGTGGTGAGTGATCTTGATTAGCGGCCATCTTTTGTAGTGGACCAGAACTTTTTAAACAACCACCAAAGAAAGAAACATGTCTATGAATTTTCGTCTAGCGGAAGATATCGTTTACGCACGCATGTACTAGGAAGGAATATTTCTGTTGTAGGTTTGGCGGACGTGTTGTGCAACAGACCGGAACCATTTGAGCAACTTTGGTAGATAACCATGAAATTATTTATTATTATATAATGTAAGTGGTAATTAAAAAAAAAATTGACAATAGATGTTACATTGACACATAGTGCGGATTGTTCAATTATTAATTGTATCTGTACCATATTTTGAATACTCTTGTACCTTATATTGATGAAATTTCAGACTTCTACACCAATATTTATGTTGTTTCTCCTATAATGCCTAGGTCACATTTAACCTTGCACCCGGCCCATATACCCGAATTCTAGATATAGGCCTGCGTAAACAGATCGTAAACAGCCCTGACGATGCCTCTTCGACATGCAATACGCATGTCGATGTCTGGCTGATTACCAGGCAGACACCAGAAGGTCGGACATACTTCTGGCGGGTCCTTGCGTAAGAGCCAGTCCGGCCACTGACAAAAAATAGAGATATATTAAGACCCAAATGTGACCCGGCGACCGGCCGATGGTATAATATGATCATACTGTTGCAAATGTCTTTAACATTTACAGTTTTGCAGAAAAGGCTACGAACAATGAATTTAATTAATAAAGTCAGCTACACGAGAGTTTTGCAGCATGTGCATTCAAGTAGACATAAAATACCGTGTAAACCTAATAAAAGTGCATGGGTTACTTTAATTTCGGGAAAGCGTGTGTTTTGTGTCTGTTTTCTGATAATTAAATAATTCAATTTGACACATTGCGACTGGGGGTTTATTAACATATCGACGCATATCTAGAACATAATTAAACTTCAATTGTGAGACCCACATCCAAACTGCACGTGCTCAGAATACCAGCTGACTTGTGAAAGTGGTAAAGAAATCAATTGATAAATTATCTGCAAGTCAAGTCTCAGTTGAACGTTCAAAGCTTATTAGATGATTGTACTACTGCTTATATGTAAAGTACAAAATTACATTGTACCAATAGTGAAGATGAACTAAAATAACAAGAGGACCATGATGACCCAAAGCGCTCACCTGAGTGATGGCAATGACGAAGGAATTAGGCACACCTTATAGGCGCCAGGTTAGATGTATATACCGTAGTGCATTGTGGCCATTTGAACTGCAAACCATGTTGCTTTAGGACCATCTTGGCTCATGAAGGTTTCTTCGACCAAAATATAAAACATATTTTAAAAGCAGTATTCTTTTGTTTTATTATAGGGATTCGTGAGTAATGAGTAAACATATATCCATATAAAACCAAATGGCAAGTTTTAAAAATATATGGAAACAAAGAACAAGGGGAAAAAACGAAATACAATAGCTTTAGTAAACAAACCGAACCGAAAATTCTAATTTGCTTAACATATTCAATGTGCTTGTTTAGTATTAAAAGCACATTCTCTATCAAAAATGTTAAAGACAAGAAAAAAGTCGTTTTTATAATACAATGCAACTGCGAGCTGCCTTGATATATACTCCTCATTCTGCTTACAAAATAAAATCAATCTGATGAATATAATGTTTTGGAGATTTAAAAACAAAAAAGTGTACAAACGGGCAAAATGTTGACAATATTGCTTTCTGATTAGGGGAGCAAAAAATTTTGGGGGTGTGATTATGTCGTGAACGCACAAAGTACGCATGTCATAACATGCACATTTTCACCAGACATAAATGGACGTTTACGAATATATGCAAGAATACTGTCGTATAACGCATTGCTCGATTAACTAAGTTTAGGTCTTAATGTATTCACATGTTTAAAAGATTTAGATAAAAGGAAGAAAACATCTAATTCAGTTCTGTTGCTTGCACCTCAATACATTTTCAGGACAAGCTTTAGCATGCCTGCTTCTCATACGCAATTTAAATACGCGTACATTGCTTGTTTTTGGTTGTGTACTCTAAAGTATTATGTTGTTGGTTTTGTTTTTTTGTCTTTGTTCTTTAATAAAGAACCGTTATGATATCGGTTATTGATATGCTGATGAAAAGTAAGTTTCAGTATTTGTACGTTCCTTTTATTTACTAATCCACCTAGAAATGTACATACGTGTACATTTCTTTTCAATAGCTAGGTTCTAAAGTATACAATGCACTTATATCAAGTTATTGTTGTACTGCTACGACGTATGTCTACAACATATGGAGTTGACTATGCGCTCGTTATTAAAATGAAAAAAATATGTAAAAAAGTAATGTGATATTTTATAATCTGTTATACATAAAAATCTATACAAACTGCCATGCGCGTTAATGTAATGGTTATATTGTATATAAGACACCTAACATCCGGTGCCTGTGCAAGCGCAAGTGAAATTTATTTGTTTTCCGTCATAACTATTTAAGCCAAATGTTGACCCTCCCTTAACCCGGTTTTGAGACCAATCAAAAAATTCTGGAATTTCCTTTTTCATAAATATCTATACTCGTACTCATTAAAGAAAATGTGGCATCTGATGTTGGAGGAGTGGGAGTGCAAACCTATTGATATATGTTCAATGCTGTTTCAGTATTGAAAAGAACGGAAAATCTACCATTCAAGTTAGGAGTTGCTAATGAAGAGCAGCTTAACGTCATGTACACTAGGCCGATCAGTATGAAGAATCTTACTCGTATATTAATATTTTGACATATATTGCAAATTTCATCTTGAATTTTAAAATATTTCTACTGAGCAGATAAGCTGTATATAATAAACTTTTTATCTACATTACTTTTTTAGAAAGTTTAACTCTATAAAATCCTTAGTACTAATTAACACACGTATACAATCATCTTAAGTCGTCAAGTTTGTTTATTTTAAGCATCAAGCAAAGCAAAAAATAACTTCTTTGTGCTCGTTTGCACACATTTAAAGTAGATGAAATTATGCGGAATTATAACTCTGGTTCAGGTTGGACCTTTGTCGTCATTCGTCCAAAGGTATTCAAGTTTACAATGCAGACGAGAATATATTTTAAAATTAAGTAGATTTGAATACATATATGAAAGTCTATTTGAGTTAAATTTTTTTCGTTCGTAAATAACGTTAAAACGTATTTTCAAATAAATACAAAATACTCAACTTTTCTAATCAATTTGCTCGTGCTACGAATTCAAAGCATTAATGCTACACATTCCAAGGTGAACACATTTTCTATACATGTTTGTGTCTTGTAACTATGTTTCGTCATGTGAGGAAGCATAACAAAATTGAAATACCTAAATACTGTAATTATTGAAGGTTTATTTAGATGGCTTTGCAATAATGTAACAATGATTGTATACACTTAAACCTGATTTGTACGTCGAAATACTTAATTATTTCATATTAATATTACCATTTGATGCCAAACACATTATTATCAAATGAAACTTTCATTTCCAAATCTTTATAAAAATGCGACGAAATGGACCGAATACAATATATTGAGAAGACCTTAGGTACACCATTTCCATTTTGTGCATTCAATATGCATCCGTCATTGACAATTTCTAGAAGCATAACATCAATGTCGTCTCTGGACATACTTGCACTGATAAACGATGTAGACAGTAAATTGTGAAAGGCCAAATCTTGTTTTATTTCTATAACCGAAGAAATTCTATGTTTGCTGTATAGACCGACACGTACATGTTAAATTATTGCTCATTTTTAAATAATAATAATTATATAACTGTCATTCGGTGCTTGGAAATAGCAACTGTTGCGAAGCTTTTGCAGTTCTCTATGATATCTTCCCACAATTCCCGTACAATGTTTTATGTCCTCAACGGCCTTTATAATGCAATTTTGTCGTCTCAATTTCGTGACAAAATTTCCGCAAACGTCAGTAAAACATATGTTAAGTGTCCAACATCCTGGTGCTTAATATATTGGCCAAGGATCCCCCGATGGTTAAGAACCAATCGTTTTGTCATTACTCCACTACAACTTTATTATATAACATTATCAATTGCTCAACATCATGCGAGAATGCTGGAAAATATTTCTAGGCTTAAGAAGAAGAATTTATCTGCTTTCGAAATAACAGTCAAGTTTAGGTCACAGTGGCAGGATTGAGGTATAAAACAATCACTGTAATTACCAGGAAAACGAAAACAACTGTAGCGTGTCGTGGGAAAACCGGGCTCACTGCAAGCGCGTAAAATGTCGTCACGTCACTTTCCGCATACAGTGGATTTATGTACAGAAGAGACTTCTGTGAAACAGAGAATACCATAAAAGCGGAAAGTGCCGTCCCGGACTGCACAGGCTGATTTGGGACGACACTTTACGTACTGGAATTAAGCCCGGTTTTCCCACGACACGCCTCAACTTTTAGCAGTATCATATGTTGGGCGACAAATAATTCATTTTTTCAGCACTGCCTTATTCGAGACCTGCAATTTCATACTAAAACACTATAATTCATCGAAAATAAAACAGCATCAAATTCATCCACATCCCAACTAAAAGACTGACACGTGGAATAACACATATTGCTTTATTAATATCAGCAGAGCACCTTTCTCAGTAAGTTTCGATTTTGTTGTCACTGACTTATCACATGCTATAAAAACCGTTGACGTAAAATATTTAAATATTAATATATTTTGTTTCTTCATAATTATAGTCTTATTCGTAAGAAATACTCACCACGATAATATTATATATATCTCAATATAGTGTTAACAAATACATTCTGAGGCATTTATTCTTATTTTTTTTAATTATTATTTAGATTCAATTCACCAACTCATATTTAATAATACATGTGTCCGAAACAAATAAACTTAATTACAAAATCAGTTTTCTTTTCCCTACAAATTGCTGCAAATGCAGCTTCAGGACCATAATGATCTTGTCCTATCTGCTTTATGTGATAAATTGAATTATTCCCTTCCGATAATACAAGAAGGAGTTATTGGTATATCCATAAAAATGACATTAACATCTTTATTGCTGAAATACAATGACGTGATGTTCTGAACTGTTCTAGCTGTGGTCGGGTTAAGTTGCTGGTTAATTGCATTTTACATGCATGTATATGCTATAAATGGAGATACTGGACGATGTATGGAATACAGGGTTATTAAAGTTATTACCTTGATATGCGTCCAATGCCATGAATATTCAATGTTGCTAAAAGACCAAATAGGGGTGGATAATTATTTATATCTTTCTATATCTTTCTAGTAATTGTGTAAATGAATAAAAGATACCAAGATGTATTTTGATTTGCTGTACCATGTTTTATTACTGTTGTCACAACAACTCCCCATGACAAATTTAGTCGAAATTACATCACGATCGTTGTGGAATATTAACCGATCAGTGTTCTGACTTAATTGTAAAATAAACATGTATCTCTTTTTTATAAAATGTAATTTAAAAAAACAGCACCTATATGCGCGCGCTTTCTAAGTCTAATTGATATTTGGGAATGTGTTGTCTGCATTTAAGTCCTAACAAATATTTTAATCAGATTATCATACGAGAAAATAGTACTTTTAATCCTGATGTTTTGAATTGTTTCGATGATAATCAGGCAAGGCTGTGTGAAACGTATTCCTTTGAGTACAATGTTGTGGTAGACTGCCTTCAAACGTTGCTGTTGGCGTGTTATAGGCAAGAGACAATTATATTTCGTTATTTTGAACCAATTATGCAACATAGTTTTTAAGCTGTTATTGTACAATTGATTTGATATAGGAATTTCGTACTGAGTGTGTTGTTTTTGTTTTCATGGAAGTTGATTTAAATATTGACAATAAAGTATTCTGTGTGATTTCAATCATTTATTTACTGAGAAAAAATATTTGATGCCTCATTACATTTTAAAATTTTCGCATTTTTCCTCATTATGAACGGTGTTAATAATAAACAACTTATGTAGCGCAATATTCACCAAGCTTGTTAGTGAAACATTGGACAAATTCAATAAGTCTCTGCCTATTTCTTATATATATAGTTTTTTTAGCCATTAAAAGCTTTTATTCCAATACAAAGTGAACTAATGTTCTGTTATGTCTGTATTTCGATTACATACAGCAACAACAAACAACTATTTCCTTAAAATTTTTATAAGATGCTTAATGAAAAAGGACTCTGGCGATTTAACGCTTAAATATGCCATTATCAGGGGGCGGCGGTTAACGAAGTCATGTCACAGAGAACGCGCCCTGAGATAAGAGCAACTCTTTTACTATAGATTGTTAACAATTTAGTATTTCCCCGTTGCTAAGGGGACATAGCATTCTCGACTCAGATGCGACTGTGTCTAGGGTATATCATGACGACATATATTTTGTCTGTACTGAGTAGAAGAACTAGATCGGATAGTTAAATATGGTTGAATATTTCTATTTGTGTGTGTGTGTTTTTTTTACATTTTGGTTTCATATGATTAGTTTGTTCTTGTACAAAATTGATTTATAATTTGATCATTCGACGAATCTTTATTACAAACTTAGTTTTGCCAGCACTTACAAAAATATTTTTCAATATAAGAAAAATAAAAATACAAGTAGTACATACACTTAAACGCATGTCGTTGTTGTTGTTTTCAATAACAAAACTACGGTGCTTATACTTATTACTATTAATTTCACAGTATATAACTCCAGCTACCTGTTACTGGAATATTATAACAATAAAATATACATATGATCTATACGTGTATATAAATAACATGCATTTATTTTATGAACAATAAGGAAATTACCGTATTTTTATGGACCGAAACCAAGAATAATTTCGCATAAGTTATAGATATATAAATTTTATAACAGGGTTCACACAGTCTTGGAAAATGGGCTTTTTCTGGAAATCATTGAAAATTCTAATTCGGATTTTACCATGGACACATTCAAATAGAGAGCGGAATGGTGGCCTGACATATATTACAGTGCTACAAGCTTTGTACTATTTTGAGTAATATAAAACTAATCACAATATGATATAATTTTGATATCCTGATATTCGTTGGTATTTGGCTTTGTTAAAGATGGCGTTCTGTAAGATACCAACAGGAAGTTAACGAAAGGGTCGTAATTAAATACAACAAATATGTGATATGAAATATCATATAATATGTAATATATAATAATCCATGCTTGAAAATCGACTGGTTACATTGTATATTCGGTACCTCAAATATCGTGCAAGTGCTTATAGGTTTTTGGCGAATCTGCCTAAGCTAACCTTTGTCCCACCTGACCTGCTGTCGAGACAAATGAATAAATCCAGTAACTTCTTTTGACAAAAAATAGCTATACTACTCCTTAAAGAAAATGTGGCATCTGCTGTTGGAGGAACGGGAGTGCAAACCTATTGATTTATCTTAAATACTGTTGTAGTATTGCAAAGAACCGACAATCTACCATTCAAGTGAGGAGTTGCTAACGAAATGCAGCATAACGTAGTGTGCACTTGGCCGATATTTATAAACTAGTCTTCTTATTTTACTTAAATAGCAGTTTTATCGTAAATTTGAAAATATTTCTAGTGATAAGATAAATTGTATTTAATAAACTTATTATCTTCATTATTTTATTTTAAAGTTAAACTCTCAAAATCCTTAGCATCAATTCAGACGCCTTAACTTCCGTATACAACTATCTAAATCATCAAGTTTGTTTGTTATACACCTAAAGCAAATATTAAGATAAAGTTGTTGTTGTTGTTGTTTTCGATTATAAATGTCACATTACTTAATGAAAAATATAGGCGCAGAAGCATTTAATAAACAACTCATAATTAATCAGTAATAGTTTAGTATTTTAACTGTTCATAGTGTAGGATTTTCTCCAACTCTTTATATGGGATTTCAAAATTTTCGTGTTGATGTGTTTACCAGAACAGGTCGGATGCCTGATAATTGTCACAAACAAAACGCAAGAAAAACTACTTTGTCCACGTCTATACACGCATACAAAGTAGATGAAATTATGACTCTGGTGCATGTTGCACCTTTGCCGTCATTCATCCAAAGGTATTCAAATTTATAAAAAAGACGAGAATCGATTTTAAAAATAACTTGATTTGAATACATGCGTAAAACTCTGTTTTACATAACTTATAACCAATATACCGTTAAAACGTATTTTCAAATAAATACCACATACTCATATTTTATTATCAATTGCTCATGCTAAAAATTAAATGAATTTATACTACACATTCCAAGGTGAACACGTTTTCTGTACCTATTTGTCACGTAACTACTTTTCATCATGTGAGAAAGCATAACAACAAATTAAATACTTAAATAGCGTAATTATTGAACGTGCATGTAGATGGCTTTGCAATAATGTAATAACGATTGTATGCACTTCAACCTGTTTTGTACGTCGAAACACTTAATTTTGCCATACTAGAATTAACCATTCGATGCCAAACACTTCATTATAAAAGGAAACTTTTATTTCCAAATCTTTAAAATTTGCAACAAAATGGTCAGAATACAATGTATTGAGAATATCTAAAGTACACCATCGTCATCTTGTGCATTCAATATGCATCCGTCATTGACAATTTCTAAAAGCATAACATCAATTTTGTCTCTGGACATACTTACAATGATGAACGATATAGAAAAGCAATTCACAAAGACCGTTCCTTGGTTTATTTCTATAATGGAAGAAAAACTCTGTTTGCTGTATATTATTATGTAAATCATTTAGATCATTAGACACGTACAAATATTGCTCATTTTAAATAATAAGAATTATATAATCGTCATTCGGTGGGGAAAAACAATTGTTGCAATGCTATTGCAGTTCTCTATGATATCTTTCCACACTTCCCACACAGACATTGTACCGTAAAGTACAAGGTTTTATGGTCTGAACTGCCTTTAGAATGCAATTTTGTCGTCTCAATTTCCTGATAAAATTGCCGCATGCTTCAGTAAAACATATAAAGTGTCCAAAGATTCCCCGAAGGTTAAGAACCAATCGTTATTTCATTACCTTCGCTTCAAAACGGGGTTAAATAACATCATCAATTACTCACATTAGGCGGCGACAATTCTGAAAAGATTTTTACGATGGTGTAGATTTAAAAATAAGAAAGAATCGGTCTTCAAAACTGCAGACAAGTTTAGGTCCAAGTGACAAGATTTAGGTAAAAGCATTTTAATCAACATGAAACTAAAAACAACTCTTTTTTCTAGACACTCTAGTATGTTTCGGACAACAAATGATCCATTTTTCAGCACATATGCACCCATACGCAAAACATGTAAACACATTGCTTAAAACCCCAGCTCCTTTATTCAAAGCTGCATCATTCAAGAGCTGCAATATCATATTAAAACAATAAAATTAATTAAAACCGAAACGGCATCTAATTAGCCAACCTCCCCCAGTAGAACATTGACACGTGTTAGTAAAACAGATAAATGAAATAACAATAATTGCTTAGAAAATATCAGCCGATCAACTTTCTCAATAAGTTTGGATTTTGTGTATAGAAAGGTGTGGTCATTGCACATGCTATAAAACCGGGGTAGGGAAATTGTTGATTATTCATAAATATAAGAATAATGAAATTCTAGAGACATCACTACTGGTCATTTATTTGAGGTAAGTGAAGAAAAACATGTCTTAATAATTATAACCTTATTTTTATACTTGTTTCAACACGAGCATATTATACATACGTAAAAAAGTGTTTTAATGCATTTAATTTATTGATATAATTTAAGTTCAATCCACAAATATAATTTTAATAAATTCAGTAGACCAATGGTAGCGCTGTAAAGCCGCATATGCAGGTCGCCGCATAGACGTGACCTGTAAATTAAAACTCGCTTTTCTGTTTCCTACAAGTGGCCATAAACGCTGATTCAAGGCCATACCAATCTAGATTTATCTGCTTTATGTGATTAATTTAATTATTCGCTTCCGATAATACAAGAAAGAGTTATGGCATTATCTTATATATTGCTGAAATACAACGACACAATATTCTGAATGATTTTGGCTCTGGCCAGGCCAAGTTGTTTGTTAATTGCATTTAACATGCATTTACATGCTATGACATTTTATAATGGAGAGTTGCAAATGTAGTCTAATTAAAGACATGTCCTTGATGTGCGTTCATTGGGAACAGACGCAACAGTGGATATAGAACGAATTATTAATATCTTTCAGATAATTTAATACGAAAATGCGAGATTCCTATATTTTTCTTGATCTACTACATTATGTTTTATTATTTTATCAAAACAACGCCTAACGACAAATCGAGCCGAAATTACATAGACTGAGAAATTACTCAGAAATTTACTTCAAAAAATGGGTTGCAATCTGTGTGATATCGGAATATGATACTGAGTGTTTATATTGTCATGGGTGTTAATATCCAATATTAACGCTACTGTTTTTACTTTATTTTGTGTGAATATTGTTATCATTTCTTTTCAGAAAGATATATTTAATGCCTTATTGCATTTTCAAAATTCAAGAATTCTTTCTCATGTGCACATTTTATTATAATAAACAACACATGCAGCGCATCGTTCATCACTTTTAAGTAAAAGATTGAGTAAATCCCTGATGTCTGTGGTAGTTTCTTGTAGTTTACTTGAATTAGATGCTTACATTCTAATAAAGAGTGAACGAATGCTTCTTGTATGTCCGTATTTCAAACACATACTGTTGATTTGAACACAGAAAACTATAACATAAGAATTCTTAACGATGTCTTTTGAATAGAGACACTGACCGTCTATGCCAGTAGGCGGCGATGAATGAAGCCATACCACAGAGAACGCGCCTTTCGATAAGAGCAATTCTTTAGATGGTAGATTACTTAAGACACCTCATTTGCTTGGTTAGCATAGGATTCTCAGCTCAGATGTGTGATTGTATCAAGATTATGTCATGAGGACATCTCATTTTGTCTGTAACGGTCAATGCACTGACTAGAAAAATCAAAACGCTGACAGCGTAGGAAAACTGTTTGCGAAAAAAAGAAACTAAACGAATGTGAATTATGAGTGCATTTTTGCTTAAAAGAAAGCATTTGTTTGAATGAAGTTCAATTTCCTACCTTCAAACTTAATAATATGGCTTCTTATTCAATAGTACACGATATCATAATATAATATATATTTGCAAGTATCGAGAAAATATTTTTCGATCTAATTATCTAAAAATAGGAATTATACGTATACAAGTAAACAAGCAAATCTGCAACGGGCCAAACCCATAAAGCGTTGTAGTTGGGAAAATCGATTGTCAGTGCTTTATAGCCTACAGATTCAAAAGTAGGTCATACGATGCTTGCTCTAGATTCTCTATACAACAGTTTAAAAATCTATAAATTGCAGCAATATGTTGTCAAAATATTCAGAATACGAATTGATAACAAGAAATATCACTTTCCTAACGAGTCAAAAATAACCGATGTAGCGCATTAATTTAGTGGTCTATTCCCATGACATTGAGGTGAATATGTTGGTTACATACAAGTAAATAGCGAAAGTAGGGCAGTCATTCGTTTTAAGTAATATTTTAATAAACGGACTTTTTTAGAATGTGCAATTGTAATAAATTACAGATACTAATTTTAATACATATCTCGAATAATTTAAAGATAAGAAAACAAGCGTAAAATTTAGCTGTTTTGAAGAAAGACCCTTTCTGGATTCGATTTACTGACACATAGCCTGCAGAGAAGTAGTTCCCATGATACAGGTTCTGGAAATGACCCTCTCAAAAAAAAACGTTGGTTTCCGCAAACAGTCTAACAAGAACGGATCGTTGAATGTAGTTGTGTAATCTTGTTTCGCAATACCAGAAGGTTCACTGTTCACCTTAAAGAGAGTTGTAATGAATGCATCAAAGTCACGGATCGTTTCAAATATATTTTATTCAATAGTATTTAGTTATTAAGTATCAAGAGAAAATATTAAAGTAATAGTCAGAATATGTAATTTTGAAAAAAAAAACAAAGATGATTTACATATGTAGCAATTTGCCAACCCTTTAACCATGCCAAAGTGGTTTGGAGGCCGAACTATAATAGAATGCCCTGACAGAGTAAAATAATATACACTACAAATAATGCAACACATCACAATGTGGATTTGAAAAAAATAATACTTATTCTAATATTGTTGAAAGACAACATTTCGAGGAACAAACGTGTACTTTATAGAAAATGAATCATTTCAAAGGGAGATAATAATGTTATCCAAAATGGAGATACTCGCCCTATTAAAAGTGATTATTTCGATGTTTCTTGTGCTTCTGCATTTTGCTTTTATATGACTTGTTCTTCTGGTACAAAGACTACAAAACACTTGAAGTTAACGCATCTTTATCATAAACTTAATTTTGCCAGCATTTACAAATATATTATTTAATATTAGTAAAAATATATAATAGCTTTACACGCTTTTCCAAAGACAAAAAAAGCAAGGTTTATTCATATTATTTATTTAAGAAATATATCTCAACTTGCTGGTTACATAAATAGTCATATAAATAACATACATTTCGTATATAAACAATCAGACACTATAAGTCAATTTCCGTATTTTAATATACCAGCACCAAGAATAATTTTACATCATTTATATAGACACAACTGTCTTTTGCCATAAAATATACCAGAATTTAATAATAACAAAAAGCAACCGTTGAATGTGCAATATCATGCTTACTGCGTTTTTGCCAATAATTTATTGGGACATCTCACGCTGTAACAGGCATCGTTTCTGTGACCAATATATTAACTCGTGTCGAAACTGTTAATAAAGGCTTATTGAAAATGTAATAAAATACAGCTGAGCATTTAACGATGAACTTTGTTCAACTTGTAACAATATCATTGAAGTTTTACAAACGTGAACACAATGCAATATGTATAGCATTCTTTCTTTATTTTAATCAGCGTATGTATGGTCTCAAACCAAGACCTTAAAACTTTGACACGCTGTAACAGGTATCGTTTCTGTGACGAATGTATTAATTCATGTCGAAAATGTTAATAAAGGCTAATAGAACATTTCATTAAAATACAATAAGAATCTAACAATGAACTTTTTTCAACTTGTTACAATCATTGAAATTTTACAAACGTGAATACAATGCAATATATAAAACATTATTTCTATAGTTATGCCCCCCTTCGAAGAAGTGGGGGTTTATTGCTTTGCACCTGTCCGTCAGTCGGTCGGTCAGTCGGTCGGTCGGATGATCGGTCGGTCTGTCCGTAGACCATTTCGTTTCCGCACGATATCTAAAGAACGCTTTGACCTACGATCATTTAGGTTGGTATGCTGGTTACATGGGAGGAAAGAAAGACGCCTATTGATTTTGAGGTTAACAGGTCAAAGGTCAATGTCACAGGGCTTGTAACATGAAATTCGTTTCCGCACGATATCTTGAGAACGCTTTGACCTACGATCATTTAAGTTAGTATGCTGGTTGCTTGGCAGAAAAGGAAGACGCCTATTAATTTTGAGGTCAATAGGTCAAAGGTCAAGGTGACAGAGGCTTGTAACATGAAAACTGTTTCCTCTGTAGACCATTTCGTTTCCGCACGATATGTAGAATACGCTTTGACCTACGATCATCAAATTTGGTATGCTGGTTACTCGAGAAGAAATAAAGAGGCCTATTAATTTTGAGGTCAACAGGTCAAAGGTCAAGGTCTCAGGGTCTTGTAACATGAAAACTGTTTCCTCCGTAGACCATTTTGTTTCCGCAGGATATCTAGAGAACGCTTTGATCTACGATTATCCAAGTTAGTATGCTGGTTACTCGGGAGGAAAGCAAGAAGCCTATCGATTTTGAGGTCAACCAGTCAGAGGTCAAGGTCACAGGGGCTTGTAACATGAAAACTGTTTCCACACAATATCTAGAGAACGCTTTAACCTAGGATCATATAAATTAGTAAGCCGGTTAGTCTTGAGGGAAGTAAGACTCTTATCGATTTTCAGATCAAGAGATCAAAGGTCAAGGTCACAGGGGCTTGTAAAAAAAACATTTCCACTTAATAACAGATGAACCATTGGTACATGGTCCTCAAACTATATAGGTACAATGGTCAGTTTGAGTAGATGATCTATTACATAGTGATAATTACTGAATGCTTGGGTCGAGTCGTCAAATTTGATAGGAAGAATGCTCTTGCAGAGAAGACAACTCCTATCAAGGTAATGGTTAACATGTCTCAGCTTAGATTTTTCAGAAACAGTACGCTTCTGTGATTAACAAAGGCTGCAAGTCGGGGCCCATACATGTTTTACGAACATCTCTTGTTAAATCAGCGTATGTATGATATCAGACAAAGACCTTTAAACTTTGACATTATATAAATCTTTTAAATTATAAAAATATATTATGTAAATCTTTGACATAATATAAATCTTGTTCAATATATAATTATTTTACAATTCCTACAATATAACTCTCCTTCTTTCTTTTAGCTTTCTTGCAATTTTATCTCCTTCGTTCCCATCTTATTCTTTGAACAGGTTTTTGCATCAGATATTTTCCCATTTGTATGTACCAAACAATGTAGAATTGTAAATTTATTTTTTTACAAAACGTTAAATATCAACCTTATTTAAATCAGCTCCAATAAGATTTACATCTTGTACTTTAAGACGTGTACTTTATTCCAATCCCCGACCCAGATCGTATCAGTTCTGTCGATGGCAACTGCAGTTGGCTTGTGCATGGCGTAGGACGAAGGTATGGGAACGCCTTTGCTGTCAAGAATGTACAGGGCGTCATCTTTGCACGCTGACAGGTAAATCAGGCCATGGGCGTCGCTTGCCACGCCATCAGCCGATGTTGACGCCTGATAGCGGACCTTTAGCTCTCCATTTTCACCAATGATGTAATACAGAGCTGAGAGCCCGGTTGAAACAACGTACTCTTCGTTTATCGTATGGCAAATCCTGAAAAGGCTTACTCCCTTTGTTCCAACATCTACCAGAATTTCCTTCATTGGTTTGCCGTTCATGTTGTACACGTAAATCTTGGAAATTGCCGCCTCTCGTAAGCATGCTATTGGCACATCATTACCGCAGCTGATGACGGAGTTACTGTCTTTGGAAACAGTTATTCCCCTTAGATATAAATCGGCCCTTGAAAAAATGGCCAATTTATTTCCGGCATATTTTCGTATAACTTTACCATTTATTTCGGTCAAAAATAACTTATCTGCAAGTCCATCTACCATGTCATCGACGTCAAAATCAAGTGTTTCGCTCTGTACAAGTTGACCGCTTTGACTAAAGCGATGGATTCTGTTTCTGTACCCATTGCACACCCATACTGTGCCATCGGAAAGCGGTGCTAGCGACGTCGTACTTTTGTACTTAATGTCGCTGTTGAAAGTGCTTTGGAGCTGCAATGGTAAGCAAGTACAATGTAATTTGTATAGAAAAGCATACATGTAGCTAAGGTTAAAACAGGAAACGTCAAGAATTATTTTTCTGTCTGTTGTAATTAAATAACGTGTTAATTGGATCTTTATATACAAGCTTGCATGCTAAATGACAAATGTACATGTATTTATATTGTGTTTTAAAGCTTTTCTATGTGAAGTACCGGTACTGTTCTAGTGTTCACGACGATTCTTTTTACAGGTCGGGGAATGGTATCAATTAGACTGGGATTTTTCTCGCCGTGAAATTAGGGCCAATTGGTCAATGTTGATGATGACAATTTTTTTTTTTAAATAGAGAATATTGGTAAAACACAGCATTTCCATGATTTTTTCCTTTAACTTGGCACCCATATCATGATTTACAGCTGATGTCCTCATGTACAGATGAAGTATGTATTATAGCATTGTGAATATTTTAGCATCCAACTGGCATTAACACCGGCTTTTTGTGATTGGGAACAGGTCCTTTCACAGGACCCTACCAAAGAAAGAAAAAACATTTACTGGCTCACCTCCAGCTCAACACACGGGACCTCCTTTATGAGGCCTTCCACAATGGTCTGCAGACGACCGAACATGTGTTGTGACGTGTGGGTCTTCAGGTCAGCCGGCAAGAACACGTACTTCTTACGCCACTGCCGCTCAGCCGTCGGAGAAACGTCCGTCTCTGTTCACATGCAACGAGAAAATTGACTAATATCCAATTTCTGGAATCAAAAATCTGAGTCAGTTATATGTTTGCACAGTTGGCCGATTTCTGAGTGGATTCAGGTTTGCATATTTTGTATTCTAAGATACAATTATTCAAATCATGTAGCAAAATCATTTTAAGACTTACACGCTCCAGTAAATAGTATATCAAAACCAGATTAATGGTTCCCTTGACAAATGGGGAGAAAACAAAATTAGGGTTGGAATCTTAGTTTATGGAAGGATATGTAGGTTATGAAATAATGAAAAAAAATATGCAAGTATGCTAGTAGCTAAACAAACTACACTTGTTTATACATTTTGAAATTATAAAAAAAAACGTAGCTATTAACCCAACAAGTCTGTACCGTTCATAGCTTTGGTCATCTTAGGAGCTTTGTCAATAATATCAAAACAGTTGTCGGAATCCAGGTACTTTGTTCCTTCTTCGACATAGCTCTGTAATGTTTTCACTTTTTCCTTGACAATTTCCCGACTACAGTCCAGTTGTCCGCGACTCTGGGTATTCTGCGTCCTTACCGTTTTTATCATTGCCTTTGACAGCTCATCAATCATTCGCTTCGCTTCATTAGCCTGGTTTTCAAGTTGAGATATGGCCTCTCTGGATTCTTGATCGATTTCTAACTTCTTTGAATTAATCTCGGCGCACTCGGCGTGCAATTTCCTGATATTGGCGTTTGACAGTTTGATGGCTTGAGACAAATGTTGCTTTCTGTCTTCATAAACGTCGTCTAGCGCCAGCGTCTGGTGACCTTCGTGATACAGAAGCTTGCAGTCTCGGCAGATGCTTTTGTCGCAGTCTTTACAGTGGAATCGTAGCTCCTCCTCCTCGTGATCTCTACACCGTAATCCGAAGCTCTTTGGAAGCAGCGACGGCAACGATACGGAATCGAATGACTCGTCGTCGAGTCCCACGGCGCTGATGGCCGGAATCGCGTGGTCGGCGCCAGTAAAATCGCTGAAATGCGTTACATTAAAATGTCCGTCGATTCTCATGCGCCGAAGGAAATTCTTATTGCACTTTTCACAGAACTGCTCTTCGCAGGAATTGCATCGATATTGCGCTAATCTGGATTCTTTGCAGTTGTTGCAAACACGCAATCCCGTTCCGTTGAGGGAATTGATCATTTGTCCTTGGTACCGAAGGCCATCCTTCTGTGCCGACAGCGGCAGCAATATTCCGCACTTGCAAAGCGGACAATCGCACCCCGCTCCCCGTTTGAAAGTGAGAATATGGTCCTCCAGACACTGGACGCAGTAGTTGTCAAAGCAGGGGGTGTTCGTTGAAAACTTGAAGCCGTCCGTACACACGGTACATTTCATTGGGTTCGGACGCTTGTTCGCTGCGGATGAAGGTGCACGGACCGACGCGATCGTCGAGACGCTTGGGGGACGGGCTACGTGCGGTCCACCGCTGTGAGGTCTGCAGGTACAGAGAAAGACACCAATAAACAACATATGTAATAATGAATGCCGTGTAATCTTTTCTTCTTTTGTTCTACTAGTAGTTTCATGCGAAGCCTAATTAACATCTGTATTTAGAGGCTGATGAGGAAATAACTATGTTACCTCAGTTTTATTTACAAACTTGTGTTTACATTAAAACTTAAAACGCTAATCGACACCACAATGTACATGCCACGACTGAAACTTATGCTAATGAAACAATAATATCTACATTAGGAAACATAAAGAGTATTATATATCAATGTAGTAAAGAAAATGTATTACATGTTTATCCGTAGGACTCAAACTTAAGTCTATACAAAGTATTCAATATAACTTTCATTGAAGGTTCATTACCGTTCAAATTATATATTATGATTATGTATATAAATATAAATAAATTAATAATATGTAGAAATACGCTTAATGTATTGAAAAGGGCCCAGTAATTGTAACATTATACAAACAGACGTTTAAAAGGCGACACACGTTTGTGTACATTTTGAATATGAGGAATACACATTTAATTACCACATAAAGTTATAACGTTGTATAATTGTGACATTATATAGAGGATATTTGTTTTCGGTGTGATAACTTGTGATATCATCACCGGAAAGGGAGACAATAAATATTATCACGAGCATTAAGTTAATAATCAAACATAACATAGTTGATAAATATTTACTTACAATTGTATTAACATAAATATATTTCGAAATTACAATGGGATATTGGATAGAAATGTTCAGTTAAACAACCGCATGACGTCATTATGTTGACGTCATTAAGTGGTCATACACACCTCGGACGGAGGGTGCTGCTACTCGGTGGCCGCCGTTTCCGGGTGTTGCTGTGCGGACGTCCGAAGAACGCAGCGCTCGGGGGCCGCGAAACCAGGATCGAACTCGGGGGTCGAGAAAAGAGCACGGAGTTTGGACGCGCATGCGCACCGGAAGTGGGGCGTTTGTGGTCGTCTGGCTCGCTTTCCGTCAGCTCGAGCAGAGTGTTAAGAAAAGTGTCGTTCATCATTGTTTCGCTGCTCAAATGTATTTCTCTTAACTAGAAGTTTGTTGCTAATGAAAAAAGCAATAATTAGTTTTTGAAAGGTTTTTTACTCTTTTGTCGGTAAATGACATCCATGTCCCTCCGTTATCAACACTTTTACCACAAATCCATTTTAGCTTCCTTATCTGCTATAACACGAACACCAATTTAGGTTTTGTTTCATTTCAAGACATTCTATATTTCACCTCAGCTAGTGTGCAGGTATCCACAACAAATATACAAACATTATTTTAACTGAGTAGTTCAGTGTTATGCGGTTAGTTTTACATACTCTAACTTATTCACGTATCACAAATAGTATCAATAGCTTCGTAACTTAAATGCCTCAGTCATCTTTTGTACGGATCAATACTGATTGATATTAATGAAAGATTAACCGTATTGTTTTACAACTGTAACGTAAAAACAAGGATTGTACTTGACAGTTTACCACTGAATTAAAATCAATTTAAAGCTACTTGTTAAAAAAAATAATACACGACAACAATGCTAAACATATTAATGTTACACATCCACAGTGTGCTGCTGTCTCTTTATTTAAAAAAGAATATCAGTGAAACTGATTAATGCTCCCCGAAAATGAGCTTTGTCGACAACTGATAAGTTGTTGGGAATGAAATGAGAAAGATATTTTTTGTCAACTAAAAATGAAAATGCATGAAAAATCATCACAGCCGACAGACCATGTAATATGCGCACATCCTCTAGGTAGGGTTGCTGCATATACAGTTTTCTTTAAATCGTGTTGTTATTTCCGGAGATTTCGCGCGGAAACGAAATACTAGGCGGACAGAAGGACCGACAGGACATAAAGGAAGGGCAAAAAGAATGATTAATAAAAAAATGTTCAGAGAAATGCATTTGAAAACCGGAAACTTAATGTCAGTGGAATTAGAATACGGGCGGACGTATACAGCGGCGATTAAATGCTCCCTCTCCGGGAAATCATAAATACATCGTTCTTTTATGTTTTCCAAAATAATAATTATTATTTTCAAACCTTTTAATAATAAGATTACATCAGTTGCTACTTCATGGTTTCGTGTTCCGGTATACTTGCACGTCTCAATAACTTAAATTATTGTACATAATCAGGAATTTCATATTTTTTTATTAGATCAATTACAAATTTAAGACCTGTATTTTTGCAAACGTCCCGTTACATTTAATTGGAAAGGAAATAATTATTACATCGTAATTACTGCTTAATAACTCGCAATTACGACGTAAGAACTCGTCATGACAATTTACTTATATCGCACGTACAACCAAGTAACTCGTAACTACGAGCGCAGCTACAAATATTTGCATCATAAATGCGACTTAGCGACAGAGTCTGACTGAATCGTAATTATCAATTACATAGTCGCAATAAGGAATAACTGAGTTAAAATCACGATTTAGTTCTCTCGGAAATACGACTTAGTATCTCAGAATTTTGACTCACTAACTCGTCATTACAATGAATTTCCGACCTGTCGCAAACGCGCTTCCGAAGATAACCGAGAGTCGGAAAGATTAACGAAAAGCAATGCAACAAGGATGGTATTAGGTGCGTGCGTCTGTAGGACCATATTTTTCACAAATCATATTTTTCACATCTGTGAAAAATAGGATATCATTCTTCACAGGTGTGAAAATTGAAAACTTATTCTTCACACATCACAGTCTTATTCTTCACATTTTCTGTGACGTTTGTAATCGCATCCAGTTTTTTATATGCAATTAAATCATATTCTTTTGTGATCCTCACGCATACACCGTTTTTGGCCAATAGCATTCTTCACACTTTAAATTGTGACAAATGAGATCCTATTCTTCACTTGTGCGTGAAAAATAGGATTTGTCAAAAATATGATCCTACGTGCGCATTCCAAAGTTTTAACGATGCGATATATCAACTAATTATGGTTTTTATGGATTATCAGCAACAACTGCAATATTGCTGCTTTTTGGCATGAAAACGTGACAAATTGATCTTAAATTATTATCATGCAAACCTGCGTGCCAATTTAAGATCAATTTGTCACATTTCTGAACGATAGTCGCACTCGTTACTACGATCATATAACTAAAGGGAAATTTATTTGTTCGTACTTTTCGCTATAACACCATATACCTGGCTCGTTTTTAATTCCATGAAAATCACAATTATTCGCCACAATGCAGTATCCCAACTTTGGAATCGCAGTATGTCAACATAAGACGTATAAGGCGAGGGATTAGATTTGGAGTTTGGTGGTGCGACAGTAATTCTTTTCATTCAAGATAATACGAATTCATGCAAATTGTTTGAATTTAAATTGGAATCATGCGAGTTAAATATAAGTATTAAAATGAATTATTTACATGTATGTAACGTGTAAATATTTCGAAGCATGTTATACAAAATTATATCATAAAAGTATTATATGCATTTCATTGGAAAGGGTAGGCCGAACGAAATCATTATCTTTATTTTTCTTTTTGTCTTGATAGATGATGTGCGCAAACAATGATTATTAAAGATACTTCATTCTGACGTCAAAATGTGATCAGAAAGAGTCAAACAAACATGGCTCGAATGATAAAATGATTTTTCCCATTTTATACATTACGTGTACCTATATTTTATGCCAATAGTAATATCTCAATTTCAGATTTGTTTTACTGCTGTCTACTTGATGCCCGTTTCGTAGACATATTCGCTTTAAAATATAGGTATATATGTATAAACTATTGATTGAACATCTTAAGAATAGTTAAAGCATACAATCTTTAAATATCAAACTGCCGAATAAAACCGAGAAACTTCAAAAAAATGTATTTACTAATGGAAATCGATACGAATATACGATGAATACGATGAATGTGGTATTGTTCGTCACCGTACGATAAGCACGACACACTTCATTTGAACCATTCTGTATGTCCGGTATCAGAGCTAGCTTTCATCTGATTAGAAGTTTCCGGTGTCCTGACATCGGTTAGTTGGTCATATAGTGTTTCATTAATTCATACCTTCATTCAGTCCATCGCGAAGTTGTGTTTCTGATTCGTAAACCATGTATAATTCGATTACAATACTAATTGTGACCTGCATCACAAGGTATATCAAACTGAAATACGTCTTTAAAGGGACTTTTTACGGATTTTTTTAGAAATGCCATTTACAGTCAGATTTGCATCCATTAATAACTTAAATCAAATCACATCTAATGAAAACGTAAATAATGATATAAGGCATGACAAGTATTTTTTAAGACAATACGCAGTGTGAATCGTCTGAACACTGTAACTGTATACATACCGTTGATCACATGATATTCAATAAATAAATTAACACAATGATATAAGTACAGATAATTTGCAATAAGGGGCTTAGAATGAAAATATATATATATATACACTGGTTTGTACAGTTTCGTTTTTGAATATGTCATCAAAATATGTTTCTTTAGAATTGCTCATAGTTACGCGCTCTGAGTCTTGCCTTGACGGTCAATGTTATCTTATAAAGTAGTCATACATAATATTATTTTGTAGTAGTCCGTACATCATTTTTGCTGACGATATTTTCGCGGAAAGTATTATATAAGTTGGATGCAAATTTTATAGAAAGTCTAAAATATTAAATAAACATCGCATTTTGTGTTGTTGTTTGTTTGATGTTGTTGTTTTGTTGTGTTTTTTTTTTTTGGGGGGGGGGGGTCGTGCGTGCGAGTGTTCGTAAATACGTCATTAAGTGATTGAGTTCAACTGGAATGTACGCGCGTACGCGTCTGTACAAGTACCTGCAATTAACGATGACAACGAGATGATAACATTGAATGGATCGTTTCTGTTCGGTTGTTTGTGGTTCCAGCTTATTTGAAACCAGTGGTTTGCACAAGATGTCGTTTGTTTCTAAGACATATTAAGTGGGACATCGGACTGTTTCTATTAATAAATATACGACGGTTTTGCAACGGCAGTCATTAGTCAGAACTTCTGAAAACCTTTAAAACTGAATTCTTAAAATGGGTGTGAGCATATACCTTTAATAAGTGCTTATTAATTTCGTATCGTCTTTAATCAATGGCGACAAGTATGGAGAACATGGCAACTTGCCATCGAGCTTTTTGTTTTAAAGATGTATAATCTATTTATGCGAGCATTCATCCGAGGTATAGTGGTACGATAATTGTTTTCATTAATTCAAACGCTTTTGTTAAGTTGTTCTTCTTAAATACGTGGTGATTAACGCGCCTTACTAATACAGGGTCCAAGAAAGATTGGATATTTGTTATGGATTAAATGTATTTTAAAAAAACTTGTGTGAGGAAACAATTGTTTAAGGTGGTAGCTTAGTAGCTGTATATATAAATGAATTCGATTAAAACAGGATTCAGTACAATTTTATTTCTTACAAGTTATCACATGCCTTCTAAAGAATAGTGGAAACTGTGTTCCGTGATTAATCGGTTGTGTTCTACCTCAATATGACTTTGGAATATGTGGGCATAGTGAAACGTGATTTAAACTGAAACTACGTGTACCTTTTAGGTGTCGATGTAACAAGGTGATTACTTTTGTAAAAAGCTAAAACTATTAATATCTAGTTTTTGAAATCTTTATTTCACATAATAAATTATCAGTATTTGAAACGATCGGCTTGTTTCAAAGGGTTAAGAAGCGTTAAGACGTGCCCTGACAATAAATACACCGTTACCATGTCGTATCCGCGACCAAACTCCCAGCTGGCCAGGTACACGCCAAACGACCACCGAATGTTGTCATCTAGGCCAAGCTCCCAAATGACGCGCTACACGATAAACGACCTCGAGAAGGAACCAGAGCACGAGCTCACGCACATTGAACGCTTGGCTCTCTCGCGGCCAAGCTCGCAGATGACTCGGTACTCGAGTCCCCCACCGTATTCGCGCCACTCCGTGCTCACGAGTCCGACTCAGTTCTCTGGTCCCCAGTCCGTGGTGTCCCGGTACTCAAGAGCGGGCGCAATGACGCCCAACGTTAAACTCACCAAAGGAAACCCAATGAAGTGCAACATCTGTACCAAGAAGCTAGACTATCAATGGGTACTGCCGGGCCTTCATAACTTCTGCACCCATTGTTTAGAGGATTACATCCTCAGACACAGCCGTGGAAAGCGATGCCATTGCCCAATCTGCCGGGCAGGCATCAGGCTTCCCAAGGAGCCAAAGATTCCGCGGATGCCCACCCGCTACCCGATCGGTCCCACGGAGCTGGTTGTGTGCGATATATGCGAGGACAACCCCGCCTTCTTCAAGTGTTCCGAATGTAACGAATACTTCTGTGAGAAATGCAACAAGCTGCATCTGCGCATGAAGATGTCCAAAGATCACCATGTCAACATCATACCATCCATCCGCGCTGTGAACGACAAGCTCAGAATCAAGGTGTACTGCGACGAACACCAGCACGAAGAGGTGAAATTCTTCTGTCGCAAATGCAGCGTCCCAATCTGTAGGGACTGCAAAGTCGTGAGCCACGAAGGCCATCTTACGGAGCCGATCAAGGAAGCGGTGGAGGAACGTAAGACGCGCGTGTCTGCGGCTATTACAACTGCTAGAGGACACATGGCTCGACTCAAGGCCGAGTCGATAGAGATCATCAATAGAAAAGCGGCGCTCGAGGAGGAAACGGCTAACACGACCAGCGAGATAAAGCAGCACTCTCAGAAGATTAAAGACATCGTAGATGAGCACTCTGAACATCTTATCCAGGTGGTCAGGCAACAGGACGACGAGAATATCGCCAAGCTGGACAGCTGCCTGGAGTCGGTGACGAAAAAGATGGAGTCGACGAAGGGTCTGGTAGAAACTGCGGCCGTTCAGATGGATACGGAAAACGACGTAGCGTTTATCAACTCAGCGGGCGAGATGATCAAAAGTTTAAAAGGTTGGCTGTTATAGAACTATTAAAAATTAATTCTTGTTTTGTTTCAACGTTTTTTTAGGAAGAGTCTCTTATTTACATGCTTTGCAAGAAATTTAGTAAATGCATGTATTGACTTGCTTTGCTGACTTCCGTTACTCTCAGTTTGGTCATGGACTGCATTCAAATTA
Source organism: Congeria kusceri (assembly GCA_027627225.1). NCBI lineage: Eukaryota > Metazoa > Mollusca > Bivalvia > Myida > Dreissenidae > Congeria > Congeria kusceri. The sequence goes on along the minus strand of CM051032.1, from coordinate 32,700,201 downwards.
GTGAAATGAATGTATTGACCTGCCTTTCAGCCGCAGATGTCCCCTCGTTCACTGATAAGCTCTGGCGGCGACGTCACAACTTCCAGAAGGGGCAGATAGACGAGATTTCCCTCCAGCAGTCGGTGGGGGAGCTGAAGTTCCTTGCAGAGGGGCTGTTCGTCCCCCTGCCGGCCATAGAGTTGCAGCTCTACTCGAGTTTCGAGTCGGACAAATTCTACAACAACACGACGTCCATCACGACGATGCCGGACGCGAGCGCCTGGGTGAGTAACGGCTACAAGAACAAGCTGCAGCAGTTCGACAACCGCGGACGCGTGATGGCGGAGGACACAACGGAGTTCGACATCGACGACATGACCACGCTGCTGGACGGGACGGTTCTGTTAACGGAGTACGAGGGGAAGTGTATACGGAAACTGGGCGTCACGCATATGGATTCGTATTTCGCGAAGACGGACCTGTTCTTACGCGGGCTGTGTACGTCGCGCGACGGTACCAACGTGATAGTCGTCGGTAACGATGTTCCTATTACGAAGTTCAAGCAGGTGCACGTGGCGAAGATACTCATCTACACCACGACGGGTCAGCGCATCAGGGAGATCCTCGTCAAGCGGGGACTTAGCCTGTTCCGGGTGTGCCACACCGTCAACGGAGACTACGTCATCTCAACGGGTCTTTCCGGCAAGTACCTCGTCATCAACTCGGAGGGGACCACCAAGTACACCTACACGGCGTCCGGGAGTGCGGACGGGGTCGCCTGCGACGCTCACGGACTCACGATTCTCTCGGACCTCAAGGACGACACTATCCACCTTTTGGATAGCAAGGGAAAACCACTGCCATTCACTTACTCGCTGAACAAGCCTAACGCGGTTGCCGTTGACAACCGAGGGTACATTTGGGTCGGTGACCTCCATAAAATACGTATAATGAAATATGTCTAGGAAATTTGTTATATTCGTCGTATATCTCAAGTGAAAACGCGGGAATGTTGGTTGAAATTGTAACATGTGAAAACTACTTTCTTGATAATGATGTTATGAGTCATTCAAGAGCAAATGCAATGATACTCAGAGGTATTGATGGCGGCATTATTTGGTTAGAGTAAGTTTACATGGACTGTTAATAGTAGATGTACGAGAAATAGAATGATCGAGGGATATCACTCATGTTAAAATATTTGTTTATTGAGCGCGTGGAGAGGCAAGTGTCCGCATAGAACTAGAAGTTTGCATTTGTCGGTCCATATTTCATACGTTTCAGATATTGCCTTTATAAAATATGTTGCATAGTAAAGCATGTTCTACCGGTATAACAGAAGATGTTCAGACATTTCTGAGTAATTATTCATTTATTAGGACTTACCATAAATATATGTTGCCCAGTAAAGACCGATCTAGAATGAAAATGTGTAAACATTTCTACGTAATTATTAGGCCTTACCATAAAAAAATGTTTCCCAATTAAAAATGTTCTTTAACTGAATATGTTAAGACACTTTAAGTAATCATTAGGCCTTATCATAAATATGTTTCCCAATAAAGTATGATCTAGAAGTGAACATGTTTGGGCATTTCTAAGTAAGGCCAAAAAATAAATTGTGTGTTTCGGGTAACGGTCTCTAACAGTTGGGTAGGGTCGGGATTGATTTTTTTTTAAAGGCACATTCCGGTAAAAAACATTGAAAATTATCTAAAATCTGACGAATACGGATTTCACGAAAAACAATCTTCGTTAAAAGCTCTTGGGTCGGGGGGGGGGGGGGAATTTCGCTAGGTAGGGTCGGGTTGCCCGAAACACATACTTTTTTGGCCTAATCATGAGGCCTTTCCTTAGAAAAGGCGAACGTTTCTCAGGGAACGTTGTGCATGTCTGTGTTCAATGTTGGTTAACTACTATTAATATGTATGGCGTCTGTGATAAAGCAATGTGATAAATTGTGATAAACTGTGATATATGTGATAAACGTGTAGATCTAGTTGCTCGTATTCGTGATTAATTAGTATGGTTCAATTGTATTTACTTAAATATGAGTTCTTTGTGTTAAAATAAATCATTTGTCTTCGTACTAGAATAAATCATATGTCTTTGTGTTAGATTAAATCATATGTCGTCCATATGTTATGTTAAGTTGGTAATAAAGGGTAGACTAGAAACGCGGGTCCTAAATGATTTAGTCTACCCAGCAGAATCAACAGATTGTTGATCAAATATATCCTCGTATTTTAAGCGATTGTATGTTTAAGAAATAATTTTCGATTTAGAGTTGTTTATCGGCAAATAACAATGGAATTCCAATGCTTAAGATACCGCACCAGAACGACCAACCTTTCTTTATTAGCCGATAAACAACGATAATGCTACAATTATTTCGATTGTAACTTGACCTGACAACATATTCTGCAATTACAATGCGAACTGTATTTTACAGTTTAGGAATAGTTTTTCGAGTTGTTTATAAGTAGTTTAACAACAGAAAATTTAGTTTTTTGTGTATAGAAAACTCTGCGCGTGTCATGCTAGAATCGCAGAACACTGATAGTTATGACGACGTCCATTGGCACCGCGCATGAGTGTAGCGTCTATATATGTGATGACTTTTACCGGTTGCATATGGAAGGAGTGTTTATTATACTTTATTTTGGAAACAATTGCACGATGTCGCTGAGACAAATGAGAAGTATTGTTTTAAATTATTTGGTAAATGATTATTTATTATTTACATTATTGTATTAAAACGTGATATCATGCAATTATTTGCTGCTCATAGTATTTATGTGAGTTAGAGAGACCTGTAAAATTGACCTCTCTTTTTGGAGCTCTCTACATCGCTTCTATAAATTAAATGCTGTTGATATTTACTCATGCGTCTAGTAAAATATATTCCAGAAATAAAATCGGATACTTTGCAACTACCGATTGGCCCGTAACATTTACAGAAATATACACAGCGGTTATACACGAATATCAAAAACGAAATATGTACATGTTGTGTTCAGTCAACACGATTGTTGTCGTTTTCGTAAAATTGTGTTTTTATTTCTAATGCGTATATATAGTTCTTAGATTTTTTCCTATACATCACATGCAGGAAATGTACATTTATGGATTTAAAAAAATAACCCCCTTTAATGCCTTTAATTATGTGACGCAAATTTATTATTGAATCGCCATATTTATTGATAAATAAACGAATTAAGCAGTAGGAGACCAGTAAACATTCCGATTCATTTCAAGCGTTCCGTTAAGATAAAGTGTTATCTATAAGTGTAAAATCATTAAAGCGCTTCGAGTCGATACTTAACGTATAATGTTTCATGCCTTTAGTTAAAGTGCTGCTTAAAACTTCAAAATAATATTTATAATATATTAGCTGTGTATTTATAATAATTTAAACTGATGTGGTTGAGAATTGTACGTATAGTGTTGACAAAGAGGGTTGTGACTGATGATGGCGATAACATTGACGACGCCGACGACGATGATGATGGCGGTGATGATTATGATGATGATAATGATGATGATGATGATGATGAGAAAGAGGAGGAGGAGGAGGAGAATAGAGCTGCAACGATTCTTTTGATGCATCGATCAATCGATTGTGAATCGCCCGATTCGATTATCGATACTTAACCAACCAATGTCAATTCGATTCTCTTTTATATATTCAGACATGATTTGTCATCTAACTATTAATTACAATTATGGGTTGTGTAGCTTAATCATCTAACTTGATCATGGCATCATGGTTGCTGTTATAGTGAACTAGTTACCTAAAATTATCACTGTTTTCCACTGTTCTTATTTGTATTGATATATAAGACACATGCGTTCACATTAATACAATGGCATTAATAATAATTATTGTAGCACTTTCCTATATTGCTAGTGATGAGTCATGACTCCGCAAAAAGATTGTATAAAGGACAGATGTCATCGAATCGAAATATTAAACTAAATGATATTTAAAATCGAAATCGCATCGAGTCATGGCTTAATCGTTTCAGATCTAGAGGAGAAGGATGAGGACGACAAGAAGGAAAATGAGAAGGAGGAGGATTGAGCTGATCGTGTTGTAAACGACGGAATTCATTCTGCTAATGAAGATTTTGTTAACGATGATGGAGAAAATGGTAATGATGACGATGATGAGGAGGAAGGATGAATATGTGGTGATGATGATGATGATGATAATGATGATGATGACGGATGACGACGACGATGGCGATGTTACATCATGTTACCAATCATCGACGTTTTATTTTCGCTCACGATATTGAACGGTAACGTATTGTTAAATATTGCGCGTCGACACGATATGCTTAAACAATAATGTCGCCAATCGATCCGAGTGTTTTTTCCAAATCATTTGGACAAACAAAGTATGTGCTATCAAATTAATTAGCATTCAATACATCACGGGTTGGTGACTTCATTCTGTGGGCGCGTGGATGTTTTGGACATTTTACAAAGAAATATCAGATAGTTTGATATAAAGACGAACTTTGGTACCAGTTCGTGTGGGCATTACTATATTTGACATGTTGGTAGTATAGAACTCAACGACAAGTTTTAACACAATTACGAACAATAGACGATCATAACCTGTGGATTATAGAGACAAAATTAAATGTCCTTAATATTAAGGTCATGAAGTAGTTAAAACGTGCGTGTTGTTTAAAAAAAAGCTAAATCTCACAAATATAGTCTATAGTAACAACCTGTGTGTAGTTTTAAGAAAAAAGCTAAAGCTCACAAATATAGTCTATAAACAGCGATATGGGGTAGTTTGAATTATTTTCGAGACATTCTGCCATTTTTATTCCGGCAAACACATCAACACATCACTACGAATTCCCAGCAAGCAAGCCCAAATGGGCCCAATATGGGCTATGCCTAGGCAAATATACCATATGGACCCCGTGTGGGACCCATGTAATATGTCACTGCCCATTTCGGGCCCATATCGGACCAAGCAAGCAAGCCCACATGGGTTCCCAGCAAGTATGCCCATATGGGTCCCAGTAAGCCATCCCAAGTGGGCCAAATATGGGCTTTATCTGGGCTGATATTCTACATGGGCCCCATGTGGGACCCATATGCATTGTCTTGCCCATATCACACCCAGTTGGGTCCCAGGCAAACAAGCCCATATGGGTCCAAGTAAGAAAGCCCAAATGGGCGCCCAATATTAAGTAAACCCATATGGGTCCCAGCAAGAAAGCATGTATAGGTCGAATGACTAGAGGGACATTTGATATCACGAATTATTAATCAACTTTACAATATTACGCATAATATCAGTGAAAATGCACGTCTTATAATTATATCAGTTAGCATGAGTAAATAAAACGATCAACTGTTCATGTATGAATTAAACTGTTCCTGTATAGGATCTAAGCATTTTGATTGGCTAAAACCAGTACCTGTATGAAATGTCGATGCCTGTACGAGATTAGCGCTTTTGATTAGTCAGTTGAACTGTTCCTATATGAAATTGGAAATATGGAAGATTTTCCTGAGACAAAATGACGCCATCTTGAAATAAATAAAACAAAACATAAACAACCGGATTTGTACAATTTCCAGGGTTAATAACGTATAATGATAACAAAGGTGACTAATAAAATACCTATTCAACTAGTCATTTCATACAGGCACTGTTATTTGGCCTCGGTCAGCTGTATTGGCATTCGCCCTAAGGGATCAGGCCAATACAGCAGCCCTACGGGCTCATGCCAATACAGCAGACCTCGGATAAATAACAGTGCCTGTATGAAATCACGTATTTAATAACATTATAACATTATAATATTCTCTACTTAGACGCATTGTCGATATGTGGCGTGGCGTGAGAAAATTGGCTTAATGCGTATGCGTAAAGTGACGGACTGCACAGGCTGATCCGGGACGACACTTTCCGCTTGTATGGTATTTTCTGTTTCAAGGAAGTCTCTTCTAAACATATATCCACTGTAGGCGGAAAGGGTCGTCCCGGATTAGACAGTGCGGAGTACACAGCCTTATTCCGGACGACACTTTACGCACATGGATTAAACCCGGGTTTCCCACGACACGCTTCATATCTTATTAAATTATTTTAGTGTTGTAATACTGTATTAATCCGTAAGTTTAATAAAATTTTCTTTAAATTAACTACTCACACACATAAGAACATAAAGTGGTTTTAAATCAACGTCCGCGTTTCTTGAATGGACAAACTATGGAAGCGTCCTAGAGCCACGTTTGAAGTTCGTTTTAATTAATTTTAATTACGATCCAGATAAGTCATAATTACAAGTTTGTAAGTCGTGATTACAACTAACTAAGTCATAATTACGTGTTATGAAGTCGTAACTACAAGATTTAAAATTCAACATAGATATCATAAAGTCTTAATAACAAAATACTAGGACGTAACTATGAGTTAGTAAGTTTTAATTTTAATTACGGGACAGGTAAGTTAAAATTGTGAGTTATTTGGCCGTACTTAAGATGATTCAGTCGCAATTACGAATAATCAAATGAAAGTTGAAATTACGAGTTATAAATTCGTAATTACACATCAATGCGTGATTACAGAAACATTGCAAATGAGGAAACAATCCGACTTAGTTCCCACCCTCTTCAAAAGATTCGCAAAATCAACCCATTTTAAAACCGATCCAGAAAAGTTCAGCAAGAATTGTACATACAATTCACCATTTAGTTTAATTTAATCCTTTAAGCTTGATTACGTCGAAAACCTTAGGCTGATAGAGACACTCTCTAGTCCGTTTCCTGGGCAGAACCAGTACTTAGTGTCTTAAGAAAGATCTTGAGAACGCTCCCTGAGTGGGGATCGAACCGCAAGGCAGACACGATATCCACTACCTTGGAGGCTTTAAGTGTTAAAAATATTACTCTCAGTGTCTTAGGCGGAAAAAAAAAGCATTCATGTTTAGTTTTGTAGAGCATTTCTAGTACTTTAATTCACCATTAAATTCACCATTTAAAAAGGCTAAAATCAGTAGTGAAAGGACAAAGAATCGCACACCTGTGTAACAACGAGTTATAAGGTCGCAATTATGAATTATTGAACCATTTTGCGCGCTGGGTGCATCAGTGTGTGTGTAGTTTATTTTTATCGAGTGCACCGGGATTCTCTCCCATATGCCCATCGCCACCAGAAGACTCGCTAGTTGGGTTATTTGGGATAGTGAAAGACGCCCCGTTCCAGAGGTCTTTAGTGCCCAGTGTGAAACACCTACTAAAATGCAACTCCGTGTAAAGTCTCATCCGAAAGAAGAGTTAGTTGATTAGGTGTAGCCAGGGATCGAACCTGCGACCCCTGGGTTGTGAAACTATTGCGTTACTGTTAGACCACTGATCATACACAGAGTGCACCATCTGTATCCTCCTCTGATTTATATCACCGATTGCTCTAAGAGCCCTGGGTCCGCTTTGAATTTACACTTTTTTCGAAAATATAGAGGATATTTGTTGATTTCGGTGTAAGATCGTATTTTATTTCACGAGTGTTCATTGAAAATGATATTTTCAAGAGTGGCGCAGCCACGAGTGAAAATATATTTTTTCTATGATCACGAGTGAAATAAAATACGATCTTACACCGAAATCAGCAAATTTTCTTTTTATTTTATGCTTTTGGACAATAAATAAATAAAATTGCGCGAGATAATCTTAAACGTCACAAGTTCGTGTATTCTGATGTCACAAATGATTCCAAAACTGTCACTCGTTAGTATGGTGGGACAATTGTGTGAGTCATTGTCGCTTAATTATAACTTTGCTGTATTTTATAATGTGTTTTATGTAAACACATGCATGTACATACTGTACATCTATATAAATTGGCCAAGGGTTGTAAACCACTACTTGTAGATCGATGCTATTTATGGAAAAATAGTCCGTGTTATGTTATATTTTCACTGCAGTAAAAATATAAAATCTTATATTTTCACTGCTCCAACAGTGAAAATATAAAATTTTATTTCACCAATAAAATTCGATATTTTACTGAAAAGCATATAATAAAATTTACTTTTCTCGGTATTCAGAATTGAAATATATTGACAATAATACAGTATTACATGCCTTATCGGACCATAAAACAATCATTATACGTAGTTCACATTGTCTATACATGTATACTTGTTGATGTTGTGAACGACATTGACAGTCACTATTAATACAACCTACAGTAAAATATGCATATAATATAAAGAATAAAACTTATCCGTTTTATTCACGTTTGTTACATGTGGCACTGATCGTTGTTGCAGTGTTCGAATTGTTAAAGCTTATCTCTGCTTTATCATCAGCAGTATTTCCTGCTTTCACACATGTCTTCGGGGTCATTATGTTAGGTCACTGACCAAAGCCTATAACTCTGACGTGCAATTTAGCAGAATTATGCCCCTTTTTGTACTTAGAAATTCAGGTTAAAGTTTGCGTGCAACAACTCCATATCTCTATAACTACTACAGATATTAAATTGCAACTCTACACATGACTTTAAGCTTATTATATATAAGGTTACTGACCAAAGCCCATTACTCTGAACTGCACTTTAGCAGATTTATGCCCCTTTTTGTACTTAGAAATTTCAGGTAAAAGTTTGTGTGCAACAACTTCATATCTCTAAATATAATTCTGATATTCAATTTAAACTTCACACATGTCTTCAGTGTCATCAAATAAGGTCACTGGCAAAGGCAAAAAACTGTGACCAGCATTTTAGCAGAAGTATGCCCATTTTTGTAGTGATAAAGGAAAATAACTCTGACGAAGCGGTTGAATAGTCTTGCGCACAGTCCTGAGACAGCTCTTGTTACTACTTACATTTATATTCCAGTTATGAGCTTCGTCGTTTCTTATATTTTGAGAAGTTATTTTCTCGTCGATTGCATTGTAAGCGGTAAGAACCTCAATTTTGTTTGATCTTGAATAAATGCCATAAGACATAAATGTAAGATTATAAGTAATTAATTTAATGTATGGACTCCGTTGAAGAACTAAATGATATATGTACATATAGTTGAATGCAGTTTCATGATTGATTGCATATACCAATTTATAATAGTTTAATTATGACAGAAAATAAAAGCTTTGATAGATACATAATTTTATTTGCGAACTTCTGTATTTGGCGCTAATTGGCAACACCGTCAGGTACTCAAAATACTCCAACATTTGTTACATAAATAACACTGTTTTAACAATAGATCATAACGTAAAATAATGCTGTTTGATTCACGACAATGGCAGCTAAACCGTATATCTAAATTGTTCATTTTATACTTCAATATGCATGGAAGAAAAAATAGATTAGGCTAATTAAGGTTGTACAACTCTATTGGCAATATTTCAAACCTATTTTTAAATAGTATTTCCATTATCTGTATTACATCACTGATCTTATTACAAATTTTGAGGGTAGCTTTCCATGCAAAAAATTATTTTTTTGAAAATGTTCAGGACAACACCTTGTTTCATTTTTCATCAAAATTCATTTAGCCCTATGGATGAAAAAAAACTCAATTATAGTTGCAAATATATCCAACATGTTGGAGTCTGTTATACAAGTAATGATCGAAGATTATAAAATAAGACAGCATAAGGCGTTAAAGAAGATAAAAACATTGATTTTTATCAATTTTCTATGGTAGCTCAGCATAAACTTGAAGCTGACGAAACAGATAAAATAATATGTTGTTTAAAAGATTTTGGTTTTCCTGGACTGTTATGCTTTTTTTCAATACAATATTTTTATTTATTTTTTATCTATGCAATATATTTGACTGAAATAAAAAGTAAGAACAAAAAATTACCGTGTACTTTTTGAAAAACTTTTTAATACACCATTTATACCAGTTAAACCGAATATATAATAATTAAAAGTTATTATTTCAGTCAAACAAACTTTTTTTTCAAAATTCAGTTCCCTGGGGGTACACAACACCCACACCCTGCAACGTTTTGAGTGGGACAACACACCTTACATCCACGATTTATTATCTGTCTTTCATTTAATCTTCATGTCAACAATATATATGCTGGTAACTGAGGCTGTACATGCTGGTAATTTAGGCTGAATCTTCATCAACTGGCACAGTTTGAAAAACATGTGTACTGTGTTGAGCACCAGGTTTGACCCCCAGGGAAGCATTCCGAGTGATTTGTGGCAACTCTCTTCCTTTAGCTGCAAAACTAATTTTAAACAATCCGATAACTGATTGTTGTTCAATACATATTTAACAAATATACATACAAAACTTTCCAGTATACGTGCAACCAAACCTGGTAAGTCATATGTTTCAGTGTTAGGTAAAATTAATGTCAAATCTGGGTAATTACTGAAGGGATCCGTTTTAGTATGCTGATCATTAAGAAACACTGGTGCACACATTGATAACCAAAATGGCACACATGTTAAGTATAAGTACTCAACTATTAAAGTGCCTAGAGGCTTCAGAACTAAGGAATGACACATCACCATGTACTTCATGACTTGTATGCGCATTTACTGACATGTATAGAAATATGGACAAACACAAATACATGTAAATATATTTCTTGTATTAATATACTAATTGTACATTTAAGCAATACAATTTCGTAGTGCAATCATTAAATTGAAAAGCATCACATTATCCTCTAATGAATTTCGTTCTGATTTTATTGACAATTATTAATATATTCAGAAATTCCTGAATAAAAATACAAGTCTTTCAATTCCTTGTCTTACTTACATGTGTTTCGTCTCCTTATTATCAGGATTGAAGCTGGTTCATCATATGTACGATCTGGTGACCGTTATTTATTTTGTTTGGCTCCGATTTTCATTCAGTAAGCATTCCCTTTTTGCTCGTATTTATAATTTTCCTTTGACAGTTGCTTTTGTTTATACCACGAAAAATATGTGACTTCTGATTGCTTTCGGTTTCGATTCAATAAATTTTCCATTAATATGTCAATATATGTATTTGTTTGCATTTCGTCAGAAGTATATTTATGCTACAAACATGTATAAAATATTGTGATTGTATAAAAGAATGTACTTACATTAAACATATCATGTGTTCGACAAGAATCGGAACCAAACGGGCATATTACGAACTGGGTAACACAATTTTCCGATAGTCACCGATATCGGCCGATCTTAGAAAAAACACGCGGGAAATGATTAGAGTTGTACTACCATAATTGTGTGATCTATATTTATAACCAAATAAACGGTGTAATATATTGTAATTTTTGGTCAAATGAGTCAAAGCTTAAAAAAGAATAAAGCATCAGAAATATAATAATTATACTATCGGTTTCAATGTTTGTGCTAGGCTGATTGCTGCATTATTGACGTACAAATTTATCCAATTATTGATGGGTCCTTCTCTTCTTCTTTCAAAAGAAACCCTGAAAAGAACGAGTAATGTTCTCCATAGACGCCCTCTCCAGAATCCCAATTAAGTATGGAAATCACGTCACCACTGTTGAGATCCAGAACATAGCTACCGGCGCTTGTGTCGTAATTTCCACTACCACCTCCACCAACATAAATTTTACAAACCAAATGTCCATTGCGAACCAATTGGAAGTGGTCGTTATGTCCAGGGAATGATAAAATTGTTGACATAAACACGTACACACCAGCGACTGGTGCAACGAATCCTCCCAGATGCGGATTATAGGCCGAGCCTGCGTTGGTAATGACATTATCAAACTTAAGGTTTTGACCAACACCAAGATTCATGGCGTGATCGGTCAGCGTAGCAAAGAAAGCAACTAAATCTGTTCCAGCATGTCGTCGTTTTTTAACGTTTGGTACGTTTGCATCACGTCCTACAATACATTATTATTATTTTTATTATTATTTTTATTATTCTCATCATCATCATCATTGTTATTATTACAATAAATCCTGTCAAAACCGAACGTCATCGCGAAAATCACACAGATTTTCAGAGGTATTCGGTTTACTCAGTGTTTCCCTAAAACTTCATTATTGCAAATAAATGTATATGATATTTAATAAATGTATATGACTTTAAAAAAAATACACGGAAATATTATAAATAATACACACACGCAAAAACATTTACTATAATATTCATAAAAATTGTGATTCAAATCGTAAATATAGGGATGGGACTCGTCGTTAAAAACAAAATTACCAATATGCAAAAGAAATGCATATGTTTCGAAACACTACTCTTTTCGGAAATGGTCCTTCGTATAGACCATAATTTTTTTTCTTGTGTAATATATTGAGTATAGACCACAATTTATGTTTTCTTATGTAATCAATTGTTGAACACAGACGCAAATTATGCAGATCGGCACAGCAATATTATAAAATCGTTACCAAATAAACAGACCTTCTTATGCATTAGGTTTTACACACAAAAACAATCAGAGAGCACTGAAACATAAACATCAATGTGTATTCACATGTTGGTATTTTCAAACCCTGGCTGGCTGCTAGCGTGTGTTGTCACCAAGTGGCCCTGATGTCAAATGAGATAACGATAACCCGGTTAACACCTCTTTGGTAAAGCCAAGTGACACCAGACTGGACACAGTCGTTCGGTTTATTACGGGTCTTTACTGTTCAAAATTGTTCGATGTTCGGTTTACGCAAGCTTCGGTTTATTGAGAATATTTTTTATATGAAATAAGAAGGAAAAAATCGGGACTGACGCATTAGTTCGGTTTAGACAGGATTCGGTTTTCAGTGGGTTCGGTTTGGAGAGGTTTCACTGTATTATTATTATTATTGTTATTATCATCACCATCATTATCATCACCATCACCATCATCATCATCATCAAAAACAATATTACTATTAGTGTTATTGTTATTATCATTAATATTGTTATTGTTATTATTTTTAATTTTATCAGTGGTCAATAGTTGTTCATTTTATTTTGATAGAAATGAAACACGAACCTTTATTTCTTTGTGCGATTTTGACGTTTTGTTTGGTGTGGAACCTCATGAACTTGCTCGCTTTTCCGGTATCTTGAGTCAGGGACATTGTAACATTTTTATTAGCTTCACCGTCCAAAACATTTACCCCATCCTTGATATGGTCCGTTTTAGTTTAACTAATAGCATGTTCATAGTTCTGGTGTTTGTCTTCCAAAATGTAAATGGCCGCCCATATCGACTGAATTTGTCCCTCACAATTCGAATAAGACTTCTTTAATTGACGATTTTCAAATTGCAATATTTCTACATTCAGTTGTATTTTATTTATTTTTTCATCGTTTTGTCTTTGAATCTGTTGCATTTCATTTACGGAATTAATCAGTTTGCTGATTTGTTCCTCTTGTTGTTGTTGGTTCCGCCGTAGATCATTTATTACATCATCCTTTTCTTTAATACGTCCCAGTACCTCTGTCAACAGGTCATGGTCAATGACGCTGGCTTTCCGTTCAGGATAAACCGACAGAGCCTGAGTGGAACACAAGTAACACACAAGAAAACAAACTAGTGCTGATATCATTGTGCGTGTTCTCTGCCATTCGCATGTATGAACATCGCAATATATACGTCTTCTAATGGACACCAAGATGTCATGAATGCTCAGATCGCTTACCTGAGTAAGTATGGAAATGACGAAGGCCTTCTGTGATAGGAAATGATTAAGCATGAGAAGTATAATATTCTTGAATGATTATCCTTTTGACTAAGCCATTTACTAAAAATAATTTTTTGACGGAAATCGGACAACGGACGATGCAGCAAATACACTATACCAATAGCTCACAAAGCACTTTGTGATCAGGTGAGCTAATACTGGAACTGATAAATACAACTTGACTGATAAGGTTGATACAGTTTATTTAGACTGACATATTTAATAATGACACGTTTTTAGAATGTTTCTGTTTGCTTCTATCTCTCACGTATGTAATTATTCCACTAAAATATTACTATGAGTATGTGGTTCATGTTTTGGCAAATAAGAAAAGCGAAAGTGACTGTTTTATAATTTGATGCAAATCATCAGTTATTGTTAAGATATTCATCAACATTATGCTTAATCAGATCACACGTTAGTGAGATAAATGTGCGCTACATATTAACAAATAATATATATATAAAGTTAAGGTATTATTCAAATGCATTCTTATTTTTGATTTATTTCGTCATATCCTACACTATTCGGTGCAGCTACTAGCAATACGACGCTTCCTGAGTTTGTCGTTTACCAATCAATCCGACGTTCTTAAAATCAAATGTAATGAGAGTATTTTGCCATTACGGTATGTATCGAACAAACATCCCGATGTCGAGAAGATGTGGGAGTGAAAGGTTTGAAAGAGAAAGAAAGCATTCTTTAAAATTATTTTTAAAAAAAATAGGCATGATTTCCTTTCATAAGCCAATGAACTTACCTCATTCACTTATTATTAAAATTAATTAGTTTGAACAGTATCATTGTTTTGGAATATAAAGATTGCCGTATTAAAACAAATATTTCAATAATTTTCAAAAGTGTTGTAGGTGTATCAAAAGTGCTGTTGGTGTATCAAAAGTGCTGTAGGTGTATCAAAAGTGTTGTAGGTGTATCAAAAGTAGTGTTGTAGGTGTATCAAAAGTGTTGTAGGTGTATCAAAAGTGCTGTAGGTGTATCAAAAGTGCTGTAGGTTTATCAAAAGTGTTGTAGGTGTATCAAAGTTTCCATTGAAGTGCGCAATTTTGTAGGAGTTCGAATCTTGTTTGAACCATGTATCCAAAATATATCGCCTTATATATACCTTTTTTTAAAACTATTCCACCAATATATTATTGCTTCACGAAAGATATTTTTAGAGAAAATTGGTAATATGCCTTGTTTAAATATGCGCCTATATTTATGCGAAATACCGTCGAGTCGATATACCCCTTCAGCATGTAAGCCTATTGTGCATTATGAGTCTTAAGCGAAATCCCTTATCTATTGATCGTGAGGAACAGTCACGATTTCAACCAAAATGCCAGTAAAGATGTTATGATGTACTTCGACAGGTCAAAAGATGTCGATATATTTAGAACAACAACTACGGCGGCATAGATGGGTCATCTTGTTATTTTATTTGTCACATGCTCACTTGATATCTAACCAATCACAGTAGAAATGATCTGAGTGATCACTGTATAGAAATCCATCTGCTATCGATCACATTGACACATTTAAAATTGGACAACAGAGTGTTGAGGAATGTAGTTGTCGTTTTAATGATGTATAACAAAGATGTTATTCTGTTGCTACAGTGCGCGTTAACCTTAACCATTGACTTACTACAAAGTAGTTACATTTATTGTTATCTTCTATTTTAACATTTTGACTCATGAACGAATCTTAATTATAAAATTTAAACCGTGTGAAACTCCAGCTGCGAACACTATAAGGCAAAATTTGGAACCATCGCGTTTGCATACAAATAAACACTGTCAAGAATAAGTTTACAGTAAGTCGGGAATTACTGAAACTCATATAATTTTTATATGACAAACTTAAATATTTAGAAACAACTTGTTTGCAGATAACACAAAGTACGTCATTCCTTTCTTGGTTTGCTAGAATTATTATAATTTATGTTTAATTGTATTCTCTTATCCATCGTTCTTGAGGAACAGTCACGATCTCAATCGTTAGCAGTAAGTTGAGTTGATGTACTTAAAGGCCCTGTCACACTGTGACGAATTTGAGCTACGAGTTCTGCCGAGTTGTAATTCGCCAGAACTCGCCTGTTGTGTAGATCTTGTACACATGCCGTTCTATGTCGCTGTGATGTCTTCTAATGTCGTCTTATTTCTTCAGAACTCGCCAAGTAGCCGCGATAGTTTTAAACCGTTTAAAATTCTAATCACTTCTCGGTGACTTTTTTTCTCTACACGACGTGTCGAAGACATGTCGAAGGAATCTCGCGCACTCTCGAACACATTTCGTAGACATGTCTCCCCTTGTCGTAGCGTTTCGCCGTGTATTATCGTTCTTCGACATAACACGAGTTTGCTGCGAGTTTGGGAGACTTGCCAACGACATATACTCTTGCACATGACGCCACAAGTCGTACAGACCTGTCCACACTCGTACATTCTCGAAGACAAGTCTTCGATTGTCGAAGAGATATCGTACGCATATCGTACTAATATGTTGAAGAGAACTTGAATAAATGTCGGCTTGAAACGATTCCGCGACCATCTCGTCCACTTCACGGCGAGTTATAAATCGCCAGAACTCATTCAAAACTCCAAGCTCAAATTCGCCACAGTGTGACAGGGCCTTTACAGGTAAGACGATGTTGACTTATTTAGAGTAAGCTGCGGTCGGTATTTTGCATAATCTTGAAAATTTCATTTAGGAAGAGTATATTTACTTGTATGAGAAGTGGCTTATGTATGCAATACATTTATCAGAGCATATAATTATCTACATTATTGTATAATTCGATCACATTAAATGTATGTTATGAAACCTATAATGAATACTCTGAATTATAATCCTAGATGATTATAAATATTATATAGATGTTCAATGTCATACTTCTCGCGGCCAAACTTAGAGCAACGTTGTTTTGATAAGCCGGCTAAACAAAGTTATCGGTTTCATCATTTCGCTGGATTATAAAAGTTTCACATTTGCAAGAATTCGTAGAGTCAAATGAGAAAGATTTAAATACGGCGAACTACATCAACAAAAACATGGTTATCGTATTATGTGTCTATATTTGTGATTGGCAAATTGCTACACTGTGCATGTTCATATTTATCCAACAACAGCAAGATCCTCCTCCACTTCTTTGTAAACAAACCCCGAGAAGTACGAATAATTATGTCCATGGACGCTCTCTCCAGAAACCAAATTGTGTATGGCAATGACATCACATTTGAGACAGATGACATAGCTGCCAGCACTTGTATCGAAGGTACTAGTTCTTGCACCACTGACATTCATACTGCACACGGTATTTCCATTTCGAACCAGTTGTCCCGGGAATGACATCAGTGACACATAAACACGTAAACACCGGAAAGTGGGGCAACAAATCCTCCCAAGTACCGATTATACGCCGAACCTGCGTTGATAACATTATCAAAAAGAATAATTTGATGAACGCCAATATTTGCGGCGTGATTGGTAAGCGTGGCAAAGAAAGCAAGCAAATCTGTCTCTGCAAGACGTTTTCCAACGGTTTGTGCACTGCAATCGCCTAAAACTATTAATTATCATTATTATTATTATTATTAGTAGTAGTAGTAGTAGTAGTACAGTAGAACCTGTCTAAACCGAACGGCGTCGGGACCGGGCGGATCGTTCAGTTTTCAGAGGTGTTCGGTGTACCCAGGTTTTTTTTTTTTATTAAATGCCATTTCCTTCAAAAATGTATTATCTATTTTATACGTTAATTAGAGTGTATAATAAGAAAACAACAGGTTAATGCTTACACTTTTATTATTGATTATTGTTTTCATTATATGCAAATAAAATGTATATTTGCACATAAAACGACATTCCAATTATCAATTACAGAAATTCCTGAATTCAACGCACAACTTATTTACATCTGTTTAAATAAGGTATCAATTGTTAACTGTTTTGATTAGTTTTTAAACATATTTATTTTAGCTCGTTTGTACCTCTAGCCTTGGGCTTATAAAGATCACTTCAATCGAAATATTACCAGAATTTACTAAAATTATGTATACATTAATTACACTGTTCTGAAACATAACATTTTACACTGTACGTATATTTCAGCATAAACCGGTCCGAATAATCTGCATTTCACAAGTTGGTCATTGTCGTATCACTAATCACTAATCACTGATCACTAATTGCGCCACTGTCCCGTTATCACCATGGCGATCATGCCTTTTGTGTTTATTTGTGTCACCATTTATCGGGTTCACGCCTCTGCGGTATCGCGAAGTGACACCTGGCAGGATACACCATTCGGTTTATTCAGGTTTTTTTAAGGTATAATGAGATCACATTTGTGGTAAAATCGTTCGGTATTCGGTTTGGACAGGGTTCGGTTTATTCAGGTTTTTTGGTATATAAAATAAGAAGGAAAAAAATCGGGACCGAAACAGCCGTTCGGTTTTCACAGGGATTCGGTTTTGACAGGGTTCGGTTTGGACAGGTTTCACTGTAGTAGTAATAGTAGTATATTGTATGAATTATTAATGTTAAGTAACATAAAACCATTGTCTAGTCAATGTATATATGTATTGGAGTGTCCGGCTGTACAGCGATAAACTAGAGGGTGATTAAAAAGTAGTCAAGTATGCGTTTTAAAAGTATGGTTCTTTTAAAATTGTCTTCCATTTTAAATCGAAGTATATGGATATTAAGTTTATCTGGTTGTTTTAATTTCCGATGTCAACATATCTGTTGTACGACCGTACATACACTCTTAAAAATAATATTGACGAACAGACCTGATGTTATTGGTCTATTTTCGTCACGTTTATTGTTTATTATTTATTGAGTGTTCTGCTTATTGAAAATTTTGTTGTT
Organism: Congeria kusceri; assembly: GCA_027627225.1. Taxonomy (NCBI): domain Eukaryota; kingdom Metazoa; phylum Mollusca; class Bivalvia; order Myida; family Dreissenidae; genus Congeria; species Congeria kusceri. The sequence continues at coordinate 32,681,684 of CM051032.1, read as the reverse complement.
GCAGCATCTCGAATAATTGACGTGATAGAACTGTGATTCTAGGTATCTGCGAATTATTTGACAATGGTATACGCTTCGATAAGTTTGTATTTGCAGACAATGGTTCCCTCCTGGTTTTGTGTTTTATGTTATGGAAACGTCATGCAGTTTGAATGAGATTCTCTTAATTTTCTATTTTGAATTCGCATATAATCAACATCCTTTCGTAGTTTATAGTTGCCTGCTGATGTTTTTGATTCTGACGAAGTTCGTTAACAGTGTGTCAGTTTGCATAAGAAGCCTGTTAATATTGTCCTCGTGTATTTTTTATTCCCACGTAGCTCTTCAATTGCTGCATCCTTTTCGTCAATACGTTTCAATAATTCTTTTAGAAGGTCATGGTCAACACTAATAACATTTCCGTATGGATGAAATGAGAGAGTCAGTCCGCGAAGAACATAAAGCTCCAGGCATGATCGAGACTTGAATTGAAAGCACTGTGCCTGTAATTTGACACGGAATAAAGACCCCCATTTTAGTGAAAACAGACTCTTTGTTGATAAAAAGTTATATTGGTTGACTTTTTTCAATAAGAACCCGTTGCTAAATCTATACTGTATTGTAGTAGTATTGGTGTAGCAATAAGTAATATTGTTTTATTCAATTGTTTAATTTGTACAAAGGAACATATTTATGTCCAATGCGGACGTGAAGGCTTAAAGTGTTACTTGAATTACTCTCAACATCTTAAGCGGAAAAAACTTTCGTTTTTAGTTTTCAAGAACAGTTCTAGATCTCAATTCAGTTTCAAAGTACGGTGAAAATTAAGTTGAACAAATTAAGAATCCTTAAATACTAAGTCTTACAGTGTAACAATAGCATTCTTTAAAAAGTTGGTATTCCAAATAACGAACGCAGTTGATTAATTTAATTTACCGTACAAATGTGTCACTGAAACACAATTTACATGAAATTGTTCTTGAGTACTAACTGAACTTTAAACATAAGTTTACAAGCCTGCATGCATGTTCTAGGACGGCATAAAAAAATAGCTGTAATTGTTTTTCGAGTTTGCAAGAATACCGGTCATTTGGAGATGTATTTCCCAGAAAATATGCAAAACAACGCGCCATTTTCAACTACTTTCAGCAAATTTAGAAGCCTTTAGCTATCATGGATACAGGCACGCTAACATTATGCAATGCATATCGAGAAAACCTGTTATGTGTGATATTTACAAAGTAATATTAAAGGGAAATATACACAGATTTTCGTATGAATGAAAAATGCCATTAAATGTCTTAACTGCAAAAACTGAAGCATCCGAACTAACCAAAACAAAATATTATACCATATTCAAGAGAGTTTTCTTTGTTTTGACGTATACGATAGCTGTGATATCACTGGCGGGCGGAGCCTAACCGTGCAATAAGTAGCGTGCGTATAAATTACAAATACATTTAAATCTACCGCACGCTCAATATGGTATAAACCACTTGAGCATACTTTTAGCTCAATATGTTAATTATTTAACCTCGCCCTGCGGACTCGTTAAATAACTAACATATTTCGGCTTAAGTATGCTACTACTATTACTTATTGCTTAAATAACACACAATAATAAATTTTAGGTAAAAAATCTCATGGGCTGACACAAATATCAAAGAAAAAAGTTCGCTTCCGCCAGGGCTCGAATCTACGACCTCCGCGATCAAACAAGAGCTGTCAGAGGACAGCGCGCTCGACTATTCAAAGTATTTCAGTTGGTACATATTTGGGAAGTGGAAGGGGCATACATTTGTTAAAATACAAAGCTGAGTTATGGCAATTATTTTATCAACTTATTCAAAGTTTTAAATAAATACTTTATGTAGTTTAAAAATTATAAGACTTTGGAACAACACCTTTTAACCCCAAACTCTGTGTGAAAAGTGGCATACCTCTGTCAAAATAAAAAAGAAAGAAATTGGGGATTGTTACACATGATGCTATAGTTGATTACACAGATGTATTCCAGGTATTCAAGTGAATACCTTATGTAGTTTAGAAATTAGACTTGAATAAACTTTACATTGAAAATATATGTGAATGGGGGCATAACTCTGTCAAAATACAAAACTGGGTTTTGGAGATTGTGGCACCTGATGATGTAGTTCATGACAAAGGTATATTTAAAGTTTCACGTTAATAACCTATCAAATTTGAAGTTATAAAACTTTTAAATATAAACTTTAACCAGAAAATCAATGTGAAAAGGGGCATAACTCTGTCAAAATACAAACAAAATACAAAACAGAGCTATGGAGAATGTTAAACTTGATGTTGAAGTTGATGATAAAGGTACATTCCAAGTTTCAAGTGAATAACGTGTGTAGTTTTGAAGTCAGACGACTTTTGAACATAAACTTTAACCAGAAAATCAATGTGAAGAAAGGACATAACTCTGTCAAAATACAAAACATTATGATGACAAAGGTACATTGCAAGTTTCAAGTGAATAACATGTATAGTTTTGAAGTAATAAGACTTTTGATTATAAACTTATATAACCAGAAAATCTATGTAAACAGGGGACATAACTTTGTCAAAATACAAAATAAAGTTATGGGGAATATTGCACCTGATGCAGGAGTTAATGACAAAGGTATATTCTAGGTTAAGTTTCAAGTGAATAACTTATGTAGTTTTGAAGTTACAAGACTTCTAAATATAAACTAACAAGAAAATCTAGGTGAAAAGGGGGCATAACTCTGTTAAAATACAAAATAGACTTATGGGGAATAATGCACCTGATGCTGGAGTTAATGACAAAGGTATATTCTATGTTTCAAGTGAATAACTCTGGTAGTTTTGAAGTTAAAAGACTTTTGAACATAAACTTTAAGCTAGATCAGACGCGACCGCCGACGCCTGGGCGAGTATGAAAGCTCACCTATTCTTCGAACAGTCGATCGAAAAAGTGAAACGCTAACCACTCGGCTAACCGGATTTCCATGCACAATCGTTTAATATTTATTCTACCGGTATATGTGATACACGCGTTATGCAAAATACCGACGAAAAGCGTTACAAACGTCCCCATTTATTTTATGTCAGGAGTATGTTTTTTGGCTTCTTCGTATGTAATGTACTTTTTCTTTTTGGAACCTGTGACAAACAAGAAATGTCTTTAAAAAAGACAATCGGCGTTGAAATTAATATCGAGATGTCATGTTTGTCCTAAATATAATAAAAGAGGACCAGGATGATCGGTTACGTGAATTATCAGACCCCAGATTTTTCGGCCTCTACTAAGGAGACTTCTCGGACCCCAGATTTTTCGGTCCCGACAAAGGGTCCATTCGACGTTAACTTGTTAAATTACTTTTTAGTTTTGTCCTTGGGCAGCATTTTGTAAAAAACTTATCTGCACGTGTTTTGTGACTCTATACTATGAGGTAATGACCATATCTACTAAATCAGCGACTTTCAACCTTCTACCTGTAATATTTGTATATTTGTAACATAAAATCGACAAAGTATGAATTTCGCATAACGTATTTTATTGTAACGTACCTTCCGTTTTGTTTCTTTAACAATGATTTTCGTTTAATTGGGGATCTTTACAATAGTTTATTTCACAAGGAAGAAACTAATCAATGGTTTATTGAAAATACACACCATGCATGAATTTATTAACGGGTTTCGTTTTTTTAATTAGATTTTGATGTAACGTATCTTACGATATTTTTTTTTACTTTTCCAATCGTCAATTGTTATTCACCTCTAAAAATTAAACAGTTTATTATTCAAAACTTATCGGAGTTTATCCATATTTTAGCAATAGTAGACATACGATTTTATGTCGTACTGATAATATTAAACTATTATTATATACCTGTTTAAAATCTTAACAAAATACATGCTTTATCAATCGGTGAAATACATGTCGACATATAAAAAATCCCGTATTATGCTACTTGTTATTTTTCCGATCCCGTATTACCATACTAGCCGGACTACTTTTTAATGACGTCATCATAGAGTTATGTAAACAAATATAATCTATACATACAGTGATTAGTCAAAATTGTAGTTTTTAAACAAATAAAATATATGGAACAGTATTAGTTTAAAAATTACATTATGGTTTCTGACGTTTTTCATTCATTAAATTCTTGCTCCGCTTCTTGCCATTCTTGCTCTTCTCTCATAATTATCTACCAAATGTTCATATTCTTCCATTTCTTAATTGTCTTCCAAATGTTCCTATTCGCGACATTCTTCCACGTCTTCCTTCTCTTCCAAATGTTCCTATTCCTAACATTCTTGCTATTCTTACCTCTCTTCCATCTGACGTTTTGTTGCTACATTGTACACTATGACATGTGTATAACTTAAAAACAGCTTTAAACATTCGTTAAATATAACAAATCAAAAATGAACAAAGCAGAAACAGCACATGTAAGTAAGACGAATACAGAACGTCATAATGACCAATGTAATAATGAAGCAATCATATTATTACATCAGGTGGCGCTTCTCTCTCATCGTCGGCAGTTTCCGTATACGTACTCGGACACAACTGCGAAACTAACAAATTCTACGAACCCCGGTAGAATCGATTTAACGTTTAGTGTTGTGTGACGTACCCCATACTTGATTAGGTGGCAAGGTCGTAAAGCATTATTAAAGGGGGTGTATTTGTATTGTGTTTTTAAACGATTTTAGTCGATATATTATGCGCCGATCAATGATTCAGACATTAGACATTCCGAATGATTTCAGGTCCTGGGGTATTTAGATCCCGGTAATATAGGACCCCGAGCCATTAGATAGACATAAAAAATAGCATCTCCCACTGAGGGGATTTAGACAAATATACTTGGCTCTAGGGTGGGGAATTAGACCCCAAAATCAAAATTTGTCAAATTCCCCTGGGTCGGCCAGCCGCCCCGCACCCTTAATGGGGGAATATTGATAATGCATTATTGCTACTAGAAAAATATATATTTATCCTGCTACTAACCCAAACAGTGACCTAATAAAGCGGTGACCGTATAAACTTGTTGATTTCCGGCAGTAGATCACGTGACTGTGATATATATGGTCAATATGTATTCCTACGCGCCGGATAACAACATTGTCGAGAATGACACAGCATAAAGTCTACTTACCAGAGTTTTTCATCGATACAAACTTTGTGTTGTCTAGTTTAACAGAGTTAACCAACAAATGAGTTGTTTGTCCTCACAGTCCATTTAACTGGTTAACAACAACTTCCTTCCAATTCCATTCCATTTCAACACATTTGAGTCTGATGCAAGCGGTTTATTCTTTGTGGATAGACTTTCTTTGGTCAACCAACAGTGCATATTCATCAAAGAAATAACCTTTTATATAAATTTCCGATGAAAAGAAATGAAAAAAAGTTATCAAACTTTTAACGTAGAACTAAACATTTTATGATTTATTTCACTTTTAGTTACACTGTTCTCCACCCACAAGTGGCACAACTATCCGAGTAAATCGTAGAAAATTGAAAAGGGATCAATCTCATCGTTTCCATTCGCGGCAAATATTCGCATACACTTTTTATCTGAATGCTATTGCATAATATAATCCATCTAAAACACAGAAACACTAAATATTTATTCCGATTTCATGTATTTTAAACTGCAAAACATTCGCGTTCTGGTTTGACTACCTTGTGTAAACTTACAACTCAAAGTGTATGACGTATTGGTGTGACGTAATTTAACTCTTTGAAAACCAATATAATCTGGTTTAAAACAAAAGCAAATTGACTACGTCATTTTCGTGTCGTATCAGCAAATAAGATTTATTAATATTTTACTTTTGCTTTTTGAAAAAGGTGATTAAGAAATAGAGAACTAATTTTTCCGGGTAGTACGCATTCATGCAAGCGAGTTATTAGGTCGTGGCCCGTCTAGATTTTTTTTTTAATTTAAAACTTTAATTAGTGTTTGGTGTTATTGAATAGAAATCAGGATAAATAGAATACACGGTAGGTGCCGGGAAGGAGAAAGTTTATCCGGTTCGGCCCGAAAACAGAAATAGGGCTCGCTAAAGCTCGCCCTATTTTCATTTTCTAAGCCTCACCGGATAAACTTTCTCCATCCCGGCACCAACCATGTATTCTCTATATACAGGTATATTTTTTACTAGATCTATCTAGCGAACTTTGTGAAAACTTGTTTTGTCAATGTGTACATGCACACCCTTGGGACAGGCGAAAATGCTGAACAACTCGGTATATATGAGGTTGCCAAAAGACAACTATTACACATATAAGGTTGAAAGTCCCTGATTTAGTATATATGGTCATTTTCTCATAGTAAATAGTCACATACTATCTGCAGATAACTTTTTAACTAAATGCTACTCAAGGGACAAGCTAAAAAGCAATTAACAAGTTAACGTGGAATGGACCATAAGAAAACTGTTCGGCCCCAAAATTATTATCAATCATTATTAATATCTGTACCGTGAATAAACCATCATATACCACCCCGTGTTTTCACCAGTGATACATGAATAACCTAAATACTTTTAATTTACGTAAACGTAAACATAATTGATACACATGAATTTGTCAGGCAAATTTAACACATTAACATTGTCAGAAAATAATAGCGGGAACGAATGAAAATTTCTGTATATATCAGACAAGTGTACATACCCGGTAGTTATGTTAAATAATATACTATATCAGCTAATGGTAGAAAAAGGACGACACTTGGATATAAGCCGTGAATTTAGATACTGTATGTACTCTCGCAACAAGTTTATACAGTAGAAGACGAATATCATATGTTTATGTTGTGTCCATTGTATAATGGGTTAAGACAGACGATTTTTATTCCTCAGTGGCTTAATCATCCAAAAAGTATATATCTGTTTAATACGATCTTATCAGACAGTAACGACAAACATACATTATTGGTTGCAAAATATGTATTTCAATGTGACAAGTTAAGAGAGGAATTCATGAAAACTCACAACACTGCTTTTGTAAATACTCATTTTGTTAGTATGAATCCTTTGTAAATATACATTTGTCATAGTTATTGCCATATATATCTTTATTATATCCATAAAATATTATATTATTATAACAGTATAAACTGTTTGTGTTCATCTACAATCTATATTTATAATGTACCAGTTTTGTAATGTTCATTTAATAATGTTCTTTTACCACTTAAACTTGTATACTGTTATAATTACACTGCTGTATTGTGGGCCGGTGGCATTAAATTGCCGAATAAAATATTGTATTGTATTGTATTGTATATGTATTATTAGTATTGCACATCGTGTGTTCATGCTACGCAAATGAAGTTAAAGTAACATGAATAACACTTCGACGTATTTAGGAGACTTCTTTCACCACATTTTTTCTTATATAAAGATGTTAAACATTTTTATAACTTGAATAACATCTACTGGAGAAGTTGATAGAAAGGTGCAATTATAAATAATTCGTAACAAAACGCAACCACAATTCAAATATAAATTAACATGCAAAGTAAGTTTATAAATATAATTTCCCCATTTATAGAAAGTCTCGGGTTAAGGATTCTCCGGACGCTAATTGATGCGTGTGTGTTAATACAGCTTTACCGCGCGCTAATTTCAGAATGATTCACTCTCCTGCTGGCGTGCGTTGTACTCGCTAGAATTAATTCACGGGCACGACAGTCGGTCACAACGTACAATAATATTTTTACACCATGATTAAATAATAGGAAATATAAGCTCCATCAAGTTTGCTTATATTTTTGGCTTATTTATCAGAAAAATACCAGAAATTTACTACTTTATATTTTGTGCTGGTCACAAGAAACCTTAACAATATTGACCGGCGAGCTCACCGACTGTCGCGGCCGTGAATTGTAGCATTGTAATTGCTATTTATACAGCGCGCCGATTGTGTAAGCTAAACTAAATAGTTATTTTATTATGTGAATGAATATAACATTCTGATCATGACATACAATCAGTAAAAATTTTCATAATTATGTTCAGATCTAGAGTGTATGTCGAAGACATGTTTATAACTTTAACGGCTTATGTAAACAATTATGTAAATTTTAATTCTCAGTAGTATGCAACACTTATTGGTATACATTAAACCATTGTTGTAAGTTTGCATTCCCTAAAATTAGAAAATGTGCCCAATGCTATTGGCCTTCAATTTTCCCGCTGCATAATTATCGCAAGAAATCTAGGTCAAAAGTGATCTTAAACAGCTTCGTCGAAAAAATGGAAAATTGTCATAAATACCACATATTGTTCATTTCATTACTCTTAGCTGTATATATACAACATGTCACTATTTCCAAATCAAAGCAACTTTATACGGAACTAGCACCGTAAGCTAAGTCACAGTCAACCGATAAACAACATTCATCTTGAAACCAAGTATTGTTTGGTGAAATAAATTCATATATAATCATTAACAAACCCTTAATTAATATTATAGTGTGTATGTCTACAAGAAAGACATTATTGTTCATAGTCATTTTGGTTTCTTTTCAAATCTGCAACCTACCCACGTATTTGGAATTCTTTTTACAGTGAAATTCAGTTTAATAATGTTGAATAAATGCTGAATTTTGTTAGAGACGATGGTATGTAGATAATCCTTGGTAATTTAAAGGTTTATTCAACTCACAAACTAGCTCATTAACCAATGATTTAAATAAATTAACTTGCACATGTTTAAGTATATTCGATTGTTTTTTTCTGCAATACATGCTACCAATAAGGGACAACTTCGTTACACTTGGATTTTCTCAACAATCGGTACAGTCCCTTGTAGTAAATTAAAAAAGCTGTTGTGCTATGCAGGATTCTCAAATACTTATTTCTTGTATGAAAGAGTGACGTGTGTATCCAGGCAAATTATAGCCACCTAATTATTAAGGATATCAGTACAACTGATGGATGCTCCCTAATGCGCTTTGTCAAGCAATGGGAGTGCAATGAGAAGGCTATTAAAATAACCGAAAATCGCTAAAACTTCAGGACCAAATCTGTGGCTAAAATCGCATGGACATAAATTGTTCACTATATAATAATTTTAGCAATCTTTGAGGTCCCATAATTCCAAGCAAAATCACTGAAGCAGAACTCCCTGGTCATCTGCACACCTACTCTTGGTAATGAAGCTTCCCCATGAAGTTTCTTTATATTTCAGCCAATAGTTGCTTATAAATCGCCTGGACAATATTGTCCACTATATATATGTACTAATTTTAGCAATCTTTAAAGTCCCATAACTCAAAGCACAATCATTGAAGCAGAACATCCTGGTACTACGCATACCTACTCTTGGTAATTTCCCACAAGGATGTGTTGAATTCCGGCCAGTTGTTGGGAAATTGCCCGGACAAGAATTGTGCACTAATTTTAGAAATCTTTAAAGACCCATAACTCTGAGAAAATCATTAATGCGGAGCGTCCTGGTGATATGCACACCTCCTCTTGGTAATGAAGATTCCCATAAGTTTCATTGAATTCTGGTCAGTAGTTGTTAAGAAATGGCTCGGACAAGAATTGTGCACTATAACTAATTTCAAAAATCTAGTAAGTCCCATAACTCTGAGAAAAATCATTAAAGCAGAACACCACCTTTTGGCAATACAGCTTCCCATAAGTTTCATTAAATTCTGGCCAGTAGTTGCTGAGAAAGAGTCCGGACAAGAACGTGGGACGGAAGGACGGACGGAAGGACAAAGCGGCGACTATATGCTGCCCCGAACATTTTACATAATAAATGCGTGAAACTTGAAACATTTAAAGAAGCATATAAACGCCGTGGCAATGTTGAATGAGATTTTATTGCGGCAAAAATCATTACAACATTTAAGAAACATTGCATTGATCACTGAATACAAAATTTAACGATTTTCAGAAAAATAGATGTACATATATCTTATACTATTCAATATTACAACTTTGGCAACTGTAAAAGAACAATGAACGGGAAACAACATTTGACAAAAAAACGAAGCAATGTACAAGTACATGTATCTGATTTTCACCTTCCATGTACAAACTATACAAAGAAGTCAGACATTGTATTTAGTACTATTTACACACAAGTTGTTGTTATTACACACACACGTTGCTTTTTTGGGGGGGTAAAATTATGTTGTATCAAATATATGAATATATTATTTTGATACATCGTCAAATCAACCATGCCAATGTAGAACAGGTACACTGTTAAGTTACAACCATCCGAGAAGGGATTCGGAAATAAAATTTAAAATCATTCTAAATATTATTTACATGTACATATGTGCCACTTAAAGTTGATTTTTATGCAGTAACTTGTAAGCAATACATATTTACTGTGTGGCATTAAACAGCTATCAACAAACTTACTAGCTGAAATACGCTACTACTATATCGCGAAATTTGGCTCATTAATAAATACCTATAAATAAACGTGTAGCACTTAATGAATGTAAAACAGATTCTTGTATACAAAAAAATCAGGAATGCTACATGTGGTATCATTAAAGACAATTGTTTTTATTTCAACAAAGGTCAGGTGTTAACACATCTCGCAACTTACTTGTTTCTAAGTAAGTAAAGTTTCATTTCTTTTACTGCTACAAATCAATAAATGATACAATTCCAACATTCCACATAAAACAGCTATTTAAATTAACACCCGCAAACAATTTAAAAGAGTGATATTCAAGATTTTTGTTGTAATTTGGTAGGGTCTGTAAATGTGTATTAAAAAACGTTATAGAATTGACCAGAAATTCAGTTTACATTCATTTCGCACAGGCTAATCCAGGACAACACTTTCTGCTTTTATGGATTTTCTTTTTCAAGGAAGTCTCTTCTGAACATAAATCCACTGCAGGCGGAAAGTTTCGTCCTGGATTAGCCTGTACAGACTGCAAAGGCTAATCCTGGACGACACTACGCACATGCATTAAGCCCAGTATTCCCACGACACGCCTAATTTATATTCTGGTCTCGTTTTTTTTTTTGTCTTTTTGGTTTAAGAAAATAATTTTAAACTTACAGATTTATCACATTTTCATCACATTAAAAAGAATTTAATAAGCTAATTAAATTGATTTACTTCAACAGAAAAATAAAGTCTATAAATATACATCACTATAGGTACTTCATTGAGAATATGTTGTAATGTATACATATATACCAAAGATCCTATCGGATCGTAATCACGGAAGATCTTGAAACTACAATTAAAATTTCAATTTTTCCTTAAGGTTTTTAATAACAGAATTAATTTATCTATTTATTATATTACATAATGGGACTTTTATAAGTATTCTATTTCCCAACAATTGGGATCCAAAATTAATATGCTGTCAATATGCAATGATTAGAAATCTAACGCAACATTGTGTAAATATATATACAATTATTTTGATGCTCAATGAATAAAACCACCACAATAGATTTATGCCAACATACAAGTTATATATATATATATATATATATCTTTTTTTCGCTTCATTAAATATGAATACTTCACATAAACAAATTTCTAATGAACTATTTTTTGCATTGCTTATAATAAAAATTAGAGTCCCATATTAAGGACCTGATTATTGCAGATAAATACTTCCCTTGTGCAAGTATCATACATCAGAAGCTAGTCTTGAACCTCGTCCCATAGATAAACAATGCTATATCTTCTAATGAAAATGAAATGGGTTTTATTTTCAATGAAATGCGTATCAACTAAGGTAAAATTATGCAATTAAAAATTGTATGTACATGTAATACATCTTCAAAGTGCGTATTATTTAACGTATTAAATAAACTGATCAATTTTGATGCAAAATCAGGGTAAGGTAATTGCCACTTACCAATAATCTTTTAGTATTTGGACTACGTACAATTTTAATTCCTGGTAGTTGCACTTTGTTGACAAAATTTGTTAACAATGTCAAATCGGCCAGTGGCTACTATCATTTCTGAAAAGATGAGGCACACTTTCAAATATTTTCGATTTTTTCTTTACAAACCAAGAGTCATTCTCGCAAAATACAACATAAATTTTAGCTACTAATTTATAGTTCATAGTTCCAACCCTAGCGTTGTCAAAGACTTGCTAAGACTGGCCCTTCAATGGGACTCGAGGCATCAAACTTGCGAATGTGTATTGTTCACTGAAAGACTATAGGGTGCTTAGGATGACCCCGCCCACATCTGTTTGCACCAATTAAACGTTGAGGCTGTAATTTCCTGCACCCTGGTGGCTGACCACAACAGATTCTGGTGTATATTTTGTGACGAAAAGTCACCGCTGCAAAAGAAATGACACCACATTAAATTAATATTCAATTAATACATATGTGGAAGTACAGCATTCTGAGCCCAATAATAGAGGAGGGTATAAAACTCCATATAAAATGCATCCAAGCGCATCCATTTTACAGTTAAAATTTAATGATAAAAATTACATTGTTCACTGCGTTTTACGGTACTTACTTAATAATATTAGCATCTACCCAATGGTAGACGAGGGTATAAAAGGTCGCTATGTGTCCTTGAATCCAGTATGTATATTCGAGGATGAAGTCCCAGCACATCTGCAGGTACACCCCCAGCTGGTCCCACATATCTGGGGCCCATTCATATACCTGGAGAAACAAACACAAAACTAAGAATGCAGTCGATGTTGAAAACCAGGCCGCATGTTCTCCAAGATTAACTGCAGGATCAATATAAATCTTTCCTGATCTTGATCTTCTAGCTCCAACGAGCGGAATCTCAAATAGATATTCTTTTTAGAAGTAACTTATCTTCTAGATGAAACAACAAGACTTGTATAGGTTTACCAGGGGTGGTGAAATCATATGTCCGAGAAGTCCGAGTCTTACATTTGGGGGTCTGGGCAACTGATTTTTTTCAACCTGTCCGTGGACAACCATTTTTTAAATCAAAAACTGCTCGGAGAATAAAACGGATGTTGAAATGCGTTTGCATTGCCAGTGCTAATTGCGGAGCAAAGAGGGCAGCAGGATTGATTAAAATCTTGATATCAGATACCAAATGTATGCAGAGAGTAAATAAAATTGATCAAAGTTTTTAGTGAACACATTTTTTAGCCTGATCCTGAAAAGTCTGGCTCAAGTTCATCTTGAACCTGAAAATTGGGGTCAGTTTGTTTTGTGAACACAAGGACAGGAGTCAAATGACCCTGCGCTTTAAATTTTGCGGGGTGAACACAAGAGATGATTTTTGTTTCTACATATTTGTTTAAGGTCAGCTAATTCTGATTGGTGGCAGAGTTGTACAGTAAGTAAATAGCCAATAAAAGTCAAGGGTAGTAGTTTAGAGCAGAAGAGTCTATTGCGCCTATTGAAATCCCTGACATATAAACTGTAGCAGCACATTTGTGAGTTCAGCTTTGAATGCGGTAAACAGTTAAAATTACCAATGGCCTATGATTTTGAACACCACCAAGTTGCTAAAAGCCACATATAATTCAATACAATATTAGAACTAAGTGTTTCTATCATATTTAGATCATTTAATAAATTTCAATGCAACATCAATCAAGTAAGGACTTTCGTAACGGTCGGGCCCAGCTTTCAATGACATATATACTGGTTAGCGACCAATTTTTCCAATTATTCGCCCACTGCTGAAAAACTAGTCAAAACAACAAACAAATACTCTTAACCATGCTGGAGTCGATTTCCTTGTTGTTTTGTTAAACTTCAGCCGATAATTGCAGGAATCCGTAGGTATTTTGTATTATAATATCCATGTAAACAAACAACGCACAACTGGCCTTGTCGGGAGCACGCGGGGGATGACGTCATCACGCACGTGCTTATTTGTTTGAGGCACTTTAAGGGAGTCTTTTTTCCCAAAAGGCATTGTACTTCCAGACGATTATTTTGTTAGTGAACCATGAATGACTCTAGATGTGTGATCGACCCCTTCCAGTTTTAACTAAACATATTTGAACTATTAAAAGTGTAAAAATAAAATGATACTTGTACAATCACTTCAGTACCCCTGTTCGGGCCTCAACTGTTGATATTTATATTTTGTAAGCGTGGCTTATGGATATAGGTTAGCCTATTCTTTAGAAGTAAAATGTAAACACAAATAATGCGTTTTATAATGGAGTATCATCCTTGGAATAGAAAAATAAGCAGTTTGTTAAACAATATACTTTGTTGAGTATCAAGAAAATTGTAAACTGCCTCAGTGTTGAAACATGTTCAGGTTTGTTACAAAGTGATTGGGTGCACATTTGAACATAAAATTATATCACAAAAGCTTGTCCCAAATGAAATAATATTACGCAAAATATTTTAAAATTCGCTTTTGAAGATAACGTTTTTTAAGGTGGGCGAATAATTGGTACAGTTGTTAATAATTATGCATTAAATTATAGGTGTTTTTAGCACGTAATATAATTCGCTTTGTGTGAATGAATTCTGAAAAAAATGTTATTGTTTATTGTCTTAGGTGCCTAACATAACTTGTACCAAGTTTCATTACAAACTGTGTAGTATGACGCAAATACACTCCATATCCGGGCGAAAATGGGTCGCCAACCAGTATCGATTTAGTCCATCTGTGGATTACCCAATTCAATTGATCTTTTTTTTATATTACCCAATTCAATTGATCTTTTTCCATAACAACACGTTATTTCCAATATAGGTCTATGTTAAGAAGTTATATATAATGTACTTTTCTTCTTGGAATTTGTCAGCATAAAAGTTTAAAACTGAATTTGCTAATCTGTGAATAGGTCCCTATAATACTCTTCAAAAAGTAAAAAAGAATATTAGGTGCGTCATGGGAAATCCCGGGCCTAATGCATGTGCGTAAAGTGTCGTCCCGGATTAGCCTGTGCAGTCCGCACAGGCTAATCCCTGATGGCACTTTCCAATTTTACGGTATTTTCTGTTTCAGGTAAGTCTCTTCCTAACATAAATACACTGTAGGCGGAAAGTGCCGGCCTGGATTAGCCTCTGCGGACTGCACAGGCTAATCCGGGACAACACTTTACGCATATGCATTAAGCCGCTTTCCCACGATGCGCCTAATATGCTATTTAAACAGGGGAGGGAAGCCTTTGTCAGCGGCAAAAATGTCAGAGTGCAGGCCCTGTCTTCTTCCAAACTCACTTTGTTAACTGCAGCCTGCCTGTTGTCCCTGGTGGCCTCCTCTAGGCGGAGAATGCCATCCCACACCTGGGCAAGCACGGGGGACACTGCAGCATGCACGTGGCCAAAGAAGACTGGAATGTTCATCCTGCACCAACTGAAAAGGAAGACAAACCATTCAAACTAGAATTTCAACAATGCCATTTAACGGATATTCATCCTGTACCAAGTGAAAATGCAACCCCCCAAAAAAGATTCTGTGTTTGAGAAACACACATGCCCCCAGTTTGTGCTGGCTAGCCCATTTCTTAGTCCAAATTAGGTCACGGTAAAGGTCAAAGTGAGGTTGAGTGATATGAGTGGATAGGGAATGGGCAACAACTGTGTAAGTATCCAAGTGTTGTAGTAAGCGGTGTTGGTGCTACATGTAGATGAAACGGGAAAATCTACTTAAGCTTGTCACTAATGGAAGGACGGACAGACGGAAGGACAGGACAATCACTATATGCCTCCCGCATCAAGATGCCGGGGGCATAAATATGCTAGAATTTCATATATGAAATGACAACTGAAAACACAACGCCAGCTTTTTATGAGAAAATGATTCTAACAAGACCTGATAACATATTCTCCAATTACAACTGAGTTTTGAAACTTTTTTTCGGTTTATTTTAAACTTAACAAAGGTAAATTTTGTTCTTTGTCTGTATAAAACTCTGCGCATGTTAGAAATTTCAATATTACATAAAGACGTCAGAGGGAGTAACGACAAAGTACATAGAGGATATTTGTTGATTTCGGTGTAACAACGTATTGCATTTCACATGTGTTCATAGAAATTATATATCAAAATCAACTAATTTGCTTTGCATTTTATGCTTTTTGCCACAGTTTTTATACGTTTCAATTGTTATCTAATTGGTTGTAATTGGAAAGTCTCGCGGGACTCATAACGTCATGACGTCAAAATAATGAGGTCATGACACAATTTTGAGTCTGGCATCATTGACGGCCTGTTTCATTGACTGTGATAAATTTGGAACCAGTGTGAAACAGTGGAAATTAACAGAGTTCTATGCTTTCCCCAGGAATATTTTTAGGTGCCCCGCTCCCGATAGGGGTGGGTTAGGCAGGTGTATCCCCTCCCTACCTCGATTTTTTTTGCGGCACGTGTCAAATGACGTTATCTGGTGCATTTTAGCTGTTAAATTTAAGGCTAACACGTTTTAAAATGTGTGTAAACGTTTAAACAAAATTAAATAAACGAAACATCATCGTTTTAATGGTATACCTCAAGACTTTTAAAAGCAAACGCGTTAATGTTGTTGCGAAACTGATAGTAACTTTTTTTTCCGGATGTTTATGTCCAGTGCGCATCACATTCACACAGTGACGTCATGGTCAAATCCACTATTCTCGTTGTTCTGACATTTTTAGGTTACACTCGATCTACTTACGGAGCCTATTTTTTCCATTATGTTCATATGGGCATGTGTTTAATATTTAACAATGTTTTAATCATTACAACTGTTGAATGTAGTACTGATTAGATAATTGGTGAATTGTAAAGATCTAGATTAAAATACATGTATATTATACACGCTTTGTTCTTGCAAAATTGGTGGGAAAATTTCCTCGTGCCTACGTGCGTCAAATGTTAAAGACCTGTATTTAGTAAATCACAGGGTCGGTACACGCATGCTTTCCATGCGTGGAACGTGACGTCAAGGCTGTCAGCAGACATTTCGCGCTCTTTTGTAGAAAACAGGGATTTTACATGGCAGATATGTACATAAACAAGACAGCTCGTGTTTATGAAACTACAACAAACAGTAACACTGGATAGGCTTTTCCAATTATGATTTCATATAAGCGTATTTCTGACTGATCTTTCGCAGTTTATTTTTGAAGTTATTAAATTCATCAAATAAATAAGTTAGGACATTATAAAATACGAAAAGGGTGAGCAATCTTTTTACGGTCGATAATACGCATGGACGCGCATATGAGGTTACTTGTGTGCGGATACATGCCTATTGCGCCGATTAGTCAATTATAACATCATTCCAAAGCGAAGATAAACAGATAATTTCAATTGGCTTCCATTGATTTTACTGCGGTGCTTCACGGTGATTGATTGCGGCTTAGGAATAACTGTAAATTGTTAAAATTTTCGGCGATGTAGCACTGGCTTTGATCATTCACCGACTTTATTGAGTGGGTGTACATTTTTCTCAAGTAAAAAACGGCCATTGTGACGTAAGAGATTAGCTTTCACAGCAGGAATGGTCGTTGCTGCAGTCAACACAGCTAATTAATTGATAAAATGCACGCGCCCCGAGTGATGTTTATAAGCGCAACACCAATTTTAGGTGCCCGGATATGTTTGAGTTAAAATTTAAGCGCCCCGGTGCCTAAAACGGCCTGGAGAAGGCCCTGCAGAGTTGTAATTTTCACTGTTTTAAACCAGTGAATTACCAATTTTATTCCACTGGTATTTCCCTATAAATCACTGGAAAGCATAACATAAATTTGTATTAGCATTTCAAAGCGGTGCTCCATTTGTTGACTACAGCACCATCTGTTTGACCCTTGCCGTACTCACCACGTGGCGGAGCAGCTGTAGTTATTGACCACGTCCCAGATATTCTGTGCCACGCCCAGCACTCCATACAGCTCCAGGAACTGAACAATCTTTGATTCTGAAAAGATACAGACATTATCAGACATTGCTAGAGTGATACAGACATTATCAGACATTGCTCGAGTCATACAGACATTATCAGACATTGCTAGTGATACAGACATTATCAGACATTGCTAGAGCTATACAGACATATCAGACATTGTTATAGTGATACAGACATTATCAGACATTGCTAGACTGAAACAGACATTATCAGACATTGCTAGTGATACAGACATTATCAGACAGTGCTAGAAGGATACAGACATTATCAGACATTGCTAGAGTGATACGGACATTATCAGACATTGCTAGAGTGATACAGACATTATCAGACATTGCTGGAGTGATACAGACATTATCAGACATTGGTAGAATGATACAGACATTATCATACATTTCTGGAGGGATACAGAAATTATCAGACATTGCTAGAGTGATACAGACATTATCAGACATTGCTAAAGCAATACAGACATTATCAGACATTGCTAGAGTGATACAGAAATTATCAGACATTTCAGGAGTGATACAGAAATTATCAGACATTGCTAAAGTGATACAGACATTATCAGACATTGTTAGAGTAATACAGACATTATCAGACATTGCTAGAGTGATACAGACATTATCAGACATTTCTGGAGTGATACAGACATTATCAGACATTGCTGGAGTGAAACAAACATTATCAGACATTGCTCGAGTGCTACAGACATTATCAGACATTGCTAGAGTGCTACAGACATTTTCAGACATTTATGGAGTGATACAGACATTAACAGACATTTCTCGAGTGATACAGACATTATAAGACATTGCTAGAGTGATACAGACATTATCATACATTTTTGCAGTGATATGACATTGTCAGACATTGCTAGAGTGATACAGACATTATCAGATATTTCCGGAGTGATGCAGATATTATCAGACATTTCTGGAATGATACAGACATTTTCAGACATTACGCAAATGTTATGACCCATTTTCAAACCTGTATAAAACTTGTAAGATATCAACAACGAAATAGGGAAGCCAGCCAACTAATGTTACTGCTACATGTATATAAGGTGGAAAACATTATTTTCATTTTAAGGGGCTAACAATCTATAAACTCACTTAATTTTAAGAGTAAAACAACTAATAAACACATTTTTATCCACAACTCAGGGGTGGTGAAACCAACTGTCTGTATTGCTCAAGTTTTTCTAGTGCATGAAGAGACGAGAGGAAATCTTTAAGAATTTACTATACATACATGTATATGTGACGGACACAAAGCAAATAGAATTGGTAAAAAACTGACAAGTATAATGGAAATAGCAGATTTTGCCACACTTTGCAATTTCCCACATCAGGGCCCATATCCACAAAGCTCCTAATGAAAATCTTTTGTTTTGTTTTTAAGGGAAAAATTCAATTTAAAATTTCCATCAGATATCAATATTTCATATTTTAAATATGGTAAAATAAAAAAACATCTGTTGATTCTTTACCAGATTAAAACCATTTAATACAAAATAAGCTTTAAATGAATCAGCCACAGACTTAAAGAATTTTATGATTTTAAGAAATTTACACAAGTTTTCCCTATCTTTGTGGATATGGGCCCTGGTCCCACATTCTTACCCAATCTTATACTTAGGAATAATCAATAGACTTAGACTCAAGAAAAAACGACTTATGTGTTCGCACATATGCCGGGTATCAATGCCGCTTATGTCATGAATTGATCATTCTAAATAAAGAATGCTCAAAATTGCGTAAGTATTAAGTAAGTATCAAATAAACAGTGTTCTTAAAACAGAACAGTTTCAAGAATATTCTTTATTTTTACGTCTCAGGTCTAAGAATGGGTCAGTAAATACAGGCCCTCTTTGCGACAAACATTCTGAAGTTCAATCTTGATCTTAAATATTCAATGAATAGAAATCAAACATCGTATGTAAGAAGCACTGTCATTGGTCAAATCTTTGTAAGTCGAGACAAAGTTTTAGATCGAAAATGGTCGTAGTCATGGGCCGAGGTATAGCTGGTTAAATCACACCAACACAAACTACCCATACCTACCCTTTATTTTGGGGCTTGTGAGCACGTCATACACCACCACACCAGTTACCATGGAGACCATGAATAACACCACCCATCGCCATGGAAACCTGGGCTTCGTGAGCTTCTTGAGGAAGTCCTGGAGAAAACAATTCTCATAATTAGGGCTCAAATTAAGCTTTTTTTTTTTGCAACTAGAAAATAAAAGCGAGTGGCTTATATTTTAACTCACAATTCCATTAAGTAATAGAAAAACCTATAATATGATTGTGTTAAACCAATGGGTTCATAGCGGGGTATTTGTTGATATGTGGCGCGACGTGAGAAAACCGGTCTTAATGCATGTGCGTAAAGTGTCGTCCCAGATTAGCCTGTGCAGTCCGCACAGGCTAATCCAGGACGGCACTTTCCGCCTACAGTGAATTTATGTTTAGAAGAGACTTCCTTGAAGCAGAAAATACCATAAAAGCGGAAAAAGCCATCCCGGATTAGCCTGTGCTGACTGCACAGGCTAATCCGGGACGACACTTTACGCACATGCATGAAGTCCGGTTTTCCCACGACGCCCCTCATATATTTATTAGGGATGGGACTGAACACTGAAATCAATATTCGAATATTCGTTTTAGGTATTCGAATATATTCTAATATTCGTTTTGTAAATACTACTATATACGGCACTCTGTCCGAATATTAACCTATCCAAAATATATATACAACGTGTACGTAGTTGTTTTACCTTGTTTCAGTGGTAAATGAGCGATATAACTTAGTGAGTGTTAGGCAAATATAAAGAAATGTAAGATGTTGTTAAATGTATTGTTAATTAATTTTTAATCGTTCCGTACACAAATTTCTCATTACATAGATAACGCACGACCTGGGTGTTGTCTAATGACCACGTAAAGTACTTCCAAGCACATGATGGTGGCATTGTTTATTAATCAAGACTTTTGTATAATATACGGTGTTGATATCATGGAGAATAATTTACAAGTGACGTGTATTAAGATTGACCAGATCATGCTAATTTTGTTAAAGTAATTGATTGGCTGATAATGGATCCATTTTGATTGGTTTACTTAGAGAGTAATTGTAATTTACTGTAAACAAGTTAACCGTATAGCTGTCACTTAAGGACAATAAACAACAATGTACGCCTTGTGCAGATTGTGAAACCGTTATCACACAATGGCCCAGTTTTGTTATTTGTGGATACAATGCGTCTTATTCGCGCCTCCTACAAACCGTTAATTCGCAGCCCTTGTAAAAACGTGCCCCCCCCCCCCCCCAATTATCAATTGTCGTTCATTGGACATGTTTGGCATGTGTTGTGAAGACGTTACACTGCCCCCGCCCACCTGCTAGGCAGGAAATACGACTGGAATTCATGTTAACTTTGCAATCAAACTGGAAAAAAAAACATGATTTATTAAAAGAAATTTTGTTCTTTATATAAATTTGAAAATCGATTATTCGTATTCGTTTTTTTATATTCGAATATTATCCGATATTCAAATATTCCCTATCCCCAATATTTATACATGGGCATTTCCCGTGAAAGAAATATGGTGGCCAATACAATAACTTCTGTGGAAGAAAGTGTACTTTTCGATTATGTTCTAAAAATATATATTTCTTGATGAAAAAGGCTACCCCATGCATGCCTCGTTGTTACGTACATATAGTCTTTACTGATATTTTTACTTGAGCAACAGACAAATTAACTCGCAAAACTAATTTTGGGCTTTCAATTTGCTAGTAATAAATTCGAGCCCTGTTAATAATTTGGAAACAAGGTTTTACAAAATGTACTTAAAGTTACACATGTGTTATTATTGTCCCACCTACAATCAATTACAGCAATAACATGCTAGTATTCAATGTGATTTCACTTTCTGGGCTTTTCGATGTGAAAATCAATGTATTTATAAGTGCAAAAGAATGATTCTCAAATTGCCTTTGAAATTAGTGCTAACACAATAATAATATGATTAGTGGTATAAAGACCAACCAGTTAAATGTACATAACAGTTCAGTTACATTACACTAGCAAATTCAGGTATGTACCTGGAAATAGAACAGGATAGTTATGGTTTTAATGTTTAACAATGCCACACAACAAACCTAGACTTGCAGAGTAACGTAACTGCCATGACTCTAGGAAGCTAAATGATCACAGAAGTTATTGAAAGTAAGGGCTATAACAACCAAGGATTATTATTACACGAAAAGGGGAGTGGCATGGGTGAAAATATTCGAAAAGATCACAATACGAGCTTACAACTTAGCTTACAAGAAATACTTACCTCGCACAGTAATGTTATCGCCATGACCTCCTCAGAGTGTTTCCCACGCGTGGACTCTTCATTAGTCCGCAGGATCGTCATCAACGTCTGCTGCATCACCTGCCCGTCGAGGCGTGACCGCAATGACTCCCAGTTCTCGGAGAGGTGACCCATCAGAACGCTACACGTGAAATAGAAAGAAACGGAATATACAGAGATTCCAATAGAGTTTTTATAACCAAATGCCACCTGGTCTGAAATATGGACGTGTCAAATTCAATATTACTGGGGTCAAATTAACGTTCAGTCATCAAAATTATCAGTTTGGTGAAGCAAGCCTGAATTAAGTTATATTATTTCGTCTTCACGAATACATTTTCAAATCAGTGGACCGCAGTCCACCAGAGCAACTAAACAGACTAGACCAGACAACAATTTTCAAATCAGTGGACCGCAGTCCACCAGAGCAACTAAACAGACTAGACCAGACAACAATTTTCAAATCAGTGGACCGCAGTCCACCAGAGCAACTAAACAGACTAGACCAGACAACAATTTTCAAATCAGTGGACCGCAGTCCACCAGAGCAACTAAACAGACTAGACCAGACAACAATTTTCAAATCAGTGGACCGCAGTCCACCAGAGCAACTAAACAGACTAGACCAGACAACAATTTAGTGGACCATAGTTTGTAGATTTTTTTCTTACACTCTCTAGTATCCTTTCAGTCAAATAATTAAAAATAGTCATTGTTTTAGACTTGTATTATCGCATTAAATGTTAAGATGCAAAGTAAATACCAATGGCGGATCAATAGCTGAAAAATACTGTTATTTTTCTTTTGTACATGAATATCGTATGATGAAGGTCCTTAAATTAATGGACCACCGGTCCAGTTAACTTCAAAATTTTGCTGGACCTAGCAGAAATTGTGTGGACTCTGCTTGATAGTGAAAACTGATTATTACTTGAGAGCAAGAATTTGTTACAAGCCCACCTATATCAATCAGAATCTGAGCAAGCCCCATTTAAAATTTGCCAGTGCAGGGCTTAGGGGCTTGAGCTAATTCCGATCACTACGATTTAATTTTGTTTCTGTGTATTTGTACTTGGCAAATGGTCATGCATATTAATTTTGTCAGTACTTTATTTACATTTTTAATATATAGGTATAATATATGTATTGAATAGGTTATATGCTTGTAATAGCACTGATGAGATATCCAATATGGACACTCGTTTAATATAAATTATTATCCTAAAAGCCTATAACATGTTGTTGTTAATTTTTTTTCTTATTTGTATTATGAATTATGCATGTTTAAAAATCTACTTCAACTACTGTTTAAGTACAGCAACATTGTTAAGCTCAAAACATGTGCGGTTTTTTACTTCAAAATATTAATGTACTAAAAATGGAAATTTAAAACAAGAGGGCCACGATGGCCCTACGTCGCTCACCTGAGTTTAAGGCATCATAATGGCTTATAACGAGAAGGACAAATTGCACTAAACCACTTACCTGAGTGTAAAGATCTGGGCCTTGCAGTTTCAGGAGAAGAATTTTAAGGTCTAAATAAACCATGTGACCCACTTTCTACCCCATGGGCATAATTTGAACAATATTTGTAATGAACAATGTTTCAATCCAAATATGAAACCTGTGGGCCATGCAGTTTCAGAGGAGAAGATTTTTAAAGCCCACTTTCCATATCAGTCTATAGAAACCATGTGTCCCTGGGGTGTGTCATTTTGCTATTTAAGTCTATATAAACCATGTGACCTCCCCAGGGCATGGCCAGTTTTGACCCCAGGGGCATCATTTGAACAATCCGTATAGAGGACCACTATACAATGTTATATACCAAATATGAAACCTCTGCCCCTTGCGGTTTCTGAGATTTTAAAAGTCATTCTGCTATTTAAGTCTATATAAACCATGTGACCTCCGGGGCGTGGCCAGTTCTGACCCCAGGGCATCATTTGAACAATCTTTGTACAGGACAACTCTACAAAGTTACATACCAAATATGAAACCTCTGGGCCTTGCTGTTTCATGAGAAGATTTTTAAAGTCATTTATCAATTTAAGTCCTTATAAACCATGTGACACCTGGGGCCTGGCCAGTTTTGACCCCAGGGGAATCATTTGAACATTTTTTGTAGACGACCACTATACAATGTTATATACCAAATATGAAACTTTAAAGTAATTTTGGTATTAAAGTCTATATAAATCATGTAACCCCAGGGGTGTGGCCACTTTTGACCCCAGGGGCATCATTTGAACAATCTTTGCAGAGAACCACTATACAATGTTACAAACTAAATATGACACCTCTGGGCCATGCGGTTTCAGAGATTTTAAAAATTATTTTGCTATTTAAGTCTATCAAACATGTGACCCCCGGGGATTCGCCAGTTTTGACCCAAGGGGCATCATTTGAACAATCTTTGTAGAGGACCACTATACACTGATACATAACAAATATAAAACCTCTGGGCCTTCCGGTTTCAGAGGAGAAGATTTTTGTTATGTGATTTTGCTATTTAAGTCTATATAAACCATGTGACCCTGGGGCGTGACCAGTTTTGACACCAGGGGCATAATTTGAACAATCTTTATAGAGGACCACTATACCATGTTACCAACCAAATACAAAACCTCTGGGCCTTACGGTTTCAGAGGAGAAGATTTTTAAAGTCATTTTGCTATATATTCTATATAAACATGAGACCCCAGGGTGTGAACCCTTTTGACCCCAGGGGCATAATTTGAAAAATCTTTGTAGAGGACCCCTATACAATGTTAAATACCAAATATGAAACCTCTGGCCCTTCAGATTTCAGAAGAGATTTTTAAAGTCATTTTGCTATTCAAGTCTATATAAACCATGTGACCCCCGGGGCGTGGCCAGTTTTGACCCCAGGGGCATCATTTGAACAATCTTTGTAGAGGACCACTATACAATGTTACATAACAAATATGAAACCTCTGGGCCTTGCGGTTTCAGAGGAGATGTTTAAAGTAATTTGCTATTTAAGTCTAAACAAACCATGTGACCCCCGGGGCGTGGCCAGTTTTGACCCCAGGGGCATCATTTGAACAGTCTTTGTAGAGAACAACTAAACAATGTTACATACCAAATATGAAACCTCTGGGCCTTGCGGTTTCAGAGGAGATTTTTGAAGTCATTTTGCAATATATTCCATATAAACCATGGGTATAATTTGAACAATCTTTGTAGAGGACCACTAGAAAATGTCACATATCAAATATGAAACCTCTGGGCCTTGCGGTTTCAGAGGAGAAGATTTTTAAAGTCGTTTTGCTATGTATTCTATATTAACTATTTGACCCCCAGGGCGTGGCCAGTTTTGACCCCAGGGGCATAATTTGAACAATCTTTGTAGATGACCACTATCAGATGATACATACCAAATACGAAATCTCTGGGCCTTTCGGTTTCAGAGGAGAAGATTTTTAAAGTCATTTTGCTATATATTCTATATAAACCATGTAACCCCTGGGGCGTGGCCCGTTTTGACCCCAGGGGAATAATTTGAACAAACTTTGTAGAGGACCACTAGAGGATGTCACATATCAAATATGAAAGCTCTGAGGCTTGCGGTTTCATAGCAGAAGATTTTTAAAGTTTTCACTTTTTAAATCTATTTTTAGCTCCAGTGACCTACATATGCAGCGGACCGGAAAGATCTGAACTTTGAAAGAGGTCCACCCAAGAATCATTCCTGTGAAGTTTGGTGAAAATCTGCAAAGTGGTTTATAAGGAGTTGTTGTTTGAATGAAAAGTTGACGACGGGCACACACACGGACGCCGGACAACCACAGAAGCTCACCATGAGTACTTTGTTCTCAGGTGAGTTTTAAAATTATCTTAATTACATGTTACATGATTATCTTGATACACTTGCCAAAAAATATGCAGAAGTCTAGCAATTTCATAATTCAAGGGAAATAATAACGACAGTTTTTGAAATAATAAAATCACATTTCTCTCCCTCTACAAGTTAGGTATTTTCTCCACTAAATTTCTACCAATTTTAACAAAGTATTAGTTTTGCCTAGAAAATTAGAAATGTGCTTTATTACCATGCTCACCATGCACATATTAATCTGAACTGTAGGATTAAGATCAGAGTACTCAATATTTTATTATAAAACTAGAATTGTCACATGAGAGACGGATATACCCCCACATTATGGCCTTGTCACAAAACTATGGCATCCATTCGAAATAAATTCACAGAGAGAGAGAATGCTTTAATTTGTGAATGGTTAACGGTGTATTTGGAAAAATGTCATTTTAATGGGAGCCATAACTCTGTCAACATTTAGTGGTTTGTAATCAAAGTTGAACTTGATGTGTATTTTATGATGTTACACCTATATACCAAAAACTATTTAAATATGTGAAGCCCTTCATGAGTTTTTGTCCATGTTTTGGGGGAATTTAAGTCAAAAAGGGGCCATAACTGTGTCAAAATTTAGTGGTTTCGAACTTGACCTGTATTTTATGATGCTACACGTGTACCAATAATTCTTTAAATATGTCAAGCCATTGTTGAGTTACATTGTATCATTAGGAAACAATGTTTTTAGGGAATTAAAGTCAAATAAAGGGCCATACCTCTGTCAAAATTTAGTGGTTTGTAACCAAAGTCGAACTTGACCAGTATTTTATGATACTACACATGTATACCAAGAATTATTTGAACATGTCAAGTCATTCTCGAGTTATCGTCCGGAAATAATTCATTTAGGGAATTTTAAGTCAAAAAGTGGCCATAACTCTGTCAAAATTTCGTGGTTTGTAACCAACATCAAACTTGGCCTGTATTCTATGATGTTACACATGTGTACCAACAATTATTTGAATATGTCAATCCTTTCTTGAGTTATCATCCGGAAACCCATGTTTTTAGGGAATTTTAGGTCGAAAAGGGGCCATAACTCTGTCAAATTTAGTGGTTTGTAACCCACATCGAACTTGACCTGTATTCTAAGATGTTACACATGTGTACCACAAATTATTTGAATATGTCAAGCCTTTCTTGAGTTTTCATCCGGAAACCAAAAACCAACAGACTGACAAGCAACTCCTATATACCACTCTAAACTTTGTTTTTGGGGGTAAAATAAAAAAAAAAAAAAAATATATCAGGCATGTCATAGGAAAACCGGGCTTAATGCATGTGCGTCAAGTGTCGTCCCGGATTAGCCTGTGCAGTCCGCACAGGCTAAGCCAAGACGGCACTTTCCACTTTTATGGTATTTTCTGGTTCAAGGAAGTCTCTTCTGAACATAAATCCACTGTAACTTTGTGAACACAGGGCCAAAACTTTCTCTGGTAAAGCATCAATTACAAATGAGGCGTGTCGTTAAGTGTCGTCCCGAATCAGCCTGTGCAGTCCACAGAGGCTGATCCGGGACGACACTTTCCGCTTTAATGGTATTACTGTTTCAAGAAAGTCTCTTCTAAACATAAATCCCCTGTAGGCGGAAAGTGTCGCCCTTTACGCTTTACGCACGTGCATAACCCTGGTTTTTCCACGACACGCCTGAAACATAATTATGCAAACAGACATGAACACACACACACACAAGCAACTCACCTGGACTGCTTGAGGTGTTTCATGTACAGCTGACACCAGAGCGCGAAACACTGCTGGTCCTCAACAAGACAGTCCACCAGGCACTGCAACACCTGCGGAAAGAATGAATACACTGATTTTGCAGAGATCCCCAAAACCATCAATATTTTGGGGGTGGGATATCCCCAGTATTTGCGATGAAACCCTCATTTCTAGGGATGGGACCAAATACTGAAATCAATATTGGAATATTCATTTTAGGTAATATATTCGAATATTCATTTTGTAAATACTACAATATACGGACTATGTCCGAATATTTATCTATCTGAAATATGTATACAACGTGTACGTAGTTGTGTTACCTTGTTTCAGTGGTAAATGAGCGATATAACTTAGTGAGTGTTAGGCAAATATAAAGAAATGTAAGATATTCTTAAATGTATTGTTCATTAATTTGTTAATCTTTCTGTACACAAATTTCTCATTACATAGATTACACGTTGCCTGGGTTTTGTCTAATGACCGCGTGAAGTACTTCCAAGCACATGATGGTGGCATTGTTTATTATTCAAGACTCTTGTATAATATATGGCATTGATATAATGGAGAATAATTTAAGTCACGTTTATTAAGATTGACCAGATCAAGCTAATTTTGTTAAAGAAATTGATTGGCTGATAATGGATTCATTTTGATTTACTTAGAGAGTAATTGTAATTTACTGTAGACAAGTTAACGTATAGATGTCACTTAAGGATAATAAAAAACTATGTACGCCTTGTGCAAACTGTGAAACCGTTATCACAACATGGCCCAGTTTTGTTATTTGTGGACACATTTGCACCTCCTACAAACCGTTAATTTGCGGCCCTTGTAATGACGTGGTCCCCCCTGCCAATTATCAATTGTCGTTAATTGGACATGTTTGGCATGTGTTGTAAAAACGTTACACTGTCCCCGCCCACCTGCTAGGCAGGAAATACGACTGGAATTCATGTTAACTTTGCAATCAAACTGGAAAAAAAAATGATTTTTTAAAAGAAATTTTGTTCTTTAAATAAATTTGAAAATCAAATATTCATATTTGTTTTTTTATAATTGAATATTATCCGATATTCGAATATTCAAATGTTCAAATATTCAGTCCCATCCCTACTTATTTCACAGTTTTGGGATTGGTCTGATACCACTGAGCTTGCAATAATTTGCATTGTGAAATCACGCTAATTGGGAAAATATGATGATGAAAATTTAATTCATTACTGCTTTGAATTAGTGGCATATTGACTGATACATTGAGGTGTGTTGTGGGAAATTCTGGCTTATTGCATGTGCGGACTGTCATCCCGGATTAGACTGTACAGTCCGCACAGGCAAGCCAATGACAACACTTTCCGCTTTTATGGTATTTTTGGTCTCTTCTAAACATAGATCCACTGTAGGCGGAGAGTCCCAGATTAGCCTGTGCAGACTGCACATGCTAATACGGGAGACACTTTACGCATATGCATTAAGCCCAGTTTTCCCACGACGCTCCTCCATTATTTTAATTTTACTTTACCTCATTCTTCAGTTTGGAGCCTTCAAGTGAAGTCCTCACCAGGTAGGAGGGGAAGAAGTTTCGAAGGTTGGAGCCCAGTGACAGCTTCTGTAACATGGAGGCATTTTCATGCTTTACAACACTGTTTCTTATATTAGCATAACACAAGCCTTTCAACTGATACATACTCTTGGTACAATCGACTAGCACAATATACCTTATGTACAGTTGACTACCAGTAGCACAATATACCTTATGTACAGTTGACTACCAATGACACGAATTTGCTGGGACACGCCAAGAAACTTTGAGCCATTGAAACTTCAAACTACTTGGAGTTCCAGTGGGCATACCAATATGTCTGCATTATTTCCAAATCTCAAAAATGTAATGAAGAGTATTCAGATAGCTCTAACCCTGTATTGTTATATACATATACAACTCCAAACATGTTTATATATATTTTATGATATTATTTATTTTAACTTTTTTAAGTTTGAGAATATGAGTTTTGATTTCAGGTATAATGTCCTCTCAACACTTGACACTCAGTGTTTTTTAGGGCCAATTTGGGGACGAAATTCGGCCCCATTCCCCTGCTTAAACAGTTTAATTTTTTTTCCTATATCTATTTTAAAATTCCCCTCAGAATGTAAACTTCATTTTGAAAAAAAAAAGACCTAAAAAATAAATCGGACAAAAATGGACTAAGATAGAGGAATTTTCGTAAGCAATCCCAGCTATTTTTCATCAAACCAAGTAAGTGCTTAATCTAAGTTATCATTTGAAGCAAAAACAGTTGATTAATGTTTTATAACTAACTGAGTAGAATATAAACATGTAATGATGCATTTTTTACAAAAATTCCCCTTTTGCCTTAAAATTTCCACATCTGAAGGCCCCACCACCTTTCCGCCAAAGGTGAAAAAAACACTGACACTAATCAAGCGCAGCTTATTGATGAACCATTCAAAACAACCCGAAGAGTGTTTGAGCCAAACAATTAATTAAAGCCATGTGAAAACCATAACTGGTTTCGTAACAAACACTTCGAGCCATAAGAAAATACCACCCTTTGAATTCCATACAAATGACAGGAATTTATATGAACATAAATTATAGCATAAAACATCGGTCCCCTGCAGAAACTTCTAGCCAACGAGAAATTCAAGACAAGCAAATTTGAGGGAATGGGAGTTGACTGTATCAGATTTTGGAATTATAGAAGATGATCAAATCTTAAAAATTTAACAAGTTTGGGTCCAGAAACTAGTTATGTGCTTTTTTGTCTAGGTCTGAAATAATACATCTCATCCCAGGCAACTTTCTTCTTCTTGCTTCATGAATCATTTAATTTACCAGACATGCTAGTGTTGTAGTAAGCAGTGTTGTTGCTAGACGAAACAGAAAATCTAGTTAACTAAGAAATATTCCTTTTTAATTATTTTAAGTGAAAATTAGGTCAAGGTCAAAGTGAGGTTGGGTGATATGGGTGGATAGGGAAAGGTCATAAGCAACAACTGTGTAAATATCCAAGTGTTGTAGTAAGCATTTTTGGTGCTAAAAGAAATGGTAAAATCTAGTTAACCAAGAAATGTTGGTGCTAGACGAAACAGCAAAATCTGCTTAACCTTGTCACGGAAGGACATCATTATTTGCATCAAGATGCCGGGGGCATAAAAACATGAGGCGTGTCATGGGAAAACCTAGCTTAATGCATGTGCATATAGTGTCGTCCTGGATCAGCCTGTTTCAAAAAAGTCTCTTCTAAACATAAATCCACTGTATGCGTAAAGTGCCGTCCTGGATAAGCTTGTGCGGACTGCACAGGCTGATTCGGGCAAAAACACTTAATGCACATGCATTAAACCAGCTTTCCCTTCAACATGTCTCATCTTGTTTAACATCTTTAAGCTTAAAACATATGCATATATATTTACACCTAAAACCCTATTTTACTGAATGAAATAAGTATCACCATTTGCAAAAAAAACACTGAAGACAGAGTGTCGTCCCAGATCAGCCTGTTTCAAAGAATTCTCTTAACATAAATCCACTGTAGGCATAAAGTGCCCTCCGGGATTAGCCTAGGCCGACTGCACAGGCTAATTCGGATAACCCTTTACACACATGCATTAAACCAGCTTTTCCACGACACGTCTCATATTGTTTAATGTGTTTCAGCTTAAAACATATGCATACATATTTACACCTAAAACCATATTCTAATGAATGAATTAAGTATCACCACTTGCAAAAAAAACTAAAGACAAAATGCGTCATTTGCGCAACAAAGATATAAAACCGCAAGATTCCAGGGGTTACATCGCACGATACAAGATTCCAAGGGCTACATCGCACCATACATCCCACTGGGAAATCTGAACATAAACACACCTAAGTCATGTAATTCAATAATAGTATTAACCATGAAAAAACAACTTGTATTGTTCTTTAAATGTACCCAATCCGCCTCAATCCCAGACCTCCATTAATTCCCACATGGCATTTTTTGTTACAAAACACGGTTATCACAGCTTGAAAGAAGAACATAGCCTGGGTATTAAGCCAGCAAAGATTGTTATTAAAATTGAGATTCAAAAGTTTGGGCTGGGAAAATAATTTCAAAATGTCAGTCAATCTGGTAATCCAACACAAAAAGTTCTAAGTATTTATATAATCTGTTTTTGTTGCTGTTTTTTAAACTGTTACGTCACATAAGAACAACAAACAACATTCATGTATATTCAAGCACTGCATGACAGTACAGAGCAGCTAGTAAAGTAGGTGACTTCAATGTTTGTGCCAAGCAATTCAAATGCTGTCGCCGATGCCTAGGTGAGTAGGAAAGATAACCTAGTGCAAACAGTCCAGCTAAAAATGTGGATTTTTTTCTGGAGTAATGAAGTTGAAACAAGAGCTGTCAGAGTACAGCGTGCTCGACTTTTCTTGTACTTGTCAGAGTTACTGGCAATTTTTCTAAAACATCCTGTTTGGATAGTAGGGGCCAAGTAAACAAAGGTAATTTCGTTGTTGAGTTTACCTGAGTGGAAAGCAGTTTTCTAATTTTTAAAACAATGACCTTGACCCCACCCACCCCATTTGTATCTATAAATTGAGTTTCATTCAATATTTCAATTTGTTCTCAAGTTATTGAGCAGAACCTGTTTTTCCATTTTTAGTAACAATGACCTTGACCTTGACAACATCCAACCCACCCCAAATGCAAGCCCATGTAAAGTATTGCTTTAGTATATCTATATTCTATGTATGGAGATTCATTCTCAAGTTATAGAGAATCAAAAGTTGACGCCCCCACCCCACCCGTGGAAATGTTAATTTTCTACAAACTTTTAACCTATCGAAACAGCTTTAAATGTAAAATTTATATGTGCAAAATCGCCCATAATTTTGACAAATTTCAAACTAGTTATCAAAATTGGCCTATGGGTTCATTTTAATAAAGGGAATAAGTGTTTTAAGTTTAACTGAAATCCCTCAAACCGTTCCTGACCGAAAAATTACCTTAGGAAAAAAAAAAAATTAGTTCCGTTTCTGGTCTCCTGCCCAAAACAATAAGAGTCGAGATTTGTTATTATTTTTTTTTTTGGATGATTGGATAATGAAGTGTGTTTTCCATATATATGTTTCTATTTCGATGAGTATAGTGTATTATGGTACTTCATGTATTACGCGCACATTTTTACCCTAAAATTCAGCTATGAAAATTCGGCCCGCGTTGTACACTAACAGTCTTTTTCAGTCAGTGATATTTTATTTTATATTTAATTCATTATTTTTTATTAACGATAAAATTGCATCCTAATTACTTTGCAATCATATTTCCAATTTGAACAAACAATAAAAGCTGTTAAAAACACAGTCATTGATAATAACACCTGTTACAACTGAGAAGAGTGAAAGCCCAATGTCATCAATTAGCCAGGTCTTTAAAATCGGCAAGCTGTTTGCAACAACCATAGCAACTGTGTCAGTTTGACTTCAAAAAGTCTTTTATGTGACTGCTGAGCTGGGGCCATTGTCTAGCAGTTTGTAGCACTAAGTGTGTAACATGATTAACATGTGGTCAGTGAAAAAAGCATCAATCAATACTATTGTACCTGAACAATGCAAGCAGTTTTCGCCTAAAGGGTATTTTACCCCCTGATTTTTGGTTAAAGGGTATTTTACCCCCAGTCCGTCAGCTTTAAAGGGTATTTGAGAAATTTAAAGGTTATCTTCATGTTTTTATACAAGATCAAAATAGTATTTTATGTGCTTGTTATATAAAATAGTATTTTATGTGCTTGTTATATATACGAAAACATTAATATTGGCAACTGGAATAAATTGAATGTAGACAATAATCTGTAGGTCTATCAAAACATCACTTACTTAGCAAAGTAGTAGTTGTCATTTGCCCAGATACTTAGTACTTTTTTTTAGTGCAAATCCTACAAGGCAACCTGATTTCTGGTCCTTCTTGGTTGACAATTAGCCAATGATAATTTATTTTCCACGATGACAGCAATTTTTCAGACAAGTTTGCACTCACATGATGCTTGTGTTTCTTGTCTGATTTTTCAACTGTTGTGACAATGAGATCGCCACTCATCACCTTCTAAATAGGAAAAGCATCATAAATTTTATTCTGATTAACATTTTTTCGAGATATTGCCTAGTGGAGCTGGCTGATTGATCTTAAAACGTTCCGTTTTCGACCCACATACTCAATGCGAAGCCATTTGGAGTAGAAAGATTCGCTTGATTCACTTTTAATAGATTCAAAGGTTAATTACACCATTAGCTGAACTGGATAATTGGTAAAACTGGTTAAACAGTTTAAGCAATTAAAATACGCACCGAGATTTGCAATGCGTAAAGTTACGCACTGGGTAGATTTACAATGCGTTTTTTTATTATTTCAATGCGTAAATACGCGGATACGCATCTTATCTGGAGCGCTGGAGCATTAATGAATTAGCATTCAAAAGGAAATGTCAAGGGTGTGAAAAAATTAGACAGTTGTTTTGTTGCATGGGATAAATTGGAGATTTAAATGGGAGTGACGAAATATACATGTATTGGAATTAACATGGAGATTGTGTTACGAAATAGAACTTATTGAATAGTAACATGAATATTTGCATTCAATTTGGATTAATATGTGTTTCACACACAATGGAATTATGTATGCGTATCTGAAATTTACATTGATTACGTTTTTCATGAAAGTAAATTTAGTTGAATATTCCAGAAAATAACAATAAAAAACATAGACACAATTTGGTAAAATATGTACCATGTGCAACCGTGAATCATTATCAGGTTTATGAAATGCGATAGCCAATTAAAATCTTGTTTGGTAAATAAATAAAAATATTTATCGGCAGAAATAAATACTTTATTTTTGGACCAAAAATATGTAGGGTCAGCAGCATTAGTAAAGGGTTGGTCGGGAGACCAGAAACGGGACTTTTTGGGGGGAGGCCTTACCGAAAAACTTGAACCTACCCTGGACGCAGACGCCAAACCCGATGCGAGCAGAATAGCTTGCCTTTTCTTCGAAAAGTCGCGCTAAAAATCCATTTGTCTATTTCTAATACATCTTTCTTACGGTTAAAGGGGCATATCACAGGTATTTCACAAAATATAGACACTTATTAAAACAAAATATTTTTCTATTTTTCAAGTAGCGGTAGTAACAATTTATTGAGGGACTCACTACTAAAATTTCAAACTGGCTACTAAAATTTCTGAAAACATTTGTAAATTAACAGGTTATTTACTTTCTGTGGAAACTATTTCTAAATAACAGGTTTTTTGTAAAATAAAATGTTGTGCTATTATTTCATAATCATATTTATTGAATGTGATGAAGCCCCTGAAATACACTTTATCAAGTCTGGAAATCTGTGGGGGGGTGTAAAGGTAGTTTGGTGTAACCTTACATGTATATTACAAGTATTGCAACTCCGAAAAGCCCACATAATCTGATAAAACTTTACCTTATACCATAAAAACAAACAAAAAACAAACCTTAAATACGTCATTATTGCAGACAAATGTTATACAATTACCTTTAAATCAGCATACTCAAATCAGTTCACAAATCGCTCTGCTTTTTCATAATGAGTGCCTAATTTTAAGTGAACTTCAAAATACTTGTCTGACACTTACCAAACACTAATGGGTATAAATAAAATACTTGTCTGACACTTACCAAAGACTAATGGGTATAAATAAAATACTTGTCTGACACTTACCAAAGACTAATGGGTATAAATAAAATACTTGTCTGACACTTACCAAATACTAATGGGTATAGATAAAATACTTGTCTGACACTTACCAAATACTAATGGGTATAAATAAAATACTTGTCTGACACTTACCAAATACTAATGGGTATAAATAAAATACTTGTCTGACACTTACCAAAGACTAATGGGTATAAATAAAATACTTGTCTGACACTTACCAAATACTAATGGGTATAGATAAAATACTTGTCTGACACTTACCAAATACTAATGGGTATAAATAAAATACTTGTCTGACACTTACCAAAGACTAATGGGTATAAATAAAATACACTTTGAAAGCAAAAATACCTAAATGAAATGCCTTGTGCATGAACTAACTGTGATATTTTCTCAATGAAAGAGATCTGCTTGAGAAAATATCAGAAGATCTTAACTTAACAAAAAGAGCACATCTGCTGCTAAGAAATTAAGACACTAAGAAGATTTTCACCACAGGGCTCGCCCAGTTGGACTTTAGTCAGTCTGCCATTCATTAAACACTAATGCTGGTTTGTTTGGGGGATCTACCATGATGCTGTTTTATTTTTGGGGGATCAGCCTTGAAGCACATGGTTAGCCTAGTTAACATATTTCTGGGTCAATCTGAGTGCCTGCGGGAGTGTCTGTTTAAGATCTTAGAGTGACCATGATTCTTTTGTTATTGTTAAAACAATGATCTTCATTTTTTGTATTCAGACAAATGGTCACCATGTGAACAGATGTTTTTCTTTTTTTCTTTTTTGTTTATGGTAATGTTCAGAGTGTTATAATAACTTCCTAACAGGAGCATTTGGTCATCTTTACAGTCTTCACTCAGGTCTTCAATTTTCACAACTACATGAATTTCTTTTGTTCATATTAAATCTGTGGGATGATTATGTATAAATATACGCTAAATTGTGGTCTGTCTTCCGAAGAACAAGTACAAGAAGGATGAAAATAAGAAATTAAAAGACAACAAATACAAGTTCACTAGAATTGTCACAAGAATGACAAATATACCCCAACAATGGCCTTGTCACAAAGCTATCCATTACAAAAAAAATGGACCCAAAGAGAATGTTTTATTTTATTATGTGACACCTATGTACCTTAAAAATTTAAATATAAGAAGCTTTTTATGACACCATGTTTTTAGGGATTTAAGTCCAAAAAGGGCCATAACTCTGCCAAAACAATTGGTGGTTTGTAACCAAAGTCGAACTCTGCCAGTATTTTATGATGTTCAACCTGCATAGCAAAAATGATTTAATTCTGTCAAGCCTTTCATGAGTAATCATCGGGAAACAGTGTATTTGGGTCATAGCTCTGTCAACCTTTAGTGGTTTGTAACCAAAGTCAAACTTGACCGGTATTGTAGTATGTTACACTTACGTACCTAAACTAATTTAAATAAGTGAAGCCTTTCATGATTTATTGTCAGGATATTGTGTTTTTAAGGATTCAAGTCAAAAAGGGGCCATAACTAGGTCAACATTTTGTGGTTTATAACCAAAGTAGAATGATCTTAAACCTGCAGCATTTTTCCTCACCACTTTTTGAATGGTACCAGTACCGGTCAAATTGGGAAAATTAGCGTTGCTTTCAGCCAGATTGGGAATTTGTTCACTTTTATTAAAAAATTAGATACAAGATGTAACAAGAGCTGTCAGAGGACAGCACTCGACTATACGAAGTATTTCAGTTGGTACATATTTTGGATAGTGGAAGGAGTAAATTTGTTAAAATACAAAACTTTTAAGTGAAGCCTTGTATAGTTAATAAAGTTTTGGAACAAAAACTTTAAAAACAAAGTCTATGTAAAAAGTGGGCTAACTCTGTCAAAATACAAAACAGAGTTATGGGTAATGTTGCCCCTGATACTAGAGTTGATGACAAAGATTAATTCCAAGTGTCAAGTGAATAACTTATGTAGTTTTGATGTTACAAAACTGTTGAATATAAACTTTAACCACAAAATCTATGTAAAAAAGGGCCACAACTCTGTCAAATACAAAATAGAGTTATGGGTAATGTTGATCCTGATACTAGAGTTGATGACAAAGGTTAGTTCCAAGTATCAAGTGAATAACTTATGTAGTTTTGAAGTTACCAAACTTTTGAATATAAACTTTAAACAGAAAATCTAAGTGAAAAGGGGACATAACTCTGTCAAAATACAAAATAGAGTTATGGGCAATGTTGCCCCTGATACTAGAGAAGATGACAAAGGTTAGTTCCAAGTTTCAAGTGAATTACTTATGTAGTTTTGAAGTTACAAAACTTTTGAATATAAACTTGGACTAGAATATCAATGTGAAAAAGGGGCATTACTCGGTCAAAATACAAAATAGAGTTATGGGAAATGTTCAACCTGTTACTGGAGATGATGACTAAGGAATGTTCCAAGTTTTAAGTGAATAGGTTTTGTAGTATTGAAGTTACAAAACTTTTGAATATAAACTTTAACCAGTAAATCTATGTGAAAAAGGGGCATAACTTTGTCAAAATACAAAACAGAGAGATAGAGAATGTTGCCCTTGATACTGGAGTTGATGACAAAGGTTAGTTCCAAGTTTCAAGTGAATAACTTATGTAGTTTTGAAGTTACAAAACTTTTGAATATAAACTTTATCCAGAAAATCTAAGTAAAAATGGGGCATAACTCTGTCAAAATACAAAACAGAGTTATGGGGAATGTTGCCCCTGACACTAGAGTTGTAGACAAAGGTATCTTCTAAGTTTCAAGTGAATAAATTATGAAGTTTTGAAATTGAATAAAAACTTAAACAATATACAGACGCTAACGACGACTCCGGGGGTAGTAGGAAAGCTCACCTATTCTCAGGGTTCATGCTGGCAATCGCCACTGTCGCCAAATGCGACAAAATCGCAAAAGTGGCGACAAATTTTTAAAGTTTGGCAATTTTTCTGGTGACAGCGTTCTTTGTCCGAATTATTTACTATTGAAATGACGTAAGCGACATTTTAGCCTAAGCGGCCTTGCTGACTCGGTTAGCCTCGACAGTTATCGTGCATGTATTGATTTTTAATGATGCAAGCACAACGATTGAATTAACTGAAGCGTGAAACTGAATGCATATCGATAAGGTGATTACATGCGACTGACTATATGGCCCAAGGCAATTAGATTGGCATTTTAATTGCATGTAGAACAAGCAGATTTTTCTTTAGTCGTCAATACCGGCAATTTAATAGAAGTGTGCCATGTTTGAAACAGATTAAGGACGAGATCTAACGATAATTAGAAATCAAAACATAGTAAGTATGCAGTGTTTTCAACACATTGACATTCATGATTAAATAAGTAAAGTCTGTAATTAAACAGTTTGTTACGACAATCGGTATGAAATGTTAAATTTGAAAATGAAAATTCTCTTTTCAAAATGGCCAGTTCAGAGGTAAATACTCCTTGTAAAAAACGTTTCTTCATCTAAAATGCTCAAACTTCAAAATTCTCCATTGGATAGAAATTTTAAAGACTGTTGAAAGTTGGAATTCTTTTGGTCCATGAACATAATCTATAGAATTTTGCTGCTAATTGATGTCTTATGTATATTTTCAGTTTCCTTTCCAGTTTACCTTGCCTTGCCTAATTTGTGCCATTGTATTTATATGTTTATATTTATGCATTAATATGTATCATATTTATAGGTAAAATAGTAACATGTATGCATTGCTAAATGTATATTAAAAAAAATATTGATGATGTTAATACACATACTAGTGCATTGCTAAATGTTTCTTGTTGCAACTATTATGATCCATGGACATATTTTACTGCATGTGTATATATGTAATATGCTATGTTTTGTTGCTTACTAAACTGAATGTTATTGAAATAAATTCATTAAATAGATATATGGTGTTTTGTTTATTTATTGTATTCTTCATTAGGAATAATTATTAATGCATTACAGTAACAAGTATATGTGAAAATATAAGTAATATATATTTTTGGGGGAAAAAAAAGTGGCGACAACTTTTCAAAAGCCAGAGAGAACCCTGATTCTTCAAATAGTCGAGTAAGTTACTTCCCCTAGCTGTTAACAGTAACCCGGGGTGCTAAATCGGCCTGGGGAAGGCCCTGCAGTTGTGCGTGCTGGTTTACGCTAGTCTATCTTTTCAGGGTCTTTTTATTATTTTTTTCTTACATTTGGGAATTTTTAAACTACAAATTGGGAAAAATGGTCAGAAAATCGGATTGGGAATGGTACCGTTTTCCGGTACCGACTTTATGTAGAGGAAAGACGCTGACCTGTGTAGTAAAACTTATTTAAATCTCTCAAGCCTTTCATGAGTTATCACCCAGAAACATTTAAGTTCATTAGGGGTCAAAACTCTGTCAACATTTAGTGGATTGTAACCAAAGTCGAACTTGACCTGTATTGTATGATGTTACCCCTATTTACCTAAAATAATTTTAATATGTTAATATTAAAATTTAAAGGAAAAGTGGCCATAACTCTGTCAACATTCAGTGGTTTGTAGCCAAAAGCGAACTTGACCTGTATTTTATGATGTTACACATGTGTACAAAAAATTATTTGAATATGTCAAGCCTTTACTTAGTTATCATCCGAAAAACCTTGTTTTGGGCGAATTTAAGTCGAAAAGGGGCCATAACTCGGTCAACATTTAGGCTTTGTAACCAAAGTTGAACTTGACCTGTAATTTTTTATGTTACACATGTGTACCAATAATTATTTTAATATGTCAAGCGTTTCTTGAGGTATTGTCCGGAAACTGCGTTTTTAGGGAATTTAAATCAAATAGAGGCCATAACTCTGTCAACATTAAATGGTTTGTAACCAAAGTCGAAACTGACCTGTATTTTTGGATGTTACAAACGTGCACCAGCAATTATTTGAATATGTCAAGCCTTTCTTGAGTTATCATCCGGAAACCATGAAAACCAACAGACCGGCAGACCGACAAGCTCTCCCTCTAAACTTTGTTTGTGAGGGTATAATAATGTCCAGGACTTTTGTTTCAAACATAAATATCCTTATAAATTACTCTACCTTATATATGTAATCTGACATGTAAAGATACTTATTTAGTGGCAGAATATTAAAGTCACAAAATGTAATTGCTTTAAGTCTGTCCGAAAACATAGCATCTGCAACAATACCAGTAATTAAAAAAAAAAAAAAAAGGTAAAAATGGCAAACACGGGATGCGCTGTTTAGTATTGTTATCTGTGATTATTTATTGCCAGAGACGTCAATTTATGACGCAAAACTATATATTGAAGCCACTGCAAACAGTGACTGGGAAAGGATTTTTCTATTTAAGATCATTTCTCATCTCCAACAAAATCTATGGGATTTCCTCTGATTTTGATAGGATTTACAGCAGTTACATTTTGTGTACGTCCAACTGTTTCAATCGAGAATAAACACCACATAAACGCTCGAGCTTCCCGTTCAGGGTGTAATGAGCGTCTGTTGATATTGATTTTTCAGACTGAAGAATTAATTTTATGGCAAAAAATATTGCAGCATAGTGGCAAAACTGCAAACCAGACCAAGCATTGTTAATTGTACAGCAGCGTTCTTTGATTCATACTCAACAATGTCGGTGCGACATAAAATCGCATCGGGGGAACATTTCTTTGCAATTTTTCTCATTTTTTTCGCAAATATCGCATTTCGCATGAGTTTCCCAGTCACTGCTGCACAGTAAAAACGTTGCTAACTGACAGACAAAATGGTGCTACATATATTTTGCAAGATCAAACTGATAAACAATAGGGAAGAAACCTGTGAAATCCACTGTCGCTCCCTGTTAAATGTTCTTTGATAACGGGTGTTAAATTCAATTTGTATCTATCCAAAAGCATAGATCACAATATAATCCCACTCACCTTCATTAGTGGCTAAAGGACCTGAAATAAGCTCACCCATCTCCATTGTAGGTGGAGGGCATGAAATGAACCCACCCACCTCCATTTGAAGATAAAGGGCATGAAATAAACCCACCCACCTTCATTTGAAGATAAAAGGCATGAAATAAGCCCACCCACCTCCATCTGTAGGTAAAGGGCCTCAAATTAACCCACCCACCTCCATTTGAAGATAAAAGGCATGAAATAAGCCCACCCACCTCCATTTGTAGGTAAAGGGCCTCAAATAAACCCACCCACCTCCATTTGTAGGTAAAGGGCCTCAAATAAAACCCACCCACCTCCATTTGTAGGTAAAGGGCATGAAATAATCCCACCCACCTCCATTTGAAGATAAAGGGCATGAAATAAACCCACCCACCTCCATTTAAAGATCAAGGGCATGAAATAAACCCACCCACCTCCATTTGAAGATAAAGAGTATGAAATTAGCTCCCACCTCCATTTGTTGGTAAAGGGCATGAAATACACCCACCCACCTCCATTTGTAGGTAAAGGGCATAAATAAACCCACCCACCTCCATTTGTAGGCAAAGGGCCTCAAACAACCCACCAACCTCCATGTGTAAGTAAAGGGCCTCAAATAAACCCACCCACCTCCATTTGTAGGTAAAGGGCCTCAAATAAACCCACCCACCTCCATTTGTAGGTAAAGGGCCTCAAATTAACCCACCCACCTCCATTTGTATGTAAAGGGCCTCAAACCAACCCACCCACCTCCATTTGTAGGTAAAGGGCATGAAATAAGCTCATCCCCCTCCATTTGTAGGAAAAGGGCATGAAATAAACCACCCACCTTCATTTGTAGGTAAAGGACTTGAAATTAACCAACCCACCTCCAT
Organism: Congeria kusceri; assembly: GCA_027627225.1. NCBI lineage: Eukaryota > Metazoa > Mollusca > Bivalvia > Myida > Dreissenidae > Congeria > Congeria kusceri. The sequence continues at coordinate 32,639,321 of CM051032.1, read as the reverse complement.
TTGTAGGTAAAGGGTATGAAATACACCCACCCACCTCCATTTGTAGGTAAAGGGCATGAAATAAACCCACCCACTGCCATTTGTAGGTAAAGGGCATCAAATAAACCCACCCACCTCCATTTGTAGGTAAAGGGCCTCAAATAAACCCACCCACCTCCATTGGTAGGTAAAGGGCATGAAATAAACCCTACCAGCTCCATTTGTAAGTAAAGGGCCTCAATAAACCCATCCACCTCCATTTGTAGATAAAGGGCATGAAATAAGCCCACCCACCTCCATTTGAAGATAAAGGGCATGAAATAAGCTCCCACCTCCATTTGTAGGTAAAGGGCATGAAATAAACCCACCCACCTCCATTTGTAGGTAAAGGGCATGAAATAAACCCACCCACCTCCATTTGAAGATAAAGGGCATGAAATAAGCTCCCACCTCCATTTGTAGGTAAAGGGCACGAAATAAACTGACCCACCTCCATTTGTAGGTAAAGGGCATGAAATAAACCCACCCACCTCCATTTGTAGGTTAATGGTCTCAAATAAACCCATCCACCTCCATTTGTAGGTAAAGGGCCTCAAACAACCCACCAACCTCCATTTGTAAGTAAAGGGCCTCAAATAAACCCACTCACCTCCATTTGTAGGTAAAGGGACTCAAATAAACCCACCCACCTACATTTGTAGGTAAAGGGCCTCAAATTAACCCACCCACCTCCATTTGTAGGTAAAGGGCCTCAAACCAACCCACCCAGCTACATTTGTAGGTAAAGGGCATGAAATAAGCTCACCCCCCTCCATTTGTAGGTAAAGGGCATGAAATAAACCACCCACCTTCATTTGAAGATAAAGGACTTGAAATTAACCAACCCATCTCCATTAAATGTAAATTTTGTAGGTAAAGGGTATGGAATAAAGTTTCCCAATTTCATTTCTAGGTAAAGGGCACAAAATAAATCCACCCACCTCCATTTGTAGGTAAAGGGCATGAAATAAACCCACCTATACAATGTGTAGGATAATGGCATAAAATAAATCCACCCACATTCCTTTGTAGGTAAAGGGCATAAAATAAACCCACCCACCTTCATTTGTGGGTAAATGGCCTGAAAGAAACCCACTAACTTTTATTTTCGGGAAAATGGCCTGAAAGAAACCCTGCCACCTTTATGTGTGGGTAAATGGCCTGAAAAAAACCAGCCAACCACCATTTGCGGGTTAATGATCAGAAATAAAACCCGCCACCTTTAATTGAAGCTAGAAGGCCCGAAATAAACCCACTAAATTTTATTTACGAGAAAATGACCTGAAATAAACCCAGCCACCTTTATTTGCAGGTAAATGGCCTGAAATAAACCTGCCCACCACCAATATGCGGCTTAAATACCTGAAATCAACCCACTAAATTTTATTAACAGGAAAATGACCTAAAATAAACCGAACCCACCTTCAATTGTGGGTACAGGGCCTGCAACCTCGACTGAATGTCGCCGGGCAGAACGCCTGATCCATGCATCACATCCAGCAGGGTAAAGTACTCCTTCATGTTTATTTCTCCTGAGCCCCGTTCCAGGTGCTTACTGTGCAACCTATTGGAGAAACCTCATCCATTAAATAATAGAAATAAGGCGTGTCGTGGGAAAACCGGGCTTAATGCATGTGCGTAAAGTGTCGTCCCAAATCAGCCTGTGAGGCAGTACGCACAGGCTAATCCGGGACGACACTTTCCGCTTTTATGGTATTTTCTGTTTCAAGGAAGTCTCTTCTAAATATAAATCGACTTTAGGTGGAGTGCTGGATGATCTGGGACGACACTTTACGCTTTTATGGTATTTTCTGTTTCAAGGAAGTCTCTTCTAAATATAAATCGACTTTAGGTGGAGTGCTGGATGATCTGGGACGACACTTTTCCCACGACACGCCTCAAGAATATACCAGTAAATAATATACAGTACAGCTGAAGCAGACAAACATACTTTTCACAATTTAGCATGAAGTAGACCTGTAAGTATTCTGCGAAATATTATACCTCGGCATCAAGCATCGACGTGAACACACTCAGGAGTTACACCGCATAATTTCATGTGGGGGGTACCATATACAGCATAGATACGTCGAGTAATTACGCAAACTGAACAGTCTGCCTTGGAGACAGCCAGTGAAATATTTGTTATGATTGAGCTGTACTGTAAAATAATATCAAGATACTTTATATGTTATGATTGAGCTGTACAGTAAAATAATATCAAGATACTTAATATGAGATTAACAGTTTCCCCTGGCTAAACATTTCTGTAACCACATTTATCTAATGTTGATATGCAACTTATTTGGGGTATTATTAGATTAGCAGTTTCCCATGGCTAAACATTTCTTTAACCACATCTATCTAATGTTGATATGCAACTTATTTTGGGTATTATGAGATTAGCAGTTTCCCCTGGCTAAACATTTCTTTAACCACATTTATCTTATGTTGATATGCAACTAATTTTGGGTATTATATAGGGTTTTATGAAATGTTGTAGCAAAAGGGAAAACTGTAAGACTCATACACCAATTATGAGATGTTGTGAAATGTTGTAGCAAAAGGGAATACTGTTTGTAAGAATCCTACACCAATTATGAGATGAAGATAATTATACCCAGCATGACATTTATTATGAAACTAGAACTCTGTGTGCCAGATGTGTTGCCTGACGCATCCTAACTAAAGTACAATAGCAGCAATTAATGCCGAAAACCGAACTTAACCTTCTCTTTATGCCTACTAACACTTCCTTAAAGTTAAATCATGATTGCACAAAACTTCTCAAGCTGTTGTCTGCACAAACTAAAGAAGACGCTGCCAAAGTAACCCTTAGAAAAGGAGACACAATATCATATACATATCATAAGATATACCAATATGAGATGAATGTACACTATGAGTAACACAAATGTTTTCAGATTAATATTTCTATTATTAAACATTTAATAATGGCATCAAACATGTGCTAGCAATAATATAATTTAACAGTGCTGTGTAATGGCTATAATTTTGAAACTTAAAAGTGCTAGAAGAGAATACCATTGTCCAACTAGAAAACAATGTATGTAACCAAGTATGGCATCAAACTTGTGCAAGCAATAATGTAACTTAACAACAGTGCTGCACAATGGCTATGATTCTCTAACTAACCAAAACTACAAAAGGATGTACGTGTATGTGACCAAGTAGACTCCATGCCATGTCTAAGCCTATGGGGACTGTTCTGGCCACAGTTTTATGTCGGAGGTTTGTATCAGTGTGAAGTGTGACTGGATTGTCTTCACACCTTCTTACCCTCCTTTTGTCTCTTAAGCCCCCGTCACACTGTCACCATTTTGGCTACGATAGCCCACGACTGATCGGTGACATGTTAATCAAAATGAGTCCCGATTGTGTCTTCCTACGTATACCTATGGTTGTTGTTGGACGAGACTACGAATATCAACGACACTTGTGGGTTTCCGCAGCCGATTCACCACGGTTTCACCAAGATATGATACGATCTGTTACGGTTGTAATACGCTAGCGTCAGGTATACGCTACGGTAACAGACAATTACGGGCGATTGTTGACATTAATTCTTACGCTTCACTATGCTTCAAGGCCTCTCGAATAATTGTGACAGAATGGAAGGCAAACGTAATTAGTGCGTAGTAGCATCGCAATAAACCGCACAGGCAACACGACCCAATTGTCGCGTTGTCGTGGTCCATTGTGTATATTTGTCAGAAGTCATGATAGTTGTCGCTAAAGATCCTGCTGGAATCTTAACTGAACCATAGGGCAAGCGTAGAAATCCATACCATATACAACGTACCATAACATACTACAGTCTTGAAATATACATGTCATAAAATCGGTCACGATTAAACACGAAAGACCACGAATGCCTCTATGATGGCTGTAGATACGATGACACTAGGATTGTCCTAGGTTTTGGAAAAATCGTGGCGGCACTATGATAAGCCACCAATGTTTTGAACATGTTCAAAACAGTCGTAGCGCTTCCCGATCCACGAGGATCCCCCAAGATACTTCAAGATTCACACTGATGCCAATATGTATGTGTTCACGCTTTACCACGCTTCATCAAGATTTTGTAAATCGTGGGCAATCGTAGCAAAAATCGTGACAGTGTGAGCTGGGTTTTAACCAACTTTCACTCTTCTAACCTTTTCAACATACCAGGGCTTTTCACCTTTTGGGGATGGGGCCCTTTGCCCTCATTTTAAGGCTATACAGCGTTCATAGCAGGGGAATGAAAAACCCTGAGGTAAGATCAGTTTTGAGGAAAAACTGCATGATTGGAAAGAATTTTTCTGAGGGGATGACACCTTATAAAGGCCCCTACTATAGAAGGAAAAAAAGCCCTGCATACTCTTGTTTTCTTACCTACTTGGCCTCTAAGCTAAATAACCTTTTATCTCTTGTCTACTTAGCCCCACTTTCCTCATCTAGCCAACTGAACTTTCTTTTGTTTTCGATAGTCTCCATTATTAATTCAACCATATAAACTTTCCATTTATCTTCTAACCTTTTGTCTACCAGTACTATTCTACTTGGCCTATTTGTGACTTTGTACCTACCTAGCCTACTTTTCATTCTAACCTACTTGACGTCCTTAAATTTTCCAACCAACTTAACCTCCTTTATAACTCAAAACTAATAAATGTTCTTGTCTTCTAACCTTTTAAATCTACTTTTGTCTACTTAACTACAACTCAGTTACTTTAATTCATCGGAGAAACCTTATTGGTTTCCTTTTTGTCTTCTAACATTACAAACCTACTTAGGTATTACCAACTTGACCTACATGTATTTGTGATTTGTTACCTACATTGGACATTTACTCAAATTCCTTTCATTTTTTTGGCCAACTTAAATTCCTCTAAATGTATTAAAGTGTTTCATATCTAACCTTTTAAACTTACTTTTGCCTTCTTACCTACTACGGTAAGCACCTTCTTGACTTCTAACCTATTTAGCCATCTTTTGTCTCGTTTACCTACTTTCAACTTCGAATTTGTTTTCTTTAAGTATAAACGGTAAACCTGTTTATTTCAGCTCGATTGTATCAAAACCCATGAGCTTTTTGAAACACATTTACGTCTGTCTCCTATGTAGAACCAGTATTTGGTGTCACTGAGAAATATTACTCAAACACCGCCTGAGTAAGGATCACACTCACAACCTCTTGATGGCAAAGCAGACACCACATCTAGGGAAAGATCTAAGGACTAGACAAGGTACAGGGTGCTACTCAAAGGGTCTAATATATTGGTAAATATAGGGGTTTTATCTTTTTAGTGAATGCAATTATGGCTTAAAAACACGATTTGTTCATTTGTCACTATATACTTGTAAGAAATAAATTACATTTCAAAAGATTTCCCACATTTCTTTATTGACAAGTCCAAAAGTGGGGGGGGGGTAGGGGCAAAAAAAAGCAGACAGCTATTTCACTCCGTATCTTTCCCTTCCATATCCATTACTTCAGCTCTACAGTACAGCTGGACATACAGGACCACTGACTACTCACCCCAAGATGGTCTCCAGATACTGCATACAATAACCGCCAAGTGATTTAGCACTCAGTAATGGAAACATCACGTCAAGCCAAACTGAAAAACAGAATCAATTTGAATTTAAGTAGAAAACCATAATACTTGATTTTGTCAAATTCACTTGCATTTAATTACAGTATGTGCACCACCATTGCTTTCTATGTAGTAAGCAAAGTTTGTTCCGTAACGTTTTTCACAATTTCTGGGAAGTGCCTGGTACCCATCAGACTTGGTTTGGTTCTTTTACTTTTAATTTTCAACCTAAATTTACACATTCTATGAATTAAATATAAACAATGATAATTAACATAAACCATTATTTTGCGATCCAAATTGGGATAAAATACAGCTTTGTGTGATTATTTATAGGTCCATTTACGGGACATGGCCTAAGAAGGAAATGCACTGGTGTCGTTGCAATGTTCAACATATCACTGCTCAGAGGTGTGATTTATAAGACACTAAAGAGGAAAACAACTTTGCTCACCCCAACTCACTTCCTGAACAATCCAGTTAATTCCATAATTATTTGTACACCAAATTTGTCTGCACAAGAAAGAAATCGGCTGAAAGGTGGGAGATTCAGGTCCACGTAAAAGTAGGTAAATCACTGTACCTCTGAGTCCAGCCTTGAGACTCGTGAATCCGGCCTGGCTTAGCGACCACAGCACCATCAGGCATCGCTCGGGGCGGTTCTGGGTGCTTCGTACAAGATCGTGGTACTGCATAGGGTAGAATCAAACAATCAAAATATTAGTATGTAATCCAAATTAAAATGAAATTACGGTCTTTCAGTCACCTGATGTATAATGACGTTGTTTTGTTCAAATATTAAGATGTATAATGTATAAGCATTACTTTCAATACAAAAATAATATAAAATAATGAATCCAGAAATTACAGATTTTACTTTAAAAACTGCAGCGTTACAAATGAACATTTTTAAGAGGATGGATGAGAAACCTGACACATTCACAATAAAATGGCATTTTTGCTACACTGACATGCCTCAAGCTTTGCACAAAATTACGCTAAAATAGACTTAAACCAAACCAGTTTTCTCAGATTATAAGTTTTATACAGGCAGACCTGTAAGATTTTCTTGCTCTCAAGTAATTATACAAGAATTCTGGCACGCCTGGCAAACTGCTGATTTCGATGACTGCAAGCACAAATATACCTGCTGAATTCTTGACAGCAATGCTTCAGGATTGCTCCTGGCCAGTAGCTGAATGAACACCTTGAATCCAAATGTGGAAACCCCATTCTGTGAATCTTCCAGCATGGTGTTTATGCAGAAGAAGAGCACACGGTCCAGCGTGGCCAGGCTGCACTCTGCCAGCACCGGGGTGATCACCTTCGTGCAGTTCTTTTTTAAAGATGAGGCCGGATAGTCTGTCGTGAAAATGTATCAATGCATCATTACTCTGATATAAAGGCTGGAAAGCCTGCAGTGAAATTGAATTATTCATTTACAATGATATAAAGACTGGATAGTCTCAGACTCTGCAATTAAATTCAATCAACAGACATTCCGAATATTTATGTCCATGAATGAGAATTGAGTCGAGTAATTCTGACTGAATGTACGATAATGCTCTATCACTTTTCAGAATGTCTGAATGAATGCATCATTTACTCTGATACAAATCATTCATTAATTCATATCAAACACCGAAAAAGCTCTGCAACTAATGGTATATAATTTATTTGCTTTGACGACTGACACATAACTTGTGCATAATGTCCGTCAAGATGAGATGAAGGAAACTTTACGCAAAACAGAAACAAATTATCAGTATAATTTTAAGCACTTATATTTTTATTTCATGTTAAAAAACTATTTTAGGTGCAAGTCTTTAGTTGGAAACTCTTCCAGGACATTGTAGCAATGGAGGTAATGCAACAAAGTAGCAGGAAATAATTTTCCCATTGACGTCCAAGAGACAACACTGTAGTAGTTTCATATACATGCAATGTTTCATACTGTAAATGTTTCATAAATATAGCAGCTCACCAGTATTTGCTTTCTGCAGATACTTGTCTGATTCTATGCAGTGCTCCAGTTTCATGTTCATGTAAGTGACCAGGTCTTTCAGCCACAGGCCCGGCTTGTCAGGGAAGTGACCCTCCGACTGAAGGAGAACTGAGCGAAGTTCTTCCTCTGATATCTGCGGTAAATAAGAAAGATTTTTTATAAACATTCATTGTGCACTGTGAAGTTCAGACACTGACAAATCACATGCAACAAAATAGAAGCACAAGAACTATGTAGCACAACAAGCCAATGTCATCCAGTCTCAGCGAACGTCACAATTCCACAACTAGCCACAATGTCTGGTACTCATTTAATTATTACTGGCCCCAGCTCCAAATTACTCATTAATACCGGTGGTCACTCAAAAACATTGTTTGTCAGTAGAAACTTGACCAGATTTTGATGGACCGAGCACACATTTCTTACCAGTCATGAGGGCCTGTGTTCTGGACATTTTAGCTGGACCTCATACAGTTTAAGTTAAATTACTGGCTTTGTCCAAGGTCTGACAGGCTTTCAGGAAGACTGGTCTTTTATTAAAATCTAAGTTCAAACATGGGAAAATCACTTGTAACAAAAAATTAGCATCAGAATTATGTAGCACAACAAACCAGGGTATTTAATTTTATTTTACCTGTTTAATTGCATCTTCAAAAGGCTGCTTTCGAGGAGCTTGTTCAGTTTTTTGGGGTTTGTGAGCTTTCTTTTTGGCAACACCATCAGAGATGCCTTTACCATTGGGTTCTTTGCCTGCTTCGATTTTGTCTGCAAACTTTTCTTGTTGCTTTCTTTCATAGCGCTGCTGCTCTTTTTGCACAAATGCATCATAGATAGTTGATGTTTCTTGAACAGGGTCTAAAAAATATTGTTAATTTTCATTAACTGTAAATGAGGCATTTTTTTTCGTTGAAATTTAATAGCTATTTCATATATAAATTGTAGAACACATTTTATCAAATGTAGTAAACAAATATAAAGCAATGACAAATAATTAATTACTTATAACACATAATTAAATTAATTTTATCAGAACCAAAATTAACAGTTATTGTATTTGCCATTTTGTATTTTGTTTTTCATACGTTATATATTGTTTTTCGACGGACAATACAATAAGTATTTTTGTGTTTAATTTATCAAGATACGTATGAGGGGCGTCGTGAGAAACCGGTCTTAATGCATGGGCATAAAGTGTCGTCCCAGATTAGCCTGTCAGTCCGCACCGGCTAATCCGGAATGGCACTTTCCACTTTTATGGTATTTTCTGTTTCAAGGAAGTCTCTTCTAACCATAAATTCACTTTAGGCGGAAAGTGCCGTCCTGGATCAGCCTGTGCGGATTGCACAGGCTGATCCGGGACGACACTTTATGCAAATGCATTAAGCGCGGTTTTCCCACGACGCGCCTCATATTATTTCATTTATAGTCTGTGTGCATATACTTAGTACAGAGATGGTGTGCTTTATCCTTCCAGGTGATATGCTTAAATAGGGAAAGATCTAGAGCGAAATGGCAGGGTGCTGCACCCTGCTCCTTTTTGGTTCCCCCCAGCTGCCCCTCTGGGCTGGTCAACAAAGAAATTTTGAATATCTTTTAAAATTCAACATATTTTTGCAAATATTCAATGACAAATAAATAGACTATGCTTACAAACCTTAATTAGAAGATTAGACTCATGTCAGGGCTCACACTGCCATACGCCAAATTAGCCAATGGCTACAAATATGAATATTTGTCTAAAGAAAATTCTATTTGGCTACAACTTTTTTTTATAAAAACCTTATTATTTTTCAAAATTAGCATGTTTTCAGCAAAACAAGATAAATTTGGCTAAAGAAAATTTTCATCCAGGGAGAGCCCTGCATGTAAACCCTGGATTCAGGAATAAAAAAAAAATACAAAATGTCAACAAACTGGTCCAGTTTCCACCCTGCTCCTTTCTATCAGCACCCTGTACCTTTTGTATCCTAGATCTTTCACTAGCTGAATTCTCTGAATTCTTTGGGCTAAAGTTTGGCAATGGACTGGTACATTTTTGTTAAGTTTTTCGAAAATTCATTTTGTATGCAGACAGATGCTGTGCAGACAATATTTTGGAGTCACTCTGTGAGAAACTATATAACAGAATTTCGATCAAGGATGAATAGCTTCATCGGGACATAATCACGTCAAGCTTGGGAAACGCTCAATACCATAGATGAGACGGCAATAGTAGAGCCGATCACTGTGGCCATAAATAGCGTCTGAATTGGCATAGTTAGCGTCTGAATTCAGGCACCAGACCACTAAATTACACAATGATCTGGAATAAGAATGATATTTTATATAAAATGTAAGAATTAATTCAATTATAACAATAAGCAATTGGCGCATTAACATTATTTATTTATTAACAGCCAGTCACCTATGGCCACAGTAAAAAGCGATTTTTATGTAAAAATGTGCACATCCAGTGACCAATGGCCACAGAAAATGGCGATTTCTATAACAATAGATGCATTTCAAATGACATATGCCAACAGGTAATCGGGATTTATATGAGAATATATGCATATCAAATCACATACGGCCACAGTAAAAGGCGATTTCTATGAGAATAAAGTGGCCTATGGCCACAGCAAATGGCGATTTGTATTATAATGTACGCATGTGAAGTGACATTTGGCCACAGCAAATGGCGATTTCTATCAGAACATACGTAAATAAAGTGGCCCATGACCAGAGCAAATGGCGATTTCTATGTGAATATACGCATCTCAAGTCACCTATGGCCACAGTAAAGGACGATTTCTATGTGAATATACGCATCTCAAGTCACCTATGGCCACAGTAAAGGACGATTTCTATGTGAATATACGCATCTCAAGTCACCTATGGCCACAGTAAAGGACGATTTCTATGTGAATATACGCATCTCAAGTCACCTATGGCCACAGTAAAGGACGATTTCTATGTGAATATACGCATCTCAAGTCACCTATGGCCACAGTAAAGGACGATTTCTATGTGAATATACGCATCTCAAGTCACCTATGGCCACAGTAAAGGAAGTTTTTTTATGTGAATATACGCATATAAAGTGACCTATGCCTCAGTAAAGGACGATTTCTATGTGAATATATGCATATAAAGTGACCACAGTGAATGGCCATTTCTATGACAATATACGCACATCCAGTGGCCAATGGCCACAGTAAATGGCCATTTCTATTTAAATATACGCACATCCAGTGACCTATGGCCACAGTAAATGGCCATTTCTATAATAATATACGCACATCGAGTGACCTATGGCCACAGTAAATGGCCATTTCTATAATAATATACGCACATCCAGTGACCTATGGCCACAGTAAATGGCCATTTCTATAATAATATACGCACATCCAGTGACCTATGGCCACAGACAATGGCGATTTCTATCAGAATATACGTAAATAAAAAGGCCCATGACCAGAGCAAATGGCGATTTCTATGTGAATATACGCATATAAAGTGACCTATGGCCTCAGTAAAGGACGATTTCTATGTGAATATACGCACATAAAGTGACCTATGGCCACAGTAAATGGCCATTTTTATGATAATATACACACATTCAGTGACCTATGCTATGGCCACAGTAAATGGCCATTTCTATGACAATATACGCACATCCAGTGACCTATGGCCACAGTAAATGGCCGTGAATGTGCGTATATTCACATAGAAAAGGCCATTTACTGTGGCCATAGCCACTGAATGTGCGTATATTCACATAGAAATGGACATTTACTGTGGCCATAGGCCCCTGGATGTGCGTATATTTACATAGAAATGGCCATTTACTGTGGCTATTGGCCACTAGATGTGCGTATATTATCGTAGAAATGGCCATTTACTGTGGCCATAGGCCACTGGATGTGCGTATATTCACATTGAAATGGCCATTTACTGTGGCCATATGCCACGGGATGTGTGTATATTATCATAGAAATTGACATTTACTGTGGCCATAGGCCACTGGTTGTGTGTATATTATCATAGAAATGGCCATAGGTCACTGGATGTGTGTATATTATCATACAAATGGCCATTTACTGTGGCCATAGGTCACTGGATGTGTGTAGATTATCATAGAAATTGCCATTTACTGTGTCCATAGGCCACTGGATGTGCGTAGATTATCATAGAAATGGCCATTTACTGTGGTCAAAGGCTACTGGATGTGCGTAGATTCACATAGAAATGGCCATTTACTGTGGCCATAGCCACTGAATGTGCGTATATTCACATATAAATTGCCATTTACTGTGGCCATTGGCCACTAGATGTGCGTATATTATCATAGAAATGGCCATTTACTGTGGCCATAGGTCACTGGATGTGTATATATTATCATAGAAATGGCCATTTACTGTGGCCATAGGTCACTGGATGTGTGTATATTTTCATAGAAATGGCCATTTACTGTGGCCATAGGTCACTGGATGTGCGTATATTATCATAGCGATGGCCATTTACTGTAGCCATATGCCACTGGATGTGTGTATATTATCAAAACATTGCCATTTACTGTGGCCATAGGCCATTGGATATGCTTATATTAAAATAGAAATGTCAATTTATTGTGGCCATGTGTCACTTAATTTAAGTATATTCTCATAGAAATGATCATTTACTGCCGCCATAGTCCACTGGATGTGCGTATATTCTTATAGAAATGGCCATTTACTGTGGCCACAGGGCACTTAATTTACGTATATTATCATTGAAATCGCCCTTTTATGTAGCCAAAGGCTACTTGATATGCGTCCTTTCTCATAAAAATCGTCATAGGTCACCTGATATGCAAATATTCCCATTCACGATTTCGACATGTCCAATCACGCATAACGAGACTGGCGAGATAACGAGAGATCTTGAGGTCGGGGGGGGGGTTCCGTTTTCCCACTGTAAAGTAAACATCGATCAGCTGCTGATGCAGTTTTACATAAACTGCTATTAAAACTCAAAATAAATAATTAACTTTATATGAAGACGTATTGCTTTAATTTACGATTTTAACGTTCACACACATAATTTAGACCTCGCTGTATAACAGTATTAATGGTCACACGAGTAGTGTGTCAAAATAGGCAAAAATGAACAAGAAACACCACACCAACCCGACGGTTAGAAGTAAACCATACAAACTCTTTTGACATGCTACTTAAAAAAAGTCCACCTACCTTTTTTAAAACATTTAACAGGTCAATTTTTTACACATTTACTATGTACTAAATGTGTAGAAAATAGCCCAACATTGAGTACATTTTCATGGACCCAGAAAATTAGTTTTATTTGATTTGGTGAGTGGGGTTTCTCACAGATATATTAATTTAATGTATATATCATTTTTATGATTTTTTTTCTTTTGACAATTGCAACCTGAATACAAACCGGGCCCAGCTAGCTTAGTTGGTAGAGAGCTGGACTGTCAATCCGGATGTTTGCGAGTTCGACCCCCTGCTCGACCACATAACTTGTGTGGGAATGGTAATAAAATAATTTCTACGGCCATATTCTCACTACCTCTGCTTCAAGAAGGACAGTAGTTACTTTCATTAAAGTATGTAGATTTGGTACTGGTCAACCGCTTAGATCGGCTACGGAAAAGTGAGTAGGTTAACTGACCGCCGTAAAGTCTGTAATTGTAGATTTGGCTGCAGTAAATACAGGATGTGTCCTGCAGTTCCACATAATAGACCTGTGTCCTACTAGTACCATCATAAGGAATATATGCAGCTTAATTATCTTCACTTTATCAACAACACAACAATAAAGAAAGTCCATGTCACCGGGGTATTCTCTTTTAATCATAAGCTATAAATACAAAGCTTTTCAAAATTACATCCACAGCACACAAATAAAATTACATAAAGTATTCAATTATACTGAAACAAGTATCACAAAAAAATACATTAGTAATGCACAAAGCATGGATTGTTTTAATTAGTATATTCCTGTGTAGAACCAGTACTAAGTCACTTTTTCACAGGTTTTAGTACGGTTCAGTAAAAAACCAAGCAAGTTCATCACCAGCTATTGAGTTGGGCTGACATTTCCAGTGTACCCATTTTGAACAGGAACTTGGACGGTCACAGTTAATACTGGTTCCAATGTCACAATGAACAATTTTTCTATAAAATATATATAGCTAATTCGCGCAGTGGTTTTACACAAAATCACAACGCAGTCAAGGGTGAAAGCCCCGCAGACCGAATCGACGAAGAAAATTATTCAGGTCACCAATGGATCACTTTTCCACAGTCTGCTGGTTCCGGAATGTTTTGCACCAATGATGTTTTGCCCAAGGATGTTTCGACTTGGAACTTTGTATGCGCACAGATGTGTGATTACTAAATACTTATGACAATCCATCAACAACCATGTGTTATAATAACAGCAATTCATTAACATTATTATTTTAAATATATTCACTTTAATTTTCACAATTAATAATATTACTTAAATTGAACACACATAACATAATATTAACATTAATATTTATATATTTTTTTATAAATGTAATTACATTAGTGGTGTTGTGTGTCACAATATGCTAATTTAAGAAGGAATAATACAATCAGGTGAATAATCCCCTGGAGAATCAGGGTGAGACATTCCAGATTATGTGATAGTTACCTAAAACACATAAAGTTAATTAAGTATTATTATTATTATTATTGCAAAGATATACTGTAACACAAACACACAATAATATTATGTATAAACATACTGAACTGGTTACTCTATGCAATTCCGTATATACATTAATATTGCCTATACTGGATAAACATAACGTGCATAACAATAAATATACTGGCGTTCTCTTTATTATTTCATAACCTATTTGAAAGAAAGGTATTAAATCTAAATGCCAACATAAGATCTGTTGCCTTTATAGCATAGTTTTCCAATCATTAAATGATTAATTCCCATATAATAATAATTCCCATACCCCACCCACGTTTAGAATGTCAAATTTTAACCTGTTTAAAACATAACAAAGTGCATATAAAGCATAAATATGTATAAAAGCCGACTTACATATCTTTTTCCACAACAAGTAAGTTTTCTTTTCCATTCATATGCAAATTGCAGATTAATTTTTCTGAACAACGATCTATACAGCCGAAGCAATTATACGCTCACTGCGCAACCCCCTGACCTAGATTTCCGGCGTATTCGGAACACCTCGGTAAACAATGTCGAAAAGGTCGAAAACTAGCAATCTACTCTAGTTATACATATTTGAAGCATTTATTTAAGTGTTTATTTGAAAATAAATAATGTCAATGTGTCAACAATTATTAGTGGATTGATATTAATTCGTAGATTTAATATAAATTATAGTCCTTATTCCAGATCAAACAAAGTTATTTTATAATTTAGTAGTATTAAGCATAAAATCATGCACTTGAACTATGGAATAAAAGTCACTTATGGCCACAGTGACTATCTCGGCAATGGAAAAGAGTCGTTCTCGTCAAGCTTATGTCGTGGAAACTTCCCTACCCTACCCATTCGGCGAAAACATGTTGCACAACAAGACGAAAAAAACCTGCTATTACCTAATGGGGCGATCCTGGGCATGTTGTCGATTAATTGTTTCTTCTGAGATTTGGTCAGCGTAGTTTGCTGGCCCTTGCCTTTCTTCGGCTTGCCCACCACAGACCAATTACCGGTGCTTGCCATATTTTCGCAATTTAAAGTTACACAGGAAGTGACGATATTTACACGATTCACCGGAAGAAGTAAATAATGAAGCAAAAGATAAAACTAAACTAAAGATAGTAAAACAACACAAATAGAAATACTCATACACTGTTGTTTGCGAAAAACATCGTACGTAAAAAAGCAAATGTAAATTTTGCTCATCTAATGTCGCTTTTACAATGGTAGCGTCGAACTGGAAACGTATAAGATTGAATAAACTTGAAGGAATTCGCATTTTAAGCATATACAAGATAGAGGCGCTTACACGTACATGTATATGTACTGTTGCGCATTGAGTGAGCGCCTCCAACATTAACTTTGAACTGTCTTTTCACCAATCCGGCGTCTTTCAGGCGATAGTTCACCGATTAAGTTAGACTTAAGAGTACTTGCTGTAACTAACTTAACATGGCACAACTTTGTGTATACATTAAATAATTTATTGCAATTCCAGAAAAAAATGAAGTGCATTGTAGGCCTATTCAGAACGGACTTTAAACTAAAGTCCCACTGCCTATCCGATACGACTCGATCAAGCCAGATCAACCTATCGGGACCTGGTTGCGCTCGCTCGACAGATGTGGTCTACCTGGGTGTGTGTATGTATTTCTTAGTTAATGCGGGCTTTCCGCGCCGAAGCGGCATTATATGAGGACCCGGGGTGTGTCTCAGAACCCTACCTAATTTTACTATAAAGACACATCGAAAGTTGTGAAGATTTTATATATATACAAACCAAACTCACATGCACCGGGACCTGGAAGTGAACCCCGATTGCCGCGGTGAGGAGCGAATGGACCAACCACTGCGCTAGCCAGACCCATTTCTACCGTCGGCTTCCAACTCCAATTTATACTTAACATGTTATCAAAAGTCGATTATGTAGAGATATGTTTTTGTCGGTTTATAGAACATTAAAGTACCGAACCCTTCTCAACCGTATGTAAATGCATTTGATTGCTTCTCGACCGCACACGGTTGTTTCCCGATTGCTAGTTTGCTAGCCCGTTGGTAGTCCGGTGTTCGGAGCCCAAAATAATCCGTTTACTTGCAATATAGTAAATTATTATACCTCACTTGATTATTTCTCTATATAATGCATATAAACTGCAGCGGGCAACAATTTGATATGTCGCCCGGCAATGTCGCCCGGTACGCAAATGATACGGGATTGTCCGGTATAATAAAATTAATATTGACTTCCTTGAGGATGACAGTGCGTCTCGTCAACCCTCGACAAACACTGTCGACCTCGGTTAAAGCGTCGGTCGACGGTGTTGCCTCGGGTTGACTATACGCATTGTCACCCTGAAGGAAGTCAATATTTATATAATGGTACAAATGTCTACTGTAGCATGCATACGTCACTACTTGTATTATGAATTGTAATTGATACTAGATCAATTGTTCCGACAAATTACAAATATGGTTATAAAAACAAATGCTGAAACGACATTTTGATTAATGTTGTCTCAATATTGTCTTGTTGTGTGGTGAATATCGACGTTTCCACAAATGCCAAGCATAATCATATGAGTACATAGATACACACGCTCATGTAAACAGAGACGGATGTTATAACACGATTTTGATATTTTCTTGCTGTTTTCTTTTCCTTTCTAATATATTACGTCTTACCGTTATTTAGTGTTATTTATATTTGTTACGCTTATTTATAAATACAACCTTCATACCCACAACATAGATTTTATAGTCTGTATATTAGTTTATATTATCTCGGAAATAAAATAAAATGAAACACCTCAGACCACCTTCACCTATAAATATGATATCGGTTATCGCAAGTATTTCTGATGTTTTGTGAAACTGGTTTAAAATGCGATAAATATGATCACCTGATGTCACAAATTCACAATATATGAGGTGCATCGTGGAAAAACCGATCTTAATGCATGTGCGTAAAGTGTCGTCCCGGATTAGCCTGTGCAGTCCGCACAGGCTAATCCGGAACGGCACATTCCGCTTTTATGGTATTTTCTGTTTCAAGGAGGTCTCTTCTAAACATTAATCCCCTGTAAGCGGAAAGTGTCGTCCCGGATTAGCCTGTGCGGACTGCATTAAGACCGGTTTTCTCACGACGTGCCACATTACTATGTATTGTGCATTGAAACTTACGAAACATGTTCTCTTGTTCTGTTCTGCAAATAGATCTAGTGTTAATCCAGTGCTCCAGATATATATTTGTACTGGGCGTAATGTACGCTTACTTCTGAAAATTTGGGAGTAAATGTACACTCACTTCAGAATTCAAGTGTGGGGTAAATGTACACTCTATGTACGATAAATGAGGTAAATTTACATCCAACAATACACATTACGATATCAGCAGAAGACTAGAGTATTATAATAATAATCCTTCATAATGTAGTCATTTCAATACAATAATGTTACAAATTCATTTGAATACAATAATGTTACAAATAAGAATTCTGAACATTTTAAGACTTTTATTGCTAACTACTGAACATATCAACTGCACATTCAAGTAGACGGGCTTTTTAAAACTTCTACCTGTTTCTGTCTTCCAGTCACTAATGCGCGCGAACATCGGGAAAATGTACGTAAATGTACACTCATTTTTTTTATTTTCTCTGCGTATCTTCCGATTATTTGTACGTAATTCACGCGTGTACGCGACTTATCTGGCCCCGTATCCACAATTAAAACTCCGTTAGCGAAAATTTCTTAAAATCATAATATTCCTTAACTTTGTGGCCGGTTCACTGAGTGTAAAGAGAAAATAAAAATAACACACAGAACAGACAGGTATATATAGCACAATATTAAGCAATACAGGCATATTTGATATCAAGACGATTGTTTATACGAGTACATGTACATTCATAGGAGAGCATTTGATTACATTAAAGCGTAGCATTGTTCCAATATACAGCAACATGTCTGAATTTTCTATTCGATTTAGATGCGTAACAGTGTATAAACATATTTATAGAAGGCAAGGGCTGGTATTCAAGAAGCTCCTATGGGAAATCTTACATTAAGTTGTACTTAAGTGAAATTTTGAAATCAAGTTTTCAATGCGAAATCCAATGATTTCTGTTTCTGAAATGGTAAATACTATACATTAATCAATATTTTCTACTTAAAAACATTTAAATATATAAAGACTTATACAATCATGAAACAGCCACAGACTTAAGGAATTTTATGAATTTAAGAAATGTACACACGTTTTCCCAAAGAAACCTTGTGAATATGGGCCCAGGGCCCGTATCCACAAAGCTCCTTAGGGAAATTTTAAGTAAATGTCTTAAAATTATAAAATTTCTTAAGTCTCTGGCTGTTTCATTTAAAGTTCATTTTTTGTGTTAAATGTTTTAATTCTGGTAACGAATCAACAAATGCTTCTAATGGTACCATATTTAAATAAGAAAATAAAGATTTTCACATAGAAAATGGTATTTGAAATTTTGACTTTAGTATACCGTAACTTAAGTTAAGATTTTCCTTAGGTGCTTTGTGGATATGGGTCTAGGAAGTATAACATTGATCATGTTAGATGTCATTTTCGAATGTATGAAATTTAAGCATTGCATCCTTAAAAAACGTGGTATTCAGATTAAAATCAGATTAAAATGGCCAGCACACATGAAATCATGGACATAGTCGCCACCTTATTCCGATGCATCCAATGTATTTCTTTTCCCTGAAATACACAAAAAGTATTGTCCGTATTCACGAAGCTGTTGAGGAAACACTTAAGGACATCTTTTGAAATGTTTTTTTTCCGTAAGTTTTAGATTATGTCATATAGATGGTAAAATTTGCATTCTAACATGATACTCGCTTTTTTCAGAATACTAATTGAAACGGATTCCTATGAGGCGTACTTATTGAAACGGATTCTTATGGGACATACTTAATGTAACGAATTCTTATGAGGCATACTTATTGTAACGAATTCTTATGGGGCACACTTATTGTAACGGATTCTTATGGGGCATACTTATTGTAACGGATTCTTACGAGGCATACTAATTGTAACGGATTCTTATGAGGCATACTTATTGTAACAACTCTTATGATGCACACTTATTGTAACGGATTCTTATGAGGCATACTTATTGTAATGGATTCTTATGAGGCATACTTATTGAAACGGATTCTTATGAGGCATACTTATTGTAATGGATTCTTATGAGGCATACTTATTGTAACGGATTCTTATGAGGCATACTTATTGTAATGGATTCTTATGAGGCATACTTAATCTAACGAATTCTTATGAGGCATACTTATTGTAACGGGTTGTTAAGAGGCATACGTAATGTAACGAATTCTTATGAGGCATACTTATTGTAACGGATTCTTATGAGGCATACTTATTGTAACGGATTCTTATGAGGCATACTTATTGTAACGGATTCTTATGAGGCATACTTAATGTAACGGATTCTTATGAGGCATACTTATTGTAACGGATTCTTATGATTCATACTTAATGTAATGGATTCTTATGAGGCATACTTATTGTAACGGATTCTTATGAGGCATACTGATTGTAACGGATTCTTATGAGGCATACTTATTGAAACTGATTCTTATGATTCATACTTATTGAACCGGATTCTTATGAGGCATACTTAATGTAACGAATTCTTATGAGGCATACTTATTGTAACGGATTCTCATGAGGCTTACTTATTGTAACGGATTCTTATGAGGCATACTTATTGTAACGGATTCTTATAAGGCATACTTATTGTAACGGCTTGTTATGAGGCATACGTAATGTAACGAATTCTTATGAGGTATACTTATTGTAACGGATTCTTATGAGGCATACTTATTGTAACGGATTCTTATGAGGCATACTTTTTGTAACGGATTCTTATGATTCATACTTAATGTAATGGATTCTTATGAGGCAAACTTATTATAACGGATTCTTATGAGGCATACTTAATGTCACGGATTCTTATGAGGCATACTTATTGTAAGGGATTCTTATGAGGCATACTTATTGTAACGGATTCTTATGAGGCATACTTATTGTAACGGATTCTTATGAGGCATACTTATTATAACAAACTCTTATTGTAACGAATTCTTATGAGGCATACTTATTATAACTAACTCTTATGATGCATACTTATTGTAACGGATTCTTATGAGGCATACTTAATGTCACGGATTCTTATGAGGCATACTTATTGTAAGGGATTCTTATGATTCATACTTATT
Organism: Congeria kusceri; assembly: GCA_027627225.1. Taxonomy (NCBI): domain Eukaryota; kingdom Metazoa; phylum Mollusca; class Bivalvia; order Myida; family Dreissenidae; genus Congeria; species Congeria kusceri. The sequence goes on along the minus strand of CM051032.1, from coordinate 32,618,729 downwards.
GTAACGGATTGTTATGAGGCATACTTATTGTAATGGATTCTTATGAGGCATACTTATTGTAACGGATTCTTATGAGGCATACTTAATGTCACGGATTCTTATGAGGCATACTTATTGTAAGGGATTCTTATGAGGCATACTTATTGTAACGGATTCTTATGAGGCATACTTATTGTAACGGATTCTTATGAGGCATACTTATTATAACAAACTCTTATTGTAACGGATTCTTATGAGGCATACTTATTATAACAAACTCTTATTGTAACGAATTCTTATGAGGCATACTTATTGTAACAAACTCTTATGACGCACACTTATTGTAACGGATTCTGATGAGGCATACTAATTGAAACGGATTCTTATGAGGCACACATATTGTAACGAATTCTTATGAGGCATATTTAATGTAACGGATTCTGATGAGGCATACTTATTGTAACGGCTTGTTATCTGGCATACTTATTGTAATGGATTCTTATGAGGCATACTTAATGTCACGGATTCTTATGAGGCATACTTATTGTAACGGATTCTTATGAGGCATACTTATTGTAACGGATTCTTATGAGGCATACTTATTGTAACGGATTCTTATGAGGCATACTTATTATAACAAACTCTTATTGTAACGAATTCTTATGAGGCATACTTATTATAACAAACTCTTATGATGCATACTTATTGTAACGGATTCTTACGAGGCATACTTATTGTAACAAACTCTTATGACGCACACTTATTGTAACAAACTCTTATGACGCACACTTATTGTAACGGATTCTTATGAGGCATACTAATTGAAACGGATTCTTATGAGGCACACATATTGTAACGAATTCTTATGAGGCATATTTAATGTAACGGATTCTGATGAGGCATACTTTTTGCAACGGCTTGTCATCTGGCATACTTATTGTAATGGATTCTTATGAGGCATACTTATTGTAACGGCTTGTTATGAGGCATACGAAATGTAACGAATTCTTATGAGGCATACTTATTGTAACGGATTCTTATGAGGCATACTTATTGTAACGGATTCTTATGAGGCATACTTATTGTAACGGATTCTTATGAGGCATACTTAATGTAACGGATTCTAATGAGGCATATATATTGTAACGGATTCTTATGAGGCATACTTATTGTAACGGCTTGTTATGAGGCATACTTATTGTAACGAATTCTTATGAGGCATACTTAATGTAACGGATTCTTATGAGGCATACTTATTGGAACGGCTTGTTATGTGGCATACTTATTGTAACGGATTCTTATGAGGCATACTTAATGTAACGAATTCATATGAGGCATTCTTATTGTAACGGCTTGTTATGAGGCATACGTATTGTAACGAATTCTTATGAGGCATTATTATTGTAACGGATTCTTATGGGGCATACTTATTGTAACGGATTCTTATGAGGCATACTTATTGTAACGGATTCTTATGAGGCATACTTATTGCAACGGATTCTTATGAGGCATACTTATTGTAACGGCTTGTTATGAGGCATACGTAATGTAACGAATTCTTATGAGGCATACTTATTGTAACGGATTCTTATGAGGCTTTCTTAATGTAACGGATGCTTATGAAGCATACTTATTCAAACGGATTCTTATGATTCATACTTAATGTAACGGATTCTTATGATGCATACTTAATGTAACGGATTCTTATGATTCATACCTAAGGTAACGGATTCTTACGAGGCATACTTATTGTAACGGATTCTTACGAGGCATACTTATTGTAACAGATTCTTATGAGGCATACTTATTGTAACGGATTCTTATGAGGCATACTTAATGTAACGGACTCTTATGATTCATACTTAATGTAACGGATTCTTATGAGGCATACTTATTGTAACGGATTCTTATGAGGCATACTTATTGTAACGGATACTTATGAGACATACTTATTGTAACGGATTCTAATGAGGCATACTATTGTAACTTATTGTTATGAGGCATACTTATTGTAACGGATTCTTATGAGGCATACTTAATGTAACAGATGCTTATGTGACATACTTATTGAAACGGATTCTTATGATTCATACTTAATGTAACGGATTCTTATAATGCATACTTAATGTAACGGATTCTTATGATTCATACCTAAGATAACGGATTCTTACCAGGCATACTTATTGTAACGGATTCATACGAGACATACTTATTGTAACGGATTCTTATGAGGCATACTTATTGTAACGGATTCTTATGAGGCATACTTAATGTAACGGATTCTTATGATTCATACTTAATGTAACGTATTCTTATGAGGCATACTTATTGTAACGGATTCTTATGAGGCATAATTATAGAAACGGATTCTTATGAGGCATACTTATTGTAACGGATTCGTATGAGACATACTTATTGTAACGGATTCTTATGAGGCATACTTATTCTAACTGATTCTTATGAGGCATACTTATTGTAACGGATTCTTATGAGGCATACTTATTGTAACGGATTCTTAAGAGGCATACTTTTTGTAACGTATTCTTATTAGGCGTACTTATTGTAACGCATTCTTATGAGGCAAACTTATTGAAACGGATTCTTATGAGGCATGCTTAATGTAACGGATTCTTATGAGGCACACTTATTGTCACGGATTCTTATGATGCACACTTATTGTAACCGATTCTTATGAGGCATACTTATTCTAATGAATACTTATGAGGCATACTTAATGTAACGGATGCTTATGAAGCATACTTATTGAAACGGATTCTTATGATTCATACTTAATGTAACGGATTCTTATGATGCATACTTAATGTAACGGATTCTTATGATTCATACCTAAGGTAACGGATTCTTAAGAGGCATACTTATTGTAACGGATTCTTACGAGGCATACTTATTGTAACGGATTTTTATGAGGCATACTTATTGTAACGGATTCTTATGAGGCATACTTAATGTAACGGATTCTTATGATTCATACTTAATGTAACGGATTCTTATGATGCATACTTATTGTAACGGATTCTTATGAGGCATACTTATTGTAACGGATTCTTATGAGGCATACTTAATGTAACGGATTCTTATGATTCATACTTAATGTAACGGATTCTTATGAGGCATACTTATTGTAACGGATTCTTATGAGGCATACTTATTGTAACGGATTCTTATGAGGCATACTTATTGTAACGGATACTTAGGAGACATACTTATTGTAACGGATTCTTATGAGGCACACTTATTGTAACTGATTCTTATGAGACATACTTATTGTAACGGATTCTTATGAGGCATACTTAATGTAACGGATGCTTATGAGGCATACTTATTGAAACGGATTCTTATGATTCATACCTAAGGTAACGGATTCTTACGAGGCATACTTATTGTAACGGATTCTTACGAGGCATACTTTTTGTAACGGATTCTTATGAGGCATACTGATTGTAACGGATTCTTATGAGGCATACTTAATGTAACGGATTCTTATGATTCATACTTAATGTAACGGATTCTTATGAGGCATTCTTATTGTAACGGATTCTTATGAGGCATACTTATTGTAACGGATTCTTATGAGGCATAATTATTGTAACGGATTCTTATGAGGCATACTTATTGAAACGGATTCTTATGAGAAATACTTATTGTAACGGATTCTTATGAGGCATACTTATTCTAACTGATTCTTATGAGGCATACTTATTGTAACGGATTCTTATGAGGCATACTTATTGTAACGGATTCTTATGAGGCATACTGATTGTAACGGATTCTTATGAAGCATACTTATTGTAACGGATTCTTATGAGACATACTTATTGTAACGGATTCTTATGAGGCATACTTATTGTAACGGATTCTTATGATGCATACTTATTGTAAAGGATTCTTATGAGGCATACTTTTTGTAACGTATTCTTATTAGGCGTACTTATTGTAACGCATTCTTATGAGGCAAACTTATTGAAACGGATTCTTATGAGGCATGCTTAATGTAACGGATTCTTATGAGGCATACTTATTGTCACGGATTCTTATGATGCATACTTATTGTAACGGATTCTTATGAGGCATACTTATTGTAATGGATTCTTATGACGCATACTTATTGTAACGGATTCTTATGAGGCATACTTATTGTAACGGATTCTTATGAGGCATACTTATTGTAATGGATTCTTATGAGGCATACTGATTGTAACGGATTCTTATGAAGCATACTTATTGTAACGGATTCTTATGAGACATACTTATTGTAACGGATTCTTATGAGGCATAGTTATTGTAACGGATTCTTATGATGCATACTTATTGTAAAGGATTCTTATGAGGCATACTTATTGTAACGTATTCTTATTAGGCGTACTTATTGTAACGCATTCTTATGAGGCAAACTTATTGAAACGGATTCTTATGAGGCATGCTTAATGTAACGGATTCTTATGAGGCATACTTATTGTCACGGATTCTTATGATGCATACTTATTGTAACGGATTCTTATGAGGCATACTTATTGTAATGGATTCTTATGAGGCATACTTATTGTAACGGATTCTTATGAGACATACTTATTGTAACGGATTCTTATGAGGCATACTTAATGTAACGAATTTTTATAAGATACTTTTTGTAACGGATTCTTATGAGGCATTCTTATTGTAACGGATTCTTATGAGACATACTTATTGTAACGAATTCTTATGAGGCATACTAAACGTAACGTATTCTTATGAGACATACCTATTGTAACGGCTTCTTATAAGACTTACTTATTGTAACGAATTCTTATGAGGCATACTTATTGTAACGAATGCTTATGAGGCATACTTATTGTAACGGATTCTTATGAGGCATACTTATTGTAACGGATTCTTATGAGGCATACTTATTGTAACGGATTCTTATGAGGCATACTTATTGTAACGGATTCTTATGAGGCATACCTATTGTAACGAATTCTTATGAGACATACTTATTGTAACGAATTCTTATGATGCATACTTAACGTAACGTATTCTTATGAGACATACCTATTGTAACGGATTCTTATAAGACTTACTTATTGTAACGAATTCTTATGAGGCATACTTATTGTAACGAATTCTTATGAGGCATACTTAACGTAACGTATTCTTATGAGACATACTTATTGTAACGAATTCTTATGAGGCATACTTAACGTAACGTATTCTTATGAGACATACTTATTGTAACGAATTCTTATGAGGCATACTTAACGTAACGTATTCTTATGAGGCATACTTATTGTAACGAATTCTTATGAGACATACTTATTGTAACGAATTCTTATGAGGCATACTTAACGTAACGAATTCTTATGAGACATACTTATTGTAACGAATTCTTATGAGGCATACTTAACGTAACGTATTCTTATGAGACATACTTATTGTAACGGATTCTTATGAGACTTACTTATTGTAACGTTTTCTTATGAGGCATACCTATTGTAACGTATTCTTATGAGGCATACCTATTTTAACGTATTCTTATGAGGCATACCTATTGTAACGTATTCTTATGAGACATACTTATTGTAACGAATTCTTATGAGACATACTTAACGTAACGTATTCTTATGAGACATACTTATTGTAACGGATTCTTATGAGACATACTTATTGTAACTGATTCTTATGAGACATACTTATTGTAACTGATTCTTATGAGGCATACTTATTGTGACGGATTCTTATGATGCATACTTATTGTAACGTATTCTTATGAGACATACTTATTGTAACTGATTCTTATGATGCATACTTATTGTAACGGATTCTTATGAGGCATACGTATTGTAACGAATTCTTATGAGGCATACTTATTGTAACGAATTCTTATGAGGCATACTTATTGTAACGGCTTGTTATGTGGCATACTTATTGTAACGGATTCTTATGAGGCATACTTAATGTAACGAATTCATATGAGGCATTCTTATTGTAACGGCTTGTTATGAGGCATACGTATTGTAACGAATTCTTATGAGGCATTATTATTGTAACGGATTCTTATGGGGCATACTTATTGTAACGGATTCTTATGAGGCATACTTATTGTAACGGATTCTTATGAGGCATACTTATTGCAACGGATTCTTATGAGGCATACTTATTGTAACGGCTTGTTATGAGGCATACGTAATGTAACGAATTCTTATGAGGCATACTTATTGTAACGGATTCTTATGAGGCTTTCTTAATGTAACGGATGCTTATGAAGCATACTTATTCAAACGGATTCTTATGATTCATACTTAATGTAACGGATTCTTATGATGCATACTTAATGTAACGGATTCTTACGATTCATACCTAAGGTAACGGATTCTTACGAGGCATACTTATTGTAACGGATTCTTACGAGGCATACTTATTGTAACAGATTCTTATGAGGCATACTTATTGTAACGGATTCTTATGAGGCATACTTAATGTAACGGACTCTTATGATTCATACTTAATGTAACGGATTCTTATGAGGCATACTTATTGTAACGGATTCTTATGAGGCATACTTATTGTAACGGATACTTATAAGACATACTTATTGTAACGGATTCTTATGAGGCATACTATTGTAACTTATTGTTATGAGCCATACTTATTGTAACGGATTCTTATGAGGCATACTTAATGTAACAGATGCTTATGTGACATACTTATTGAAACGGATTCTTATGATTCATACTTAATGTAACGGATTCTTATGATGCATACTTAATGTAACGGATTCTTATGATTCATACCTAAGATAACGGATTCTTACGAGGCATACTTATTGTAACGGATTCATACGAGACATACTTATTGTAACGGATTCTTATGAGGCATACTTATTGTAACGGATTCTTATGAGGCATACTTAATGTAACGGATTCTTATGATTCATACTTAATGTAACGTATTCTTATGAGGCATACTTATTGTAACGGATTCTTATGAGGCATAATTATAGAAACGGATTCTTATGAGGCATACTTATTGTAACGGATTCTTATGAGACATACTTATTGTAACGGATTCTTATGAGGCATACTTATTCTAACTGATTCTTATGAGGCATACTTATTGTAACGGATTCTTATGAGGCATACTTATTGTAACGGATTCTTAAGAGGCATACTTTTTGTAACGTATTCTTATTAGGCGTACTTATTGTAACGCATTCTTATGAGGCAAACTTATTGAAACGGATTCTTATGAGGCATGCTTAATGTAACGGATTCTTATGAGGCATACTTATTGTCACGGATTCTTATGATGCACACTTATTGTAACCGATTCTTATGAGGCATACTTATTCTAATGAATTCTTATGAGGCATACTTAATGTAACGGATGCTTATGAAGCATACTTATTGAAACGGATTCTTATGATTCATACTTAATGTAACGGATTCTTATGATGCATACTTAATGTAACGGATTCTTATGATTCATACCTAAGGTAACGGATTCTTAAGAGGCATACTTATTGTAACTGATTCTTACGAGGCATACTTATTGTAACGGATTTTTATGAGGCATACTTATTGTAACGGATTCTTATGAGGCATACTTAATGTAACGGATTCTTATGATTCATACTTAATGTAACGGATTCTTATGAGGCATACGTATTGTAACGGATTCTTATGAGGCATACTTATTGTAACGGATTCTTATGAGGCATACTTAATGTAACGGATTCTTATGATTCATACTTAATGTAACGGATTCTTATGAGGCATACTTATTGTAACGGATTCTTATGAGGCATACTTATTGTAACGGATTCTTATGAGGCATACTTATTGTAACGGATTCTTAGGAGACATACTTATTGTAACGGATTCTTATGAGGCACACTTATTGTAACTGATTCTTATGAGGCATACTTATTGTAACGGATTCTTATGAGGCATACTTAATGTAACGGATGCTTATGAGGCATACTTATTGAAACGGATTCTTATGATTCATACCTAAGGTAACGGATTCTTACGAGGCATACTTATTGTAACGGATTCTTACGAGGCATACTTTTTGTAACGGATTCTTATGAGGCATACTGATTGTAACGGATTCTTATGAGGCATACTTAATGTAACGGATTCTTATGATTCATACTTAATGTAACGGATTCTTATGAGGCATTCTTATTGTAACGGATTCTTATGAGGCATACTTATTGTAACGGATTCTTATGAGGCATAATTATTGTAACGGATTCTTATGAGGCATACTTATTGAAACGGATTCTTATGAGAAATACTTATTGTAACGGACTCTTATGAGGCATACTTATTCTAACTGATTCTTATGAGGCATACTTATTGTAACGGATTCTTATGAGGCATACTTATTGTAACGGATTCTTATGAGACATACTGATTGTAACGGATTCTTATGAAGCATACTTATTGTAACGGATTCTTATGAGACATACTTATTGTAACGGATTCTTATGAGGCATACTTATTGTAACGGATTCTTATGATGCATACTTATTGTAAAGGATTCTTATGAGGCATACTTTTTGTAACGTATTCTTATTAGGCGTACTTATTGTAACGCATTCTTATGAGGCAAACTTATTGAAACGGATTCTTATGAGGCATGCTTAATGTAACGGATTCTTATGAGGCATACTTATTGTCACGGATTTTATGATGCATACTTATTGTAACGGATTCTTATGAGGCATACTTATTGTAATGGATTCTTATGAGGCATACTTATTGTAACGGATTCTTATGAGGCATACTTATTGTAACGGATTCTTATGAGGCATACTTATTGTAACGGATTCTTATGAGGCATACTGATTGTAACGGATTCTTATGAAGCATACTTATTGTAACGGATTCTTATGAGACATACTTATTGTAACTGATTCTTATGAGGCATAGTTATTGTAACGGATTCTTATGATGCATACTTATTGTAAAGGATTCTTATGAGGCATACTTGTTGTAACGTATTCTTATTAGGCGTACTTATTGTAACGCATTCTTATGAGGCAAACTTATTGAAACGGATTCTTATGAGGCATGCTTAATGTAACGGATTCTTATGAGGCATACTTATTGTCACGGATTCTTATGATGCATACTTATTGTAACGGATTCTTATGAGGCATACTTATTGTAATGGATTCTTATGAGGCATACTTATTGTAACGGATTCTTATGAGACATACTTATTGTAACGGATTCTTATGAGGCATACTTAATGTAACGAATTTTTATAAGATACTTTTTGTAACGGATTCTTATGAGGCATTCTTATTGTAACGGATTCTTATGAGACATACTTATTGTAACGAATTCTTATGAGGCATACTAAACGTAACGTATTCTTATGAGACATACCTATTGTAACGGCTTCTTATAAGACTTACTTATTGTAACGAATTCTTATGAGGCATACTTATTGTAACGAATGCTTATGAGGCATACTTATTGTAACGGATTCTTATGAGGCATACTTATTGTAACGGATTCTTATGAGGCATACTTATTGTAACGGATTCTTATGAGGCATACTTATTGTAACGGATTCTTATGAGGCATACGTATTGTAACGAATTCTTATGAGATATACTTATTGTAACGAATTCTTATGATGCATACTTAACGTAACGTATTCTTATGAGACATACCTATTGTAACGGCTTCTTATAAGACTTACTTATTGTAACGAATTCTTATGAGGCATACTTATTGTAACGAATTCTTATGAGGCATACTTAACGTAACGTATTCTTATGAGACATACTTATTGTAACGAATTCTTATGAGGCATACTTAACGTAACGTATTCTTATGAGACATACTTATTGTAACGAATTCTTATGAGGCATACTTAACGTAACGTATTCTTATGAGGCATACTTATTGTAACGAATTCTTATGAGACATACTTATTGTAACGAATTCTTATGAGGCATACTTAACGTAACGAATTCTTATGAGACATACTTATTGTAACGAATTCTTATGAGGCATACTTAACGTAACGTATTCTTATGAGACATACTTATTGTAACGGATTCTTATGAGACTTACTTATTGTAACGTTTTCTTATGAGGCATACCTATTGTAACGTATTCTTATGAGGCATACCTATTTTAACGTATTCTTATGAGGCATACCTATTGTAACGTATTCTTATGAGTCATACTTATTGTAACGAATTCTTATGAGACATACTTAACGTAACGTATTCTTATGAGACATACTTATTGTAACGGATTCTTATGAGACATACTTATTGTAACGGATTCTTATGAGACATACTTATTGTAACGAATTCTTATGAGGCATACTTATTGTGACGGATTCTTATGATGCATACTTATTGTAACGTATTCTTATGAGACATACTTATTGTAACTGATTCTTATGATGCATACTTATTGTAACGGATTCTTATGAGGCATACTTATTGTAACGGATTCTTAGGAGACATACTTATTGTAACTGATTCTTATGAGTCATACTTATTGTGACGGATTCTTATGAGACATACTTATTGTAACGGATTCTTATGAGGCATACTTATTGTAACTGATTCTTATGAGACATACTTATTGTAACGGATTCTTATAAGATACTTATTGTGACGGATTCTTATGAGGGGTACTTATTGTAACGGATTCTTATGAGGCATACTTATTGTAACGAATTCTTACGAGGCATACTTAATGTAACGTATTCTTATGAGACATACTTATTGTAACGGATTCTTATGAGACATACTGATTGTAACGGATTGTTATGAGGCATACCTATTGTAACGGATTCTTATGAGGCATACTTATTGTAACGGATTGTTATGAGGCATACCTATTGTAACTGATTTTTATGAGGCATACTTAATGTAATGGATTCTTATGAGGCATACTTAGTGTAACGTATTCTTATGAGACATACTTATTGTAACGGATTCTTATGAGGCATACTTATTGTAACGGATTCGTATGGGACATACTTATTGTAACGGATTCATCTGAGACATACTTATTGTAACGAATTCTTATGAGGCATACTTATTGTAACGGATTCTTATGAAGCATACTTATTGTAACGAATTCTTATGAGGCATACTTATTGTAACGAATTCTTTTGAGGCATACTTATTGTAACGAATGCTTATGAGGCATACTTATTGTAACGGATTCTTATGAGACATACTTATTGTAACGGATTCTTATGAGGCATACTTATTGTAACGAATGCTTATTAGGCAAACTTATTGTAACGGATTCTTATGAGGCATTATTGTAACGGATTCTTATGAGGCATACTTATTGTAACGGATTCTTATGAGGCATACTTATTGTAACGGATACTTATAAGACATACTTATTGTAACGGATTCTTATGAGGCATACTATTGTAACTTATTGTTATGAGCCATACTTATTGTAACGGATTCTTATGAGGCATACTTAATGTAACAGATGCTTATGTGACATACTTATTGAAACGGATTCTTATGATTCATACTTAATGTAACGGATTCTTATGATGCATACTTAATGTAACGGAATCTTATGATTCATACCTAAGATAACGGATTCTTACGAGGCATACTTATTGTAACGGATTCATACGAGACATACTTATTGTAACGGATTCTTATGAGGCATACTTATTGTAACGGATTCTTATGAGGCATACTTAATGTAACGGATTCTTATGATTCATACTTAATGTAACGTATTCTTATGAGGCATACTTATTGTAACGGATTCTTATGAGGCATAATTATAGAAACGGATTCTTATGAGGCATACTTATTGTAACGGATTCTTATGAGACATACTTATTGTAACGGATTCTTATGAGGCATACTTATTCTAACTGATTCTTATGAGGCATACTTATTGTAACGGATTCTTATGAGGCATACTTATTGTAACGGATTCTTAAGAGGCATACTTTTTGTAACGTATTCTTATTAGGCGTACTTATTGTAACGCATTCTTATGAGGCAAACTTATTGAAACGGATTCTTATGAGGCATGCTTAATGTAACGGATTCTTATGAGGCATACTTATTGTCACGGATTCTTATGATGCACACTTATTGTAACCGATTCTTATGAGGCATACTTATTCTAATGAATTCTTATGAGGCATACTTAATGTAACGGATGCTTATGAAGCATACTTATTGAAACGGATTCTTATGATTCATACTTAATGTAACGGATTCTCATGATGCATACTTAATGTAACGGATTCTTATGATTCATACCTAAGGTAACGGATTCTTAAGAGGCATACTTATTGTAACTGATTCTTACGAGGCATACTTATTGTAACGGATTTTTATGAGGCATACTTATTGTAACGGATTCTTATGAGGCATACTTAATGTAACGGATTCTTATGATTCATACTTAATGTAACGGATTCTTATGAGGCATACGTATTGTAACGGATTCTTATGAGGCATACTTATTGTAACGGATTCTTATGAGGCATACTTAATGTAACGGATTCTTATTATTCATACTTAATGTAACGGATTCTTATGAGGCATACTTATTGTAACGGATTCTTATGAGGCATACTTATTGTAACGGATTCTTATGAGATGAGGCATACTTATTGTAACGGATTCTTAGGAGACATACTTATTGTAACGGATTCTTATGAGGCACACTTATTGTAACTGATTCTTATGAGGCATACTTATTGTAACGGATTCTTATGAGGCATACTTAATGTAACGGATGCTTATGAGGCATACTTATTGAAACGGATTCTTATGATTCATACCTAAGGTAACGGATTCTTACGAGGCATACTTATTGTAACGGATTCTTACGAGGCATACTTTTTGTAACGGATTCTTATGAGGCATACTGATTGTAACGGATTCTTATGAGGCATACTTAATGTAACGGATTCTTATGATTCATACTTAATGTAACGGATTCTTATGAGGCATTCTTATTGTAACGGATTCTTATGAGGCATACTTATTGTAAACGGATTCTTATGAGGCATAATTATTGTAACGGATTCTTATGAGGCATACTTATTGAAACGGATTCTTATGAGAAATACTTATTGTAACGGACTCTTATGAGGCATACTTATTCTAACTGATTCTTATGAGGCATACTTATTGTAACGGATTCTTATGAGGCATACTTATTGTAACGGATTCTTATGAGGCATACTGATTGTAACGGATTCTTATGAAGCATACTTATTGTAACGGATTCTTATGAGACATACTTATTGTAACGGATTCTTATGAGGCATACTTATTGTAACGGATTCTTATGATGCATACTTATTGTAAAGGATTCTTATGAGGCATACTTTTTGTAACGTATTCTTATTAGGCGTACTTATTGTAACGCATTCTTATGAGGCAAACTTATTGAAACGGATTCTTATGAGGCATGCTTAATGTAACGGATTCTTATGAGGCATACTTATTGTCACGGATTTTATGATGCATACTTATTGTAACGGATTCTTATGAGGCATACTTATTGTAATGGATTCTTATGAGGCATACTTATTGTAACGGATTCTTATGAGGCATACTTATTGTAACGGATTCTTATGAGGCATACTTATTGTAACGGATTCTTATGAGGCATACTGATTGTAACGGATTCTTATGAAGCATACTTATTGTAACGGATTCTTATGAGACATACTTATTGTAACTGATTCTTATGAGGCATAGTTATTGTAACGGATTCTTATGATGCATACTTATTGTAAAGGATTCTTATGAGGCATACTTGTTGTAACGTATTCTTATTAGGCGTACTTATTGTAACGCATTCTTATGAGGCAAACTTATTGAAACGGATTCTTATGAGGCATGCTTAATGTAACGGATTCTTATGAGGCATACTTATTGTCACGGATTCTTATGATGCATACTTATTGTAACGGATTCTTATGAGGCATACTTATTGTAATGGATTCTTATGAGGCATACTTATTGTAACGGATTCTTATGAGACATACTTATTGTAACGGATTCTTATGAGGCATACTTAATGTAACGAATTTTTATAAGATACTTTTTGTAACGGATTCTTATGAGGCATTCTTATTGTAACGGATTCTTATGAGACATACTTATTGTAACGAATTCTTATGAGGCATACTAAACGTAACGTATTCTTATGAGACATACCTATTGTAACGGCTTCTTATAAGACTTACTTATTGTAACGAATTCTTATGAGGCATACTTATTGTAACGAATGCTTATGAGGCATACTTATTGTAACGGATTCTTATGAGGCATACTTATTGTAACGGATTCTTATGAGGCATACTGATTGTAACGGATTCTTATGAGGCCATACTTAATGTAACGGATTCTTATGATTCATACTTAATGTAACGGATTCTTATGAGGCATTCTTATTGTAACGGATTCTTATGAGGCATACTTATTGTAACGGATTCTTATGAGGCATAATTATTGTAACGGATTCTTATGAGGCATACTTATTGAAACGGATTCTTATGAGAAATACTTATTGTAACGGACTCTTATGAGGCATACTTATTCTAACTGATTCTTATGAGGCATACTTATTGTAACGGATTCTTATGAGGCATACTTATTGTAACGGATTCTTATGAGGCATACTGATTGTAACGGATTCTTATGAAGCATACTTATTGTAACGGATTCTTATGAGACATACTTATTGTAACGGATTCTTATGAGGCATACTTATTGTAACGGATTCTTATGATGCATACTTATTGTAAAGGATTCTTATGAGGCATACTTTTTGTAACGTATTCTTATTAGGCGTACTTATTGTAACGCATTCCTATGAGGCAAACTTATTGAAACGGATTCTTATGAGGCATGCTTAATGTAACGGATTCTTATGAGGCATACTTATTGTCACGGATTTTATGATGCATACTTATTGTAACGGATTCTTATGAGGCATACTTATTGTAATGGATTCTTATGAGGCATACTTATTGTAACGGATTCTTATGAGGCATACTTATTGTAACGGATTCTTATGAGGCATACTTATTGTAACGGATTCTTATGAGGCATACTGATTGTAACGGATTCTTATGAAGCATACTTATTGTAACGGATTCTTATGAGACATACTTATTGTAACTGATTCTTATGAGGCATAGTTATTGTAACGGATTCTTATGATGCATACTTATTGTAAAGGATTCTTATGAGGCATACTTGTTGTAACGTATTCTTATTAGGCGTACTTATTGTAACGCATTCTTATGAGGCAAACTTATTGAAACGGATTCTTATGAGGCATGCTTAATGTAACGGATTCTTATGAGGCATACTTATTGTCACGGATTCTTATGATGCATACTTATTGTAACGGATTCTTATGAGGCATACTTATTGTAATGGATTCTTATGAGGCATACTTATTGTAACGGATTCTTATGAGACATACTTATTGTAACGGATTCTTATGAGGCATACTTAATGTAACGAATTTTTATAAGATACTTTTTGTAACGGATTCTTATGAGGCATTCTTATTGTAACGGATTCTTATGAGACATACTTATTGTAACGAATTCTTATGAGGCATACTAAACGTAACGTATTCTTATGAGACATACCTATTGTAACGGCTTCTTATAAGACTTACTTATTGTAACGAATTCTTATGAGGCATACTTATTGTAACGAATGCTTATGAGGCATACTTATTGTAACGGATTCTTATGAGGCATACTTATTGTAACGGATTCTTATGAGGCATACTTATTGTAACGGATTCTTATGAGGCATACTTATTGTAACGGATTCTTATGAGGCATACGTATTGTAACGAATTCTTATGAGATATACTTATTGTAACGAATTCTTATGATGCATACTTAACGTAACGTATTCTTATGAGACATACCTATTGTAACGGCTTCTTATAAGACTTACTTATTGTAACGAATTCTTATGAGGCATACTTATTGTAACGAATTCTTATGAGGCATACTTAACGTAACGTATTCTTATGAGACATACTTATTGTAACGAATTCTTATGAGGCATACTTAACGTAACGTATTCTTATGAGACATACTTATTGTAACGAATTCTTATGAGGCATACTTAACGTAACGTATTCTTATGAGGCATACTTATTGTAACGAATTCTTATGAGACATACTTATTGTAACGAATTCTTATGAGGCATACTTAACGTAACGAATTCTTATGAGACATACTTATTGTAACGAATTCTTATGAGGCATACTTAACGTAACGTATTCTTATGAGACATACTTATTGTAACGGATTCTTATGAGACTTACTTATTGTAACGTTTTCTTATGAGGCATACCTATTGTAACGTATTCTTATGAGGCATACCTATTTTAACGTATTCTTATGAGGCATACCTATTGTAACGTATTCTTATGAGTCATACTTATTGTAACGAATTCTTATGAGACATACTTAACGTAACGTATTCTTATGAGACATACTTATTGTAACGGATTCTTATGAGACATACTTATTGTAACGGATTCTTATGAGACATACTTATTGTAACGAATTCTTATGAGGCATACTTATTGTGACGGATTCTTATGATGCATACTTATTGTAACGTATTCTTATGAGACATACTTATTGTAACTGATTCTTATGATGCATACTTATTGTAACGGATTCTTATGAGGCATACTTATTGTAACGGATTCTTAGGAGACATACTTATTGTAACTGATTCTTATGAGTCATACTTATTGTGACGGATTCTTATGAGACATACTTATTGTAACGGATTCTTATGAGGCATACTTATTGTAACTGATTCTTATGAGACATACTTATTGTAACGGATTCTTATAAGATACTTATTGTGACGGATTCTTATGAGGGGTACTTATTGTAACGGATTCTTATGAGGCATACTTATTGTAACGAATTCTTACGAGGCATACTTAATGTAACGTATTCTTATGAGACATACTTATTGTAACGGATTCTTATGAGACATACTGATTGTAACGGATTGTTATGAGGCATACCTATTGTAACGGATTCTTATGAGGCATACTTATTGTAACGGATTGTTATGAGGCATACCTATTGTAACTGATTTTTATGAGGCATACTTAATGTAATGGATTCTTATGAGGCATACTTAGTGTAACGTATTCTTATGAGACATACTTATTGTAACGGATTCTTATGAGGCATACTTATTGTAACGGATTCGTATGGGACATACTTATTGTAACGGATTCATCTGAGACATACTTATTGTAACGAATTCTTATGAGGCATACTTATTGTAACGGATTCTTATGAAGCATACTTATTGTAACGAATTCTTATGAGGCATACTTATTGTAACGAATTCTTTTGAGGCATACTTATTGTAACGAATGCTTATGAGGCATACTTATTGTAACGGATTCTTATGAGACATACTTATTGTAACGGATTCTTATGAGGCATACTTATTGTAACGAATGCTTATTAGGCAAACTTATTGTAACGGATTCTTATGAGGCATTATTGTAACGGATTCTTATGAGGCATACTTATTGTAACGGATTCTTATGAGGCATACTTATTGTAACGGATACTTATAAGACATACTTATTGTAACGGATTCTTATGAGGCATACTATTGTAACTTATTGTTATGAGCCATACTTATTGTAACGGATTCTTATGAGGCATACTTAATGTAACAGATGCTTATGTGACATACTTATTGAAACGGATTCTTATGATTCATACTTAATGTAACGGATTCTTATGATGCATACTTAATGTAACGGAATCTTATGATTCATACCTAAGATAACGGATTCTTACGAGGCATACTTATTGTAACGGATTCATACGAGACATACTTATTGTAACGGATTCTTATGAGGCATACTTATTGTAACGGATTCTTATGAGGCATACTTAATGTAACGGATTCTTATGATTCATACTTAATGTAACGTATTCTTATGAGGCATACTTATTGTAACGGATTCTTATGAGGCATAATTATAGAAACGGATTCTTATGAGGCATACTTATTGTAACGGATTCTTATGAGACATACTTATTGTAACGGATTCTTATGAGGCATACTTATTCTAACTGATTCTTATGAGGCATACTTATTGTAACGGATTCTTATGAGGCATACTTATTGTAACGGATTCTTAAGAGGCATACTTTTTGTAACGTATTCTTATTAGGCGTACTTATTGTAACGCATTCTTATGAGGCAAACTTATTGAAACGGATTCTTATGAGGCATGCTTAATGTAACGGATTCTTATGAGGCATACTTATTGTCACGGATTCTTATGATGCACACTTATTGTAACCGATTCTTATGAGGCATACTTATTCTAATGAATTCTTATGAGGCATACTTAATGTAACGGATGCTTATGAAGCATACTTATTGAAACGGATTCTTATGATTCATACTTAATGTAACGGATTCTCATGATGCATACTTAATGTAACGGATTCTTATGATTCATACCTAAGGTAACGGATTCTTAAGAGGCATACTTATTGTAACTGATTCTTACGAGGCATACTTATTGTAACGGATTTTTATGAGGCATACTTATTGTAACGGATTCTTATGAGGCATACTTAATGTAACGGATTCTTATGATTCATACTTAATGTAACGGATTCTTATGAGGCATACGTATTGTAACGGATTCTTATGAGGCATACTTATTGTAACGGATTCTTATGAGGCATACTTAATGTAACGGATTCTTATTATTCATACTTAATGTAACGGATTCTTATGAGGCATACTTATTGTAACGGATTCTTATGAGGCATACTTATTGTAACGGATTCTTATGAGGCATACTTATTGTAACGGATTCTTAGGAGACATACTTATTGTAACGGATTCTTATGAGGCACACTTATTGTAACTGATTCTTATGAGGCATACTTATTGTAACGGATTCTTATGAGGCATACTTAATGTAACGGATGCTTATGAGGCATACTTATTGAAACGGATTCTTATGATTCATACCTAAGGTAACGGATTCTTACGAGGCATACTTATTGTAACGGATTCTTACGAGGCATACTTTTTGTAACGGATTCTTATGAGGCATACTGATTGTAACGGATTCTTATGAGGCATACTTAATGTAACGGATTCTTATGATTCATACTTAATGTAACGGATTCTTATGAGGCATTCTTATTGTAACGGATTCTTATGAGGCATACTTATTGTAACGGATTCTTATGAGGCATAATTATTGTAACGGATTCTTATGAGGCATACTTATTGAAACGGATTCTTATGAGAAATACTTATTGTAACGGACTCTTATGAGGCATACTTATTCTAACTGATTCTTATGAGGCATACTTATTGTAACGGATTCTTATGAGGCATACTTATTGTAACGGATTCTTATGAGGCATACTGATTGTAACGGATTCTTATGAAGCATACTTATTGTAACGGATTCTTATGAGACATACTTATTGTAACGGATTCTTATGAGGCATACTTATTGTAACGGATTCTTATGATGCATACTTATTGTAAAGGATTCTTATGAGGCATACTTTTTGTAACGTATTCTTATTAGGCGTACTTATTGTAACGCATTCTTATGAGGCAAACTTATTGAAACGGATTCTTATGAGGCATGCTTAATGTAACGGATTCTTATGAGGCATACTTATTGTCACGGATTTTATGATGCATACTTATTGTAACGGATTCTTATGAGGCATACTTATTGTAATGGATTCTTATGAGGCATACTTATTGTAACGGATTCTTATGAGGCATACTTATTGTAACGGATTCTTATGAGGCATACTTATTGTAACGGATTCTTATGAGGCATACTGATTGTAACGGATTCTTATGAAGCATACTTATTGTAACGGATTCTTATGAGACATACTTATTGTAACTGATTCTTATGAGGCATAGTTATTGTAACGGATTCTTATGATGCATACTTATTGTAAAGGATTCTTATGAGGCATACTTGTTGTAACGTATTCTTATTAGGCGTACTTATTGTAACGCATTCTTATGAGGCAAACTTATTGAAACGGATTCTTATGAGGCATGCTTAATGTAACGGATTCTTATGAGGCATACTTATTGTCACGGATTCTTATGATGCATACTTATTGTAACGGATTCTTATGAGGCATACTTATTGTAATGGATTCTTATGAGGCATACTTATTGTAACGGATTCTTATGAGACATACTTATTGTAACGGATTCTTATGAGGCATACTTAATGTAACGAATTTTTATAAGATACTTTTTGTAACGGATTCTTATGAGGCATTCTTATTGTAACGGATTCTTATGAGACATACTTATTGTAACGAATTCTTATGAGGCATACTAAACGTAACGTATTCTTATGAGACATACCTATTGTAACGGCTTCTTATAAGACTTACTTATTGTAACGAATTCTTATGAGGCATACTTATTGTAACGAATGCTTATGAGGCATACTTATTGTAACGGATTCTTATGAGGCATACTTATTGTAACGGATTCTTATGAGGCATACTTATTGTAACGGATTCTTATGAGGCATACTTATTGTAACGGATTCTTATGAGGCATACTTATTGTAACGGATTCTTATGAGGCATACGTATTGTAACGAATTCTTATGAGATATACTTATTGTAACGAATTCTTATGATGCATACTTAACGTAACGTATTCTTATGAGACATACCTATTGTAACGGCTTCTTATAAGACTTACTTATTGTAACGAATTCTTATGAGGCATACTTATTGTAACGAATTCTTATGAGGCATACTTAACGTAACGTATTCTTATGAGACATACTTATTGTAACGAATTCTTATGAGGCATACTTAACGTAACGTATTCTTATGAGACATACTTATTGTAACGAATTCTTATGAGGCATACTTAACGTAACGTATTCTTATGAGGCATACTTATTGTAACGAATTCTTATGAGACATACTTATTGTAACGAATTCTTATGAGGCATACTTAACGTAACGAATTCTTATGAGACATACTTATTGTAACGAATTCTTATGAGGCATACTTAACGTAACGTATTCTTATGAGACATACTTATTGTAACGGATTCTTATGAGACTTACTTATTGTAACGTTTTCTTATGAGGCATACCTATTGTAACGTATTCTTATGAGGCATACCTATTTTAACGTATTCTTATGAGGCATACCTATTGTAACGTATTCTTATGAGTCATACTTATTGTAACGAATTCTTATGAGACATACTTAACGTAACGTATTCTTATGAGACATACTTATTGTAACGGATTCTTATGAGACATACTTATTGTAACTGATTCTTATGAGACATACTTATTGTAACGAATTCTTATGAGGCATACTTATTGTCACGGATTCTTATGATGCATACTTATTGTAACGTATTCTTATGAGACATACTTATTGTAACTGATTCTTATGATGCATACTTATTGTAACGGATTCTTATGAGGCATACTTATTGTAACGGATTCTTAGGAGACATACTTATTGTAACTGATTCTTATGAGTCATACTTATTGTGACGGATTCTTATGAGACATACTTATTGTAACGGATTCTTATGAGGCATACTTATTGTAACTGATTCTTATGAGACATACTTATTGTAACGGATTCTTATAAGATACTTATTGTGACGGATTCTTATGAGGGGTACTTATTGTAACGGATTCTTATGAGGCATACTTATTGTAACGAATTCTTACGAGGCATACTTAATGTAACGTATTCTTATGAGACATACTTATTGTAACGGATTCTTATGAGACATACTGATTGTAACGGATTGTTATGAGGCATACCTATTGTAACGGATTCTTATGAGGCATACTTATTGTAACGGATTGTTATGAGGCATACCTATTGTAACTGATTTTTATGAGGCATACTTAATGTAATGGATTCTTATGAGGCATACTTAGTGTAACGTATTCTTATGAGACATACTTATTGTAACGGATTCTTATGAGGCATACTTATTGTAACGGATTCGTATGGGACATACTTATTGTAACGGATTCATCTGAGACATACTTATTGTAACGAATTCTTATGAGGCATACTTATTGTAACGGATTCTTATGAAGCATACTTATTGTAACGAATTCTTATGAGGCATACTTATTGTAACGAATTCTTTTGAGGCATACTTATTGTAACGAATGCTTATGAGGCATACTTATTGTAACGGATTCTTATGAGACATACTTATTGTAACGGATTCTTATGAGGCATACTTATTGTAACGAATGCTTATTAGGCATACTTATTGTAACGGATTCTTATGAGGCATTATTGTAACGGATTCTTATGAGGCATACTTATTGTAAAGGAATCTTCGCGCCAGGTTGACTTCCTTCAGAAGATCTTCCTCGGGTATCTCGCGATCATCGTCCTCGTGTTGCTCTATATATGCAGCACTTTCCTTGCGCTCTTGCAACAAACGTTCGATATCTCGAACGTCTTCTTGGCTCAAATCGACGCTCAAGCGTTTGAGGTCTGTAATAAGGAGAGTGTGTACTAGTGCTCGTTAAACGAGTCAAGCAGCGTTTGAGGTCTGTAATAAGCAAGTGTGTACTAGTGCTCGTTAAACGAGTCAAGCAGCGTTTGAGGTCTGTAATAAGCAAGTGTGTACTAGTGCTCGTTAAACGAGTCAAGAAGCGTTTGAGGTCTGTAATAAGGAGAGTGTGTACTAGTGCTGGTTAAACGAGTCAAGAAGCGTTTGAGGTCTGTAATAAGGAGAGTGTGTACTAGTGCTGGTTAAACGAGTCAAGCAGCGTTTGAGGTCTGTAATAAGCAAGTGTGTACTAGTGCTCGTTAAACGAGTCAAGCAGCGTTTGAGGTCTGTAATAAGGAGAGTGTGTACTAGTGCTGGTTAAACGAGTCAAGCAGCGTTTGAGGTCTGTAATAAGGAGAGTGTGTACTAGTGCTGGTTAAACGAGTCAAGAAGCGTTTGAGGTCTGTAATAAGGAGAGTGTGTACTAGTGCTCGTTAAACGAGTCAAGAAGCGTTTGAGGTCTGTAATAAGGAGAGTGTGTACTAGTGCTCGTTAAACGAGTCAAGAAGCGTTTGAGGTCTGTAATAAGGAGAGTGTGTACTAGTGCTGGTTAAACGAGTCAAGAAGCGTTTGAGGTCTGTAATAAGGAGAGTGTGTACTAGTGCTGGTTAAACGAGTCAAGCAGCGTTTGAGGTCTGTAATAAGCAAGTGTGTACTAGTGCTCGTTAAACGAGTCAAGCAGCGTTTGAGGTCTGTAATAAGGAGAGTGTGTACTAGTGCTGGTTAAACGAGTCAAGAAGCGTTTGAGGTCTGTAATAAGGAGAGTGTGTACTAGTGCTCGTTAAACGAGTCAAGCAGCGTTTGAGGTCTGTAATAAGGAGAGTGTGTACTAGTGCTCGTTAAACGAGTCAAGCAGCGTTTGAGGTCTGTAATAAGGAGAGTGTGTACTAGTGCTCGTTAAACGAGTCAAGCAGCGTTTGAGGTCTGTAATAAGGAGAGTGTGTGCTAGTGCTCGTTAAACGAGTCAAGCAGCGTTTGAGGTCTGTAATACGGAGAGTGTGTACTAGTGCTCGTTAAACGAGTCAAGAAGCGTTTGAGGTCTGTAATAAGGAGAGTGTGTGCTAGTGCTCGTTAAACGAGTCAAGCAGCGTTTGAGGTCTGTAATACGGAGAGTATGTACTAGTGCTCGTTAAACGAGTCAAGAAGCGTTTGATGTCTGTAATACGGAGAGTGTGTACTAGTGCTCGTTAAACGAGTCAAGAAGCGTTTGAGGTCTGTAATAAGGAGAGTGTGTACTAGTGCTCGTTAAACGAGTCAAGCAGCGTTTGAGGTCTGTAATAAGGAGAGTGTGTACTAGTGCTCGTTAAACGAGTCAAGAAGCGTTTGATGTCTGTAATAAGGAGAGTGTGTACTAGTGCTCGTTAAACGAGTCAAGAAGCGTTTGATGTCTGTAATAAGGAGAGTGTGTACTAGTGCTCGTTAAACGAGTCAAGAAGCGTTTGATGTCTGTAATAAGGAGAGTGTGTACTAGTGCTCGTTAAACGAGTCAAGAAGCGTTTGATGTCTGTAATAAGGAGAGTGTGTACTAGTGCTCGTTAAACGAGTCAAGAAGCGTTTGATGTCTGTAATAAGGAGAGTGTGTACTAGTGCTCGTTAAACGAGTCAAGAAGCGTTTGAGGTCTGTAATAAGGAGAGTGTGTACTAGTGCTGGTTAAACGAGTCAAGAAGCGTTTGAGGTCTGTAATAAGGAGAGTATGTACTAGTGCTCGTTAAACGAGTCAAGAAGCGTTTGAGGTCTGTAATAAGGAGAGTGTGTACTAGCGCTCGTTAAACGAGTCAAGCAGCGTTTGATGTCTGTAATAAGGAGAGTGTGTACTAGTGCTCGTTAAACGAGTCAAGCAGCGTTTGATGTCTGTAATAAGGAGAGTGTGTACTAGTGCTCGTTAAACTAGTCAAGAAGCGTTTGAGGTCTGTAATAAGGAGCGTGTGTACTAGTGCTCGTTAAACGAGTCAAGCAGCGTTTGATGTCTGTAATAAGGAGAGTGTGTACTAGTGCTCGTTAAACGAGTCAAGAAGCGTTTGATGTCTGTAATAAGGAGAGTGTGTACTAGTGCTCGTTAAACGAGTCAAGAAGCGTTTGATGTCTGTAATAAGGAGAGTGTGTACTAGTGCTCGTTAAACGAGTCAAGCAGCGTTTGATGTCTGTAATAAGGAGAGTGTGTACTAGTGCTCGTTAAACCAGTCAAGCAGCGTTTGATGTCTGTAATAAGGAGAGTGTGTACTAGTGCTCGTTAAACGAGTCAAGCAGCGTTTGAGGTCTGTAATGAGGAGAGTGTGTACTAGTGCTCGTTAAACGTGTCAAGCAGCGTTTGATGTCTGTAATAAGGAGAGTGTGTACTAGTGCTCGTTAAACTAGTCAAGAAGCGTTTGAGGTCTGTAATAAGGAGAGTGTGTACTAGCGCTCGTTAAACTAGTCAAGAAGCGTTTGAGGTCTGTAATAAGGAGAGTGTGTACTAGCGCTCGTTAAACGAGTCAAGAAGCGTTTGAGGTCTGTAATAAGGAGAGTGTGTACTAGCGCTCGTTAAACGAGTCAAGCAGCGTTTGATGTCTGTAATAAGGAGAGTGTGTACTAGTGCTCGTTAAACGAGTCAAGCAGCGTTTGAGGTCTGTAATAAGGAGAGTGTGTACTAGTGCTCGTTAAACGAGTCAAGCAGCGTTTGATGTCTGTAATAAGGAGAGTGTGTACTAGTGCTCGTTAAACGAGTCAAGAAGCGTTTGAGGTCTGTAATAAGCAAGTGTGTACTAGTGCTGGTTAAACGAGTCAAGAAGCGTTTGAGGTCTGTAATAAGGAGAGTATGTACTAGTGCTCGTTAAACGAGTCAAGAAGCGTTTGAGGTCTGTAATAAGGAGAGTGTGTACTAGTGCTCGTTAAACGAGTCAAGCAGCGTTTGAGGTCTGTAATAAGCAAGTGTGTACTAGTGCTGGTTAAACGAGTCAAGAAGCGTTTGAGGTCTGTAATAAGGAGAGTATGTACTAGTGCTCGTTAAACGAGTCAAGAAGCGTTTGAGGTCTGTAATAAGGAGAGTGTGTACTAGCGCTCGTTAAACGAGTCAAGCAGCGTTTGATGTCTGTAATAAGGAGAGTGTGTACTAGTGCTCGTTAAACGAGTCAAGCAGCGTTTGATGTCTGTAATACGGAGAGTGTGTACTAGTGCTCGTTAAACGAGTCAAGCAGCGTTTGAGGTCTGTAATAAGGAGAGTGTGTACTAGTGCTCGTTAAACGAGTCAAGCAGCGTTTGAGGTCTGTAATAAGGAGAGTGTGTGCTAGTGCTCGTTAAACGAGTCAAGCAGCGTTTGATGTCTGTAATAAGGAGAGTGTGTGCTAGTGCTCATTAAACGAGTCAAGAAGCGTTTGATGTCTGTAATAAGGAGAGTGTGTACTAGTGCTCGTTAAACGAGTCAAGCAGCGTTTGAGGTCTGTAATAAGGAGAGTGTGTGCTAGTGCTCGTTAAACGAGTCAAGCAGCGTTTGATGTCTGTAATAAGGAGAGTGTGTGCTAGTGCTCGTTAAACGAGTCAAGAAGCGTTTGATGTCTGTAATAAGGAGAGTGTGTACTAGTGCTCGTTAAACGAGTCAAGCAGCGTTTGAGGTCTGTAATAAGGAGAGTGTGTACTAGTGCTGGTTAAACGAGTCAAGAAGCGTTTGAGGTCTGTAATAAGGAGAGTGTGTACTAGTGCTCGTTAAACTAGTCAAGAAGCGTTTGAGGTCTGTAATAAGGAGAGTGTGTACTAGTGCTCGTTAAACGAGTCAAGAAGCGTTTGATGTCTGTAATAAGGAGAGTATGTACTAGTGCTCGTTAAACGAGTCAAGCAGCGTTTGAGGTCTGTAATAAGGAGAGTGTGTGCTAGTGCTCGTTAAACGAGTCAAGCAGCGTTTGATGTCTGTAATAAGGAGAGTGTGTGCTAGTGCTCGTTAAACGAGTCAAGAAGCGTTTGATGTCTGTAATAAGGAGAGTGTGTACTAGTGCTCGTTAAACGAGTCAAGCAGCGTTTGAGGTCTGTAATAAGGAGAGTGTGTGCTAGTGCTCGTTAAACGAGTCAAGCAGCGTTTGATGTCTGTAATAAGGAGAGTGTGTGCTAGTGCTCGTTAAACGAGTCAAGAAGCGTTTGATGTCTGTAATAAGGAGAGTGTGTACTAGTGCTCGTTAAACGAGTCAAGCAGCGTTTAAGGTCTGTAATAAGGAGAGTGTGTACTAGTGCTGGTTAAACGAGTCAAGAAGCGTTTGAGGTCTGTAATAAGGAGAGTGTATACTAGTGCTCGTTAAACGAGTCAAGAAGCGTTTGAGGTCTGTAATAAGGAGAGTGTGTACTACTGCTCGTTAAACGAGTCAAGAAGCGTTTGAGGTCTGTAATAAGGAGAGTGTGTACTAGTGCTCGTTAAACGAGTCAAGAAGCGTTTGAGGTCTGTAATAAGGAGAGTGTGTGCTAGCGCTCGTTAAACGAGTCAAGCAGCGTTTGATGTCTGTAATAAGGAGAGTGTGTGCTAGTGCTCGTTAAACGAGTCAAGCAGCGTTTGAGGTCTGTAATAAGGAGAGTGTGTACTAGCGCTCGTTAAACGAGTCAAGAAGCGTTTGATGTCTGTAATAAGGAGAGTGTGTGCTAGTGCTCGTTAAACGAGTCAAGAAGCGTTTGATGTCTGTAATAAGGAGAGTGTGTACTAGTGCTCGTTAAACGAGTCAAGAAGCGTTTGATGTCTGTAATAAGGAGAGTGTGTACTAGTGCTCGTTAAACGAGTCAAGAAGCGTTTGAGGTCTGTAATAAGGAGAGTGTGTGCTAGTGCTCGTTAAACGAGTCAAGAAGCGTTTGATGTCTGTAATAAGGAGAGTGTGTACTAGTGCTCGTTAAACGAGTCAAGAAGCGTTTGATGTCTGTAATAAGGAGAGTGTGTGCTAGTGCTCGTTAAACGAGTCAAGAAGCGTTTGATGTCTGTAATAAGGAGAGTGTGTACTAGTGCTCGTTAAACGAGTCAAGAAGCGTTTGATGTCTGTAATAAGGAGAGTGTGTACTAGTGCTCGTTAAACGAGTCAAGAAGCGTTTGATGTCTGTAATAAGGAGAGTGTGTGCTAGTGCTCGTTAAACGAGTCAAGAAGCGTTTGATGTCTGTAATAAGGAGAGTGTGTGCTAGTGCTCGTTAAACGAGTCAAGAAGCGTTTGATGTCTGTAATAAGGAGAGTGTGTGCTAGTGCTCGTTAAACGAGTCAAGAAGCGTTTGATGTCTGTAATAAGGAGAGTGTGTGCTAGTGCTCGTTAAACGAGTCAAGAAGCGTTTGATGTCTGTAATAAGGAGAGTGTGTGCTAGTGCTCGTTAAACGAGTCAAGAAGCGTTTGATGTCTGTAATAAGGAGAGTGTGTACTAGTGCTCGTTAAACGAGTCAAGAAGCGTTTGATGTCTGTAATAAGGAGAGTGTGTACTAGTGCTCGTTAAACGAGTCAAGAAGCGTTTGATGTCTGTAATAAGGAGAGTGTGTACTAGTGCTCGTTAAACGAGTCAAGAAGCGTTTGAGGTCTGTAATAAGGAGAGTGTGTACTAGTGCTCGTTAAACGAGTCAAGAAGCGTTTTATGTCTGTAATAAGGAGAGTGTGTGCTAGTGCTCGTTAAACGAGTCAAGAAGCGTTTGATGTCTGTAATAAGGAGAGTGTGTACTAGTGCTCGTTAAACGAGTCAAGTAGCGTTTGAGGTCTGTAATAAGGAGAGTGTGTACTAGTGCTCGTTAAACGAGTCAAGCAGCGTTTGATGTCTGTAATAAGGAGAGTGTGTACTAGTGCTCGTTAAACGAGTCAAGCAGCGTTTGAGGTCTGTAATAAGGAGAGTGTGTACTAGTGCTGGTTAAACGAGTCAAGCAGCGTTTGAGGTCTGTAATAAGGAGAGTGTGTACTAGTGCTCGTTAAACGAGTCAAGCAGCGTTTGATGTCTGTAATAAGGAGAGTGTGTACTAGTGCTCGTTAAACGAGTCAAGCAGCGTTTGATGTCTGTAATAAGGAGAGTGTGTACTAGTGCTCGTTAAACGAGTCAAGCAGCGTTTGAGGTCTGTAATAAGGAGAGTGTGTGCTAGTGCTCGTTAAACGAGTCAAGAAGCGTTTGATGTCTGTAATACGGAGAGTATGTACTAGTGCTCGTTAAACGAGTCAAGAAGCGTTTGATGTCTGTAATACGGAGAGTATGTACTAGTGCTCGTTAAACGAGTCAAGAAGCGTTTGATGTCTGTAATACGGAGAGTATGTACTAGTGCTCGTTAAACGAGTGAAGAAGCGTTTGATGTCTGTAATACGGAGAGTATGTACTAGCGCTCGTTAAACGAGTGAAGAAGCGTTTGATGTCTGTAATAAGGAGAGTGTGTACTAGCGCTCGTTAAACGAGTCAAGAAGCGTTTGAGGTCTGTAATAAGGAGAGTGTGTACTAGTGCTCGTTAAACGAGTCAAGCAGCGTTTGAGGTCTGTAATAAGGAGAGTGTGTACTAGTGCTCGTTAAACGAGTCAAGCAGCGTTTGAGGTCTGTAATAAGGAGAGTGTGTACTAGTGCTGGTTAAACGAGTCAAGCAGCGTCTGAGGTCTGTAATAAGGAGAGTGTGTACTAGTGCTCGTTAAACGAGTCAAGCAGCGTTTGAGGTCTGTAATAAGGAGAGTGTATACTAGTGCTCGTTAAACGAGTCAAGAAGCGTTTGAGGTCTGTAATAAGGAGAGTGTGTACTACTGCTCGTTAAACGAGTCAAGAAGCGTTTGAGGTCTGTAATAAGGAGAGTGTGTACTAGTGCTCGTTAAACGAGTAAAGAAGCGTTTGAGGTCTGTAATAAGGAGAGTGTGTGCTAGCGCTCGTTAAACGAGTCAAGCAGCGTTTGATGTCTGTAATAAGGAGAGTGTGTACTAGTGCTCGTTAAACGAGTCAAGCAGCGTTTGAGGTCTGTAATAAGGAGAGTGTGTACTAGCGCTCGTTAAACGAGTCAAGAAGCGTTTGATGTCTGTAATAAGGAGAGTGTGTGCTAGTGCTCGTTAAACGAGTCAAGAAGCGTTTGATGTCTGTAATAAGGAGAGTGTGTACTAGTGCTCGTTAAACGAGTCAAGAAGCGTTTGAGGTCTGTAATAAGGAGAGTGTGTGCTAGTGCTCGTTAAACGAGTCAAGAAGCGTTTGATGTCTGTAATAAGGAGAGTGTGTACTAGTGCTCGTTAAACGAGTCAAGAAGCGTTTGATGTCTGTAATAAGGAGAGTGTGTGCTAGTG
This sequence comes from Congeria kusceri, assembly GCA_027627225.1. Classification (NCBI taxonomy): domain Eukaryota; kingdom Metazoa; phylum Mollusca; class Bivalvia; order Myida; family Dreissenidae; genus Congeria; species Congeria kusceri. The sequence continues at coordinate 32,588,875 of CM051032.1, read as the reverse complement.
CTCGTTAAACGAGTCAAGAAGCGTTTGATGTCTGTAATAAGGAGAGTGTGTACTAGTGCTCGTTAAACGAGTCAAGAAGCGTTTGAGGTCTGTAATAAGGAGAGTGTGTACTAGTGCTCGTTAAACGAGTCAAGCAGCGTTTGAGGTCTGTAATAAGGAGAGTGTGTACTAGTGCTCGTTAAACGAGTCAAGCAGCGTTTGAGGTCTGTAATAAGGAGAGTGTGTACTAGTGCTGGTTAAACGAGTCAAGCAGCGTTTGAGGTCTGTAATAAGGAGAGTGTGTACTAGTGCTCGTTAAACGAGTCAAGAAGCGTTTGAGGTCTGTAATAAGGAGAGTGTGTACTAGTGCTCGTTAAACGAGTCAAGCAGCGTTTGAGGTCTGTAATAAGGAGAGTGTGTACTAGTGCTCGTTAAACGAGTCAAGAAGCGTTTGAGGTCTGTAATAAGGAGAGTGTGTACTAGTGCTGGTTAAACGAGTCAAGAAGCGTTTGAGGTCTGTAATAAGGAGAGTGTGTACTAGTGCTGGTTAAACGAGTCAAGAAGCGTTTGATGTCTGTAATAAGGAGAGTGTGTACTAGTGCTCGTTAAACGAGTCAAGAAGCGTTTGAGGTCTGTAATAAGGAGAGTGTGTACTAGTGCTGGTTAAACGAGTCAAGAAGCGTTTGATGTCTGTAATAAGGAGAGTGTGTACTAGTGCTCGTTAAACGAGTCAAGAAGCGTTTGATGTCTGTAATAAGGAGAGTGTGTACTAGTGCTGGTTAAACGAGTCAAGAAGCGTTTGATGTCTGTAATAAGGAGAGTGTGTGCTAGTGCTCGTTAAACGAGTCAAGCAGCGTTTGAGGTCTGTAATAAGGAGAGTGTGTACTAGTGCTCGTTAAACGAGTCAAGCAGCGTTTGAGGTCTGTAATAAGGAGAGTGTGTACTAGTGCTCGTTAAACGAGTCAAGCAGCGTTTGAGGTCTGTAATAAGGAGAGTGTGTGCTAGTGCTCGTTAAACGAGTCAAGCAGCGTTTGAGGTCTGTAATAAGGAGAGTGTGTACTAGTGCTGGTTAAACGAGTCAAGAAGCGTTTGAGGTCTGTAATAAGGAGAGTGTGTACTAGTGCTGGTTAAACGAGTCAAGAAGCGTTTGATGTCTGTAATAAGGAGAGTGTGTACTAGTGCTCGTTAAACGAGTCAAGAAGCGTTTGAGGTCTGTAATAAGGAGAGTGTGTACTAGTGCTGGTTAAACGAGTCAAGAAGCGTTTGATGTCTGTAATAAGGAGAGTGTGTACTAGTGCTCGTTAAACGAGTCAAGAAGCGTTTGATGTCTGTAATAAGGAGAGTGTGTACTAGTGCTGGTTAAACGAGTCAAGAAGCGTTTGATGTCTGTAATAAGGAGAGTGTGTGCTAGTGCTCGTTAAACGAGTCAAGCAGCGTTTGAGGTCTGTAATAAGGAGAGTGTGTACTAGTGCTCGTTAAACGAGTCAAGCAGCGTTTGAGGTCTGTAATAAGGAGAGTGTGTACTAGTGCTCGTTAAACGAGTCAAGCAGCGTTTGAGGTCTGTAATAAGGAGAGTGTGTGCTAGTGCTCGTTAAACGAGTCAAGCAGCGTTTGAGGTCTGTAATAAGCAAGTGTGTACTAGTGCTTGTTCAACCAGAAATTAGAGTTTCTCGTTTAAAATTACAATTTATATCGAAATTATGTTCCCCAAAACATTTTGTTCGGAATTGCAAGAAGTGGGGTTGTTGTTTATATTCTTTTCCAACATTCGTGAAAAACATATTTCATTACATGTTTTACAAACACTAAAACCTTAAAACCTTTTTAAACGCAATGTAATGGACCAAACTTATTAAAACCTGGCCCCGCGACTACGAACATTTTAAGTTTAATCTCAGTCTTAATCTTAAATATTAAACCAATGGAAATCAAAGCTCAAATGTAACAATCATTCTCATTGGTCAGTATTTGAAGTTGAGACGTTGTACTTAAAAAACTTTCATAGTTGTGGGGCCAGTTCCTTAATACATAAAATATCGTGCAAATTAGTCAGATTAGGTAATGGGTTTACCGGCCAGTTGTTGCCTCATTCCTGTTAAGACATTCGACAGCCCACTTGCACCATCAGACACATCTACTGCTAACGCAACTGGCAATACAATTAATAGAGTAACATATACACATTCTCATTTCAACGAATTCAATGGCATTATACCATATTTCCGAGAGCTTTCTTTGTTTTCAGTATTCAATAACTGTGATATCAGAGCGGTTACTGATGGGAGGAGCCTGATATGCAAGCTTATCGAGCAATAAGTAGAGTGCAGTATATTGAAATTTAGTTGTAATTTATACGCACACTACTTATTCCCCTGTACGCTTGCGCTTTCGTATCGCATCACGTAACCTTGCGACAGCGCTAAATTTAGAAACGAAACAGATTCCAAGCATGTCAAACATTACGTGACGTCTAGGAACAGCCCATGGGATCGGCATCGTATCGAAAGTTGCGATGTGATTGGTGAATATGGTATAAAACACTTGTAGCACAATTTGACCTCAATATGTTAAATAGTAATAGTTCACCATAAAAACAGATAAACAAATAATATAATTGATAAAATTACTGCTCTTTAATGAAAAAACTATCAACATGTTACTTCATCTAAACGCATATTAAGGTAAACTTTGGACTATAACTGCATATCTATCAGCTTCGGGCAATATGTACAAGGTATAGTGAACCAATGCACCGAAACGCCGACAGATTTTCAGCTAATGATAATAATCGTTTGCTTTCTCGTAAATTCTTTTAATCACATTTGCAGTCTGACTAACATAATACCTGTTTCCGTAATCACGTGTTAAAGCATTTTAGGCATTTTTGTTGAACATGTTTTCATTTAACATCGTGTAGTAAAAATGTGTTAAACATCGAGCATTTATTCAGCCATATAAGTCGTATTACAATTAGAAACATACATACCGGTACATAACATCTTTTTGCAATCACAAAATGTGAATATGATAGAGGTTGTATAACTCATTATTAATTCGCGTAGAGTATAATCATCCATGCCAATATAAAACTTGGCGATATAAATCGAAGTTTCATTCCTTACATAAAAAATCTTTAAAATATCAACTATTTAAAAATGTAAATACAAATTAAAAACAACAATAACAAAGAATTATATAAAATAATAAAATATTCTTACCAAGGACAACGGCCAAGAAAGCAATGCTTAATTTTCCACTCATAATGCCTGATCGAACGTATGGTGGTAAGTAACTTGGGTAAGCCAGCTTTTACATATATATATAGTGGGAAAAGTCATTAAAATCCCATTTTAGCTGATGTACAAATTGCCCGAAACTGTTTTTATTTATGTAAATGAAGAGCTAATCTACTGAATATCGGCATAGTTTCAAGCTCTATTTTTGCGATACCCATCACTGACTCAGTTGATGACCTTTGGAATTAAATATATGCACATTTTTTTTCGGAAAAAAATGTACATTTTCTTTGTTTCAGGCAAAACATAGTTATTGCAAGCCAAACAAGCACACAACAAACAATTGAGTTGTTTTAAACATAGTGGTCATCTAAGATGGTCATAGTCAGTATATGCTAGTCACAGTCCGGTCTCAATGGGCGGTCGGGTTACCCGTGTGGGGGTTTATTATCGCCCATTATAGCATTTTGGATGTACTCTATTTTTCATGTTTTTAAATATGTTGCGTTTTTATATGAAATGTACATTTATTGGTTTAAATATGTTGTGATTTATATCTATGTAAATTTACTAGTTTAGGGCATTTGGTCTTGTAATGTTTATGGCATTTTCAATAAATGCCATTTTCAATCACAACACTGTTTTGTTCTTTCCATCATGGCATATTAGTTTCGTCGGTCCCTTTTTGACTAGTATATCGTGAATAAAACATTAAAGCCGAACACTAAATCAGCGTGGTTAGTCCATATTACTACATGTATGTTGATGTTTTATAATAATTCAACCCGAGCTGTCACAGAGTTGGTAAAATGTCAGACAAAACCTTTGCATAATTCACAAAGCTCCTTTGCCAAAAACATACCCGCATCGTAGATCAGAGCTGTGTTGGATCATATTTTTCACAAAACTGTGAAGAATAGGATCTAATTAGTAACATTTTTAAGTGAGAAGAAGATAATTGCTTAAAAAGCGGGGTATGCGTGAAGATCACATAGGCATATAACTTCTTTGTATATATAAAACTGTATGCGATAACAAACTTCATAGAAAATGTGTAAAATAAGATTGCGATTTGTGACAAAGAGGATCTTAATTTTTACACCTGTGAAAAATAATATACTATTTATCACAGATGAGAAAAGTATTATTTGTGAAAAATATACAGAGCTGCAACGATTCTTGCGATGAATCGATCAATCGATTGTGAATTGCACGATTTGATTGTCGATACTAATCCAACCAAATTCGATTCGATTCCCTTTTATATATGTATAGATGATTTGTTATAAAACTATTAAATGTGTAATTACAATTATGGTTTAATCATGTAAATTGGCCATGATATCATGATCGCTGTTATACTGATTAGTTATCTTAAACATTATCACCATTTTCCACTGTTCTTATTTATACTGATATATATATAAGGTACATAATTTATGTTCTCTTTCACCAATTAAATGACATTTTAATAATAATAAATATAATATTTCCTATATTGCAAGTCATGACTCATGAATACGCAAAAACAAGCCTATATAAAGGAAAAATGAATCGAATCGAAATATTCAACTAAATGATATTTCAAATCGAATTCGAATCGCATCGAGCCATAGCTGAATCGTTGCAGCTCTATCATAGATCGCCATGTGACGAGCCACTGAGTCTGTAAGACCTTTGTGCATCGATAAATTTACATATAGAGATCTACCATATTCAACTAGAGACAAAATATTTTCATAAATTAGCATATTAATGTCTTTGTTTTGCCAATGAAATTTGTAATGTAAATTGACAGCCATTTAAACTATCATTCTTAATTTGTTGGTTGACGGCACAGAGTTAACATCAGTGAAATGGAAGATTGATAGTTTCTTCAGTAAGTCTTAATTGTCCAAATTTTTTAAAACTCGGCTATGCCAAAAATGCACGAGCATATTGGGTCCTTTACAACATATCTGAAATATGTCGAATTGCGCAACGGTCGTATCAAGTAATAGAAAACGGAATAAATTCAATTTAAAATTTTACCATTATTATAAGTGATGTTAAAAATATTTTTCTCAATATTAATGAATTTCACACCCATTTTGTATTGGCAGCCGCATGTAAAAGCTTTGGCAAACATATTATACGCCCATTAATAGGAAGAACCCATTCTCTTATATTAAATTGTTTATCGCATGAGACGTTAAACAGAGGTGCACTGTACTAGGTACATTAAAAGACAACGGCCCCTTCTGGAACGGAGCGTCTCGTGTATCTTTCATGATATCTCGTAACCCAACTAACAAGTCTTCTGGTAGACTGATGCAGTCGTTTCTGTCAAATATCGCATTTATCACATATATTATAATGTTACTTTGCTCCTTGTATAACGTGCTTGCCATTTTGATCTTGCTCTGAAAACTCTCCCAAGGAAATGTAACTTGGTAAGATAAAACAAGAAAAAGGATTTGTCGACCTTTACATTTCACACACAGTTTCAGCAGTTTGTTTTCAGGGACTAAAATTAGTCTAGACTTCTGGGTGCGATGGACATATAGGAGAGAACCTATAAAAAAAAATACCCCACACACTTATATTAATTGTTTTTATGGTGTTAAAGAGTAAGAACTCTATAACGGTTTCTAACGTATGGACAATTAATATATTATAACAAAGGAAACAAGAAATGTCTTTAAAAAAGACAATCGGCGTTCAAATTAATATTGAGATGTCATTTAAAAATTACCTAAACAGACGGCCAAGCTGAACGGTTACGTGACTTCTCAGACCCCAGATTTTTTGGTCCCCACCAATATTAGGACCCCAGATTTTTCGGACACTATAAGAAAACTTCTCGGACCCAAAAGTTAATTTGAGATAAATTAATTAATTTAAAAATGAAATAAAATTATCATTAATATCTATGCTGTCAATAAACCAATCATACAGCTCCATGTTTCCACCAGTGATATATGAATAACCAAAATAATTGAATTTTTCAAGCCAATTTAACAAATTAACAATGTAAGAAAATAATTTCGGGAATGAATTAATATTATTATATATCAGACGAGTCTATATAGTTATTCATAGTACCGGTAATACATTCATGTTAGTTATCTAATATTATAACGATTTGAAGTCAAATAATTATTTATACTGATTATCCCAATAAAAAGCAATAGTCAGGGAACATTCAGCGATTTTTAAAATGTTAAGACTTTATTTTTGATAAAATAAAAATTCATTAGACTATGACGATTTTAAATACGACGTATTCCGAATCGTCTTTCATAACATTTTATCTATAGTAAATGTAGCATCATTTTATAGATTAAATAACATCTACTGGAGAAGTTGATAGAAAGATGCAATTATTCAATTATAAATAATCGTTAATAAATCGTAACCACATTTTTAATTCAAATGAACAGTAAGTTTATAAATATAAATTCCCCATGTTTGAAATTTTTTGATTTATGATTCTCTGAAAGCTATTATTGATGATGTACGAGTATATTAACACAGCTATACAACTAGCTACGCGCGCTATTTTTAGAATGACACTAGTACTGTTTCTGGAATGTGATGAACTCGCTAGAATCAATGGGCATCACTGTGAATGAGAGTTATAGAGCGAACCGCTTATATAAATGTAATCTAAACAAAATAGTTATTTCGTGAATGAATATAGCATTTCTGTTTATGGCATACAATGAGAAAATACGTTCATAATTAGCCTCAGTTCTAGAGTATATGTTGAGGATATGTTTATAACTTCATTTTAACCGCTTATGTAAACAATTATGTAAATTTTTAATCCCCAAAAGTATGCAACAGTTATTGGTATACGTTAAACCATTGTTTGAAGTTTGCATTCCCTAGAATTAGAAAATTTACCCAATTCTATTGGCATTCAATTTTCCCGCTGCATAATTATCGCAAGAAAATATGGGTCAAAAGTGATCTTAGACAGCTACGCCGAAAAAGTCATTTAAAAAAATTGTTTCTCACAGCCAAAAGCTGTCACATCATTAAGAACGCGAGATGACCCCCTCAGCCGCAGACGTCTGGAAAATCCAATTGTCAAGCAACGAGAAGAGACGTGGTTCCAGACAGGGTAACCTACATTGATTACGAGTTCATACAGAGTTCAAAATTGACCATGCTTGTTTTTGTCATGGGGATGTATGTATTGATTTCTCACAGGCAAAAGCTGTGAAACTGCATCTTTAAGCCTGTTTGAATCTGAGAAGTCTGTGACGACGTCATTAAGAACGCGAGATGACCCCCTCAGCCGCAGACGTCTGGAAAATCCAATTGTCAAGCAACGAGAAGAGACGTGGTTCCAGACAGGGTAACCTACATTGATTACGAGTTCATACAGAGTTCAAAATTGACCATGCTTGTTTTTGTCATGGAGATGTATGTATTGATTTCTCACAGGCAAAAGCTGTGAAACTGCATCTTTAAGCCTGTTTGAATCTGAGAAGTCTGTGACGACGTCATTAAGAACGCGAGATGACCCCCTCAGCCGCAGACGTCTGGCAAATCCAATTGTCAAGCAACGAGAAAAGGCGTGGTTCCAGACAGGGTAACCTTCTACATTGATTACGAGTTCATACAGAGTTTAAAATGACCATGCTTGTGTTTGTCATGTCGATGTATGCATTGATGCCGAAGATTCTCTGATGAGTGGATAGCAAACAATATTGTACTTGCGGTTACAAATTATTACACAGGTTTACCATTTAAGAAATAATTTTCGATTTATCGTTGTTTATCTGCCAATAAACAACAATTTGGAGTACTGATGCGTAGGAATTAAGCCACGAGGGCGTAGCCCGAGTTTTTAATAGCCACGCATCAGAACAACAAAGAGTTGTTTATTGGCCGATAATTAGTTCGATTCTAACATGAGTTGACATATATTTTTGCAATTGTAATTGGAACTAAAAAACTTTTTACTATGCTCCGCTCAGAATCGGGTCTATAGACAAATGAGCGAGTATCATGTTAGAATAATAATTACACGTTTTTTATATGTTTCATTAATTACTGGTTTATGGTATTTTTTGTTACACATAAATAATAATAATACATAATACATAAAAAATGTATATCGACGCTATGGAATACAAACAGTGCATTCTCATTTTAAATGTGCATACCAACACTTATTTCCGCATTGCTGTTATTACATTATTGTAATATTCTAATATACGAATACATGTACATATATAGAGCTACTAGTGCTTGAAAACTGCTATATGAACAAACATAATATTTATACTATTTACAATCATTTAACGATATTTTGTCACATGGAAAGCCTGACCTCTGACGCTTAAGTTATATGACTGAGCAGGTAGTAGATTAACTAGTGCGACCACTTTTTCCAACGAGACTCTATGACCCTTCTGTCACCTCTTAAGACCACACTGAACTCACTCCTCCATTAGCAAATATAAATTGAATATGGACACTATGCTTAAGATACAAGACCTTAACCTAATGTATTTCCTCGAAATGGAAAGACGAGTTGTTCTGAATGGTTTCTGTAAGTGTTGTTTTTAAAGGCCCTGTCACACTGTGTCGAATTTGACCTTCGAGTTTTGTACGAGTCCTGGAGAGTTATAACTCGCCGTAAAGTGGACGAGTTGGTCGTGGAATTGTTTCAAGATGACATTGGTTCGAGTTCTCTTCAACCTTGACACGACATTGACACGACACAAGTACGATTACATATTTTATCACGAGTTCAGCCGAGATATGCGTACGAAATCTTTTCGACAATCGAAGACTTTTCTTCGAGAATGTACGAGTGTGGACGAGTCTGTACGACTTGTGAGGACATGAGCACGAGTTTCTGACGAAATTTTACGAGAAACGGAAGAGCCGATGTCGTAGGCAAGACTCCTAAACTCGCAGCAAACGTGTGTTATGTCGTAGAATGATAATATACGGCGAAACGCTACGACAACGGAAGACATGTCTACGGAATGTGTTCGAGTGTGTTTGAGAGTGCGCGAGATTCCTTCGACACGTTTACGAGAATAAAAAGTCGCCGAGAAGCGGCGAGAATGTTAAACGTTTAAAAATTCTCGTCGCTGATTGGCGAGTTCTGGCGACATACGAAGAGATCAGTATACATCACTGCGACAAAGAACGACATGTGTACCAGATCTACACGACATAAGGCGAGTTGTGGCGAGTAACAACTCGCAAGAACTCGTAGCTCAAATTCGCCACAGCGTGACAGGGCCTTAATAGCTTAATAGCTTTAATGTGTTCCATGATAGGTATATTTAAATACAATGTACTTGTGCATCGTTGTTAGTCATTACGTCCATCCATATTTTCTATTATAAATTGACAAACTTGCCAAACCTTTGTTCTATACTTAAATTATGTATATTATTTGTTTATATCACGATAAACATGTATTGTTTAGTGAAAATAAAATTTCTGTTCTGTTCTGTTCTTAAAGGGACCTGTTCACAGATTGGCAAATTGACAATTTTAAAAAAAATGTCATAGAGTCGAAAAAGAAGTTGTGCATTATATACAAACAAGCGAAATAACACTAATGACTAAGAAATACATTAGAAATATCGTTTTGTTTATGGATAATCATCGTTCGAAATGGAGAAAATTATAAAGCGTTTGTAACGCTTTACATCGGTATTTTGGAAAACACGTGAATCACTTACGTAGCGTTAAAAATACACAACCCAAAGTATAAGTTCGAATGGCCGAGCGGTTAATCAAATGAGATTTTTTTATCTCTACGGTCCAGGGTTCGAGTCCCGACGAAGGCACATTTTTAAATTTAATTTTTTTCTTTATATAATATTTGTTTTAGAGTATTCCAGATTCTTCAGTTTTTGTATTAAAGACATTTAATGACATTTTTCAAAGATACGAAAAATCTGTGAACAAGTCACTGTAAATTATTTTGCCGGCTGGAATAATTCCATGAGCAATGGTTTCATCGAAGGTTGACAGACACATGAACTCATGTACATAAAGATACCTAAGATTGTGTAAGACTTTAAAGATTTTGAAAACAAAACATGTTTCACATGTGTCCAAATTACGGGTTTTACAATACCGTAACTATTGACTGTCCGTTACATAAATTATTAATTTTGCAACTTATTTACGCTCGAAAGACTTATAAATACTTGTATTTGTTTGAATCAAAATGATCTATATAATTATGATCTTTATTCATAACTATTGGTCGGAACAATATATTTGTCTCATTTTTCGGCCAGTCATATTTGTCACTTTGAGGCAAAAGTATGTGGATACCATTGACAGGTGTTGGTCATAAAGGGAGAAATAAAATGCCAAAACCTGGAAGTCTGGAAACTTTCAGTTGCTTATATGCCTTTATACCAAGCCGACTTATTTAGTTTCGTTTTGACAGAAATATGATATACACTGATATGCAATATGTATTCTACAGCATGACTAGCAGATAACACGTCAAAATTGAGGTTCGTAGCCATTTAACACGTATACACTCTTCAGATATTCAGTAGTCATATATTCAAGACATATGAATAATACAAAACTACAAGCCAGCATATTTCACATAAGAATAAATCATTCACCACCATAAACAGTTCAGAGACCCTGATAAGGCGCGTACACTCGTAAATTAAGCACACACAATTGGAAGATACGCAGTGAAAAACGAAATTTGGGAGTCCTTTTTACGCAGGAAAATTAAATGTTGGTGCACATTTTCTGGCGTACGTCATATTTAAGTGACTAGAAGAAATACAAAAGAAGATAGTCACAGGCTTGCACACCTCGATGTGCAGTTTATGTAATAGTTGTAGCACACTGTGACCGAAATATGTTAGTTATTTGACGAGCCCGCAGGGCGGATTAAATAAGTAACATATTGAGGTTAAAGGGTGCTTCAAGTGTTTTATATACCATATTCACCAATCTCATCGCAACTTTCTACGATGCCGATCCAATGGGCAGTTCATAGACGTCACGTGACGTCTGAAATGTTTGGTATGCGTATCATTTCCAAATTTAGCGCTGTCGCAATGTGTCCACTCAGTGCAATTGTTCAGTGCAATACGTAGCGTGCGTATAAATTCCAACTCAATTTCAATATACTGCACGCTACTTATTGCTCGGTAAGCTCGCATATTGGGCTCCGCCCGCCATTTACCGAACTAAGATCACAGTTATTGAATACCGCAAAACAATGAAAACTCTCTGAAATATGGTATAACTGTTTGGTAAACAACAATAAAAGTCTTACAATGTTCGGAATTCTTGCTTGTAACATTATTGTATTTAAATGATGTTGCTAAATTATTAAGATTATTATAATAATACTCTGTTGTTGTTTTTTTTTCTCTAATGTCAACTGTCAACTAAAGTTTAGTTGTGAGAAATTTTACCACAAACTATCCTACATCCAAAGTCGGATATCCACGACTAATCATTCCGTTACACTCCATCATTGAATGGAGAGGAGCGGAATGGGTCGAACGTGGGTATCCGACGATGTCCTACATCGAGTGTAATTTACCCTATAAACACTCGATATAGTGTATTTTTACTCCCAAATTTTCAGAAGTAAGCGTACATTTACCCCAGGTACAAAAGCTTATCTGGAGCACTGAACCATGAATCTTTAAGAAATAAATATGAATATTCTATAACAAATTGCATATTCAAAGCAGAACATCAACGAATAGAAAGGACTCGATGAGGCCATACCTCCACCAAGAAAGCTCATTCCCGCCACGCGTTGTGTAACTAAGGCTAAAAAATTAATAAATTGTTTCTCAGGCAATGTTTCCAAAAAATCAGGAGGGAGGGCGATTTTTTTTTTTGAAGTATTTTTTTTTCTCCTACTCTTTTATATTGGCACTATGTAATGGCTTATTAAAACAAGTAAATAAGTACAGATTAAAGACAATTTTAAGTCTTAATAACAACATACGCATCCTTTTTTATATAAAATTCTAATTATAGATTTATTAATCACAAACGGTCATTTATGCAAGCTGACGTAAAAAGACAATCAATTTATGTTCTTAATGAATTAACGTAAGTGCCTTCAAATTGATATACAATCAGCATTAAAGTACTTCCATTTATAGAATTTAACTTTTCGCAATTCATATATTTAAACTGTAAAAAATAGGAATTATTTTTGCAATAACCCACCAATCATTTTTGGAAAGGAAAATGAACACTTGTCAATGCAGCTGGCATTTTCGTTTGTTTCCATAGGACTTATATTGACACAGATTTTATTCAAAAAATATGGAATGCTGTTACACAAGCAAAAGCATCTACGCAACAAAAGTTTAAATCAACAAATAGTCGATATTTATAAAGGTTCCCAATCGAATATGACTTTTTTTCCAAAATTTACGGTGACAGTATTTCACAATTTGTGTATATCCGATTTATATAATTAAAGCAGACAGGAAGAGAAAGTTACTGGAAATGCCGAAATCTCCACCGGGTTACTCTTCTTCCGCTATGTTAAAATGCGGATTCGTTTAAGTTTAATTTTAATTTTACCTGTCCATGGGATCTTATTAATTACATCGTAATTTTAGTAATAGTTCTTATGAACGTTTATGGTGTTTATTCGTCCGAAATCTGTTTCTTATTTACCAAAGGCAGTGTACAAAGGGAATATACTATATTGTACATGCTTGTTTACTCGAGAGTCATTACCAGTTATCGCATACAGAAAAACAACGATAGCAAGTTACCAAAATGTTAATAATTCACAGATTTCAATGCGTAGTTTTTGTATTTTGTACGGTAATATGCCCTTTAGAAACACTTTCTGCAACGTTTTATTTTTATTAACATATTTCTGGACTGCTCCTTTAAAACCCGGGTGCGATCGTCCAAAGATAGTTAATAATTTTTTGGGGGCATTTAATCAAATTTGTGGCGGACCATTTAAAAACGTCGCGGCGCTGCCTGAGAAACAAATCATTTTTTTTTTAGCCTAATGATCGACTTAAACAACAAAACATGAAAATTTGTTCCCAATAATGAAGAATCATTTAAAGATTCCTGGATCAAGACTGTGGTCCAGATCACAACCAAAAATAAATGAGGCGTGTCGTGGGAAACCCGGGCTTGATTCATATGCGTAGTGTCGTCCTGGATCAGCCTGTGCAGTCCGCACAGGCGGATCCAGTACGGCACTTTCCGCCTACAGTGGATTTATGTTTAGAAGAGAAAAGCTTGAAGCAGAATATGCGGACTGCACAGGCTAATCCGGGACGACACTTTACGCACATTTATTAAGCCCGGTTTTTCCACGACACGCCTCATATGTATTGACCATACAACGCGTATTTCTTTCGCAAATGCTCCTGGCTTTATAATACTGGGTACCTCAGTACTACACTAAATTGGAAACGTTGTTTTTGATTCAAAAATGTCTATGGGAAACCATAAAGTTGGAATAACAAAAAAGGATGAGACACGTGCTTTGTATTCTTCTTTGGGGTTCATATTGTTACGTTGGTCGAGATCCTCACAAGAGGCGTATTGTTGGCTATCTATCTGACACCTCTAGACTAATTAGTATGTTATTTCATATCTGAAATTAATATTCTGTCTGTAAATATCGATAGGTTTGTCAGGTATTCAAAATACGACGCATGACAAAGTTTACCGTTGGGTCAAATTGAGGTGAAAATATGTCCACCATTTGTAAACATAGTAAATCTATTCATATACTGATTTTTACGGTACAGTTCACCCATACATGTTCTATTTTGAAACGATAGCTCAAATTTGATGCATGTATATACATTTACAAAAAAAGGCGCATGTCTAACACGTGGCCACCATATCGCATGATTTGTTTTAAAACAAAAGTGCACAACTGAAAATTGCTGACAAAACTGTTTATTAAATCCCATATTTTGGAGTGTCTAAATGCAAATAAATTGTTGCTTCGGCGCGGACGAACCTCATAACATACCACATTAAATACAAAATCGTCTATTAGATTTAAGCTGGTCACGAAGTGGTCACGGTATATCGTGTGTCAGCCATTTCATGTGTTAGGAAACAACGAAAACTGACAGCTAAAACCAGTGTCAGTGGTACTTTATGGTCTATATTGAACAACTCGGTACGAGATTGGGCGACAAACAACTGTGTGAAATCTGCCCTCCGTCTTGCGTTTCGACGTATGCTTGCGTTGTGTTATAATTAAATACCATGGTAGTTTGTTGATACGTGTTTCAGTAGCATTTGAAAATAATATTTAAATTTGCTTCTGAATAGTCGTCTGATCTTAAAACGTAAAGCATTACAGTTATAAACATTTGCAATGTCAAAGTAATACATAATACAGAATAGCCGATGAAGCAAAGTAAGATAAGTTTTGGAAAATACCCTCTCAAAAGACCGTTGACTTCCGCCAACAGTTAAACAAACTCATAGTGGACCGTATCGAACTCCCGACGACGGTGTCGTAAGAACAAATGACTATTGTCTTAAAAAAAATAGGGGGCACAGGCCTTGTCCCGGAAATATTGGGGTTTGAATACGGTACCTGTCCAAGCCCTTTTTTCAGTTTGTGTGACTAAATTATATAAAGCGTTATATTCAAAGGATGGAGATTTTTAAATGCAACTTTTGTTAAATGTTTCGTTTGGCAATACACAAGTGCAGTTTAATGATAAAACGCGCTTTATCTACAGTTATTCTTTAAAAAATGATTTTTAATGGACGCTTAATGAGGTTAATTAAATGCATTTAATATGCCTTGAAAACATCAATAAACAATAAAATATACGCATATATTTCATTTCAATCGACAGATTTTGTAAAAAAAAAATTCCATATACATGTGTCATTGTCTACTGAAACTATAACAGTGTTAAAAATGTGGGTCACCGGCCTTTTCCGGAAATACTGGGTTTTGAAAACGCCGGGTACCTGTCAAAGCCCCAATTTTCAGTTTGGATTTTTATCAATGTTTTAAGTATATAGGAGAGCTTTTTTTCAAACAAGATTATGGTTCTTTCGGCTTATATGTTTTCAGAAGTCTTGTTTGGCAATATACACGTGTATGTTGATAATAAAAAACACCGCTTTG